>CM067085.1:63738101-64080601 GCA_034008185.1 Gorsachius magnificus
TAGTAACAAATGTATGAGTTCTGGAAGGCATACGAGCCTTCCAAATAGTCAGAATATTGCACTTCTTGGGGCGGGGGGAGGTATTTCTGCTTTGCAAAACACAAAAATGCTTAACAAAGATTGTATAGCTATTATTATTATAGATATTAACAGGTGTTCTAGGAAAATACTAAGAGTTCAAAAACCAGCATTATTTTAAGACAGAATTTTACATCAGTATGTAAAGCATGGGTTACAGTTCTGAAACCTCACAAATATTAAGTATATCCTAGAGTCCCATTCATTTACCTGCATAATTTATTATGGATGTAGATAATGCACATGCGCTAACATGCTTATTCACTATCATAGTCACTTTGTTAGCAAAATTTGAAAAAGGGCAGCGTGCCTGTTAAGTCTACGCTCTTCCCCCAGCATTTGAAACATACCTATATTGGATATATTCTTAATCTAAAAGAACCTGTTCCAAGTTTTATGCAAGCATTCTTGACTCACATAGTAGCAGTGTTGGAACAGTGAGTAACAATACAATATACTTAAGAGAAACATATTAGGAAGTTTTACTCTATCTTTTATTCTTGCTTGTAGCTTTAGAAAGCTTTAGAAAAGTCATCAAAATCCTGGTTAACGTGATACTAAGTGAACCACAGCTAGCAACACAGTTTGACAAACACTTTACACCAGCATAAGTGAAAGAGAAACAAGTAAGTTCCCCGGTTCTTTATTCTCACCCCTACTCTCCTCTTTTGAGTCAGCATAAACATTTACCTTGCCACATAATCAACTCAGTGTGGAAACTAATCAGAGTTAAAATTGAACTTGGAAAAGGAGGGGAGCAGGAAAAATGGTTCTGAATCCAGGTCTAAATTCAGCTATTCTTGCCACACTGCCTCTTCCATTTTGCTAGGAAAAGCAAGATAGGACTGCTTCCAGCAGCAGTTCCAATTCTTTAAGTATTGGAGAAGCCACATTATAACTCTTAATATTTAAGCCACTGCATCACCCTTCACAGCAACCATCCCAGATCCACTTCTCAGAATACCGTTTTCTCACCCTCCTATTTGCTACTTAGGAAGTAAAGATCTTGTTTAAATTATGGATGTATCAAGCTACAGAGCAATTTTTTTTTTAATTCCTTTCACTTTTACAGTGGTAAGAAATGTCCCACCTTTCTACTGACAGTAATTTCAGTTCCTTTATCGCTACAGTGAGTCCAGTTAGGGGCTGAATTAGTTTGGGGCATTACCTGAAGGGTTTTCATAAGTTTGGGTAAGAAATCCTTTGTAGCCTGCAAGAATTCAAAGACTCTCTAATGTGGATTATCACTGTTGTATCTACTCAGAAAGTATTAAAGACATCTTATTTGTAGAATATGCAAGTTTCAGCTTTGTATTTTTATTTATTTTTTAAATCGAGTTGGTAGTTAGTCATCTTCCATGCAATTATCAACAGCCTCTTTAGTTTACCACTTTAAGGCACTTACCAAGATGCTCTAACGGCACTAGAACAGCAGAGGAGAAAAGTACATTTTAAGACATAGGATTCAAGGCAAGAATGAATGTGAAAGCTTCAACTAACAGGAGGAAGGAGGAGAGAGAGGAAAAGAAAAAAGAAAAATAAAAGCAAAACTCATCCCTCCAGCTCCACAGTGAGCATGACTCCTACAGATAGGATCCTAACACTACCAGAACACATGCACACATTGAGCCATTTAGAATTCTAAAATTTATTCTATTTTTTTACTAAATTCCCTTAAGGCATGAGAAGACTATAGTTACCGGCGGTTTTCAGGTAGATTCATATTTTAACAGTGGTATTGCACTTTTCAGAACAAAGAATAAAGTTACTGTGTTACTCTGGTCCTAAAAGACACAAGTTCTCCTCAATGGGTTTTCACATGGGAGAATTCCAGAGCCAAAAAGTGCATGTAGCACCAGGGTGCCACTTGAAAGACAGAAGAGGAAAGCGGGACATTCATGCTAAACAAGACTAGAAGCACTTCCTGTCTGAATGGGATTGCTGTTTGGCATAAGATGCTGGTGAGGAACAAGAGAAAATTTGAGATAACTTATCACCCTCCTACCTCTGCCCAGACAAACAAGAAACCCAAGCCACAGCAACAAAACCATACCCACACTACACCCCATCACCTTACTCTTTGTATCATGAAATGGTGCTGCCGTTGTAAAGCCACTGATCTGGTACTGCCACAACAGTAACATCTTGGGAAGGGTAATGGTACTTCCAATACTATCACACCACCTACTGTTCAAGGACTTTTGAACAGACAAAGCTAATACTACAAGAACTAGGCATGTTTTTAGTAATGCCTTTAATATAAGAACATACAAAACCACAGCGAGCAGAACAACAGACTTCAGTTTCAAAATTCAGAGAAATTAGATTACCAGCATACCCGAAATGTTTCCTCCCTATTCTTGTTTCATTTGAATACAACATTACTAATTGTCAGCCCTCTGGACAGCTGGGATCCCTTTACTCATTCTACGTATCTATGACTCAATTCTTCCTCAGTTTCTTGACTGTAGCTCATTCTTGCAAGTTTAGGTTGGGGGGGGGGGGAGGGAGGGTGTGCTTAATTATTAAGTGTTTCAAAAACACTTCCGTTATAAAGGCTGAAGGACAAGACAGTAGAACATAAATTAGCAAAACAAAATTTGCAAGACTAATCAGACTAGAGAATACCCAGACACCACTTCACCTCTGCACCTCACATTAATTCCTTACACTTTCTGGTTTGGTTCACACAACACACAAACTGCCTAGGTTTCAGTATCCTTTCTCATGTCTGACAGATGTGTGTTTGACGCTATGAAGAAAACTTAATCAAAGTCTGACTTTCCAAACCTGAACACTCCATTAACAGAACAGAAAGACTGAAAGCAGCATGAAAATCTCAAGAAAGGACTCAGAAGAGAGACACAATTTTGGACAAAACCAGATGCATAAGGGGTTTATATGACAGATAACTGCATGTTTGTTTGCAACAGAAACTAAGAACCTAAGAAAATACCCTCACAGAAAATAATCTCTGCCACAGCACTCAAACCCCCACCCATATCCGTTGAGCCAATAATCCTCCCACAGAACTCATTTGACTTTATCGTCCAAATAAAAAGGAAAGCAAAAGAACATCAAGTGCATGAAGTGGCGTTTTGTTTTAAATGTTAACTGAAGCCAAGGCGTGTTTGTATACAACGGGCTCTGGCAGCCGGATGAAAGCATCCCTCTGGGCGCGCAAGCCGCACCGAAACTCGGCGGCACTCCGGCGAGGAACCAAAGCCGCGCCCGGAGACCCCCCGCGTCCCCTGCGCAGGAAGCCCGCGCCCGCCTTCCCTGCGGAGCCCCGCTCCCCGGGGGCTGCCTAACGCCGATCCCTGCCGCCCGTTCCCCGGGGCTGCCCCGAGCGGCCGCCCGGGCGGGGGAGGGCAGCGGCCAGGGCCGCTCGGCCGCCGCGGGGAGGAGGCAGCGCCCGGCTTCCAGCCAGGGAGGCGCCGCGGGGCTGCGGCGGGCTGGGGGCCTGCCCCAGAGCGGGCACCCGGCAGCCCTGACACCTGCCCCCCGTCCTTCCCTCCCCCGTACTCACACCGGCCATTCCTCCCCGCGCGCTGCGCTGCGGCGAGGCGTGCGGAGCGGCGGGGCTGGCTGCCCGCCCGCCGGGCCGCGGCAGCGCCGCCTCCGGCGGGGGAAGCGGCGGCGGGGCGGGGAAGGGGCAGGGCACCCCGCCGGCTGCGGCCGCTGCCCCGCCACTCGCATCACGAATAAGGCGGCCCCGGGAATGGCGGTCACCGGGAGCGGCGGGCACAGCCCGGGAGCGGCGGCCCCGCCGTGAGGGCGGGCAGGCCGGCCGGCCGCGGCGAGGGCGGGCTCAAGTGCCGCGCGTCCCGTGGCTGAGACAAACGCCGCTGCGCGGAGCGGGAGAGGCCCCTGGCCAACCGGCGGGGGGGGCTCCCTGCCGGACCGGAGTGCCCGCAAGGCGGCTTCGGCGTTCAGCCCGGGGCCGCTCGGGGCCGCCCACGCGGCCCTGCAGGCAGCCTCCCCGACTTCAGCCCAGGCTCGGCAGCCCGTGTCCATCCATCCCGCCCGCCGCCCGCCAGCGCGGCATGCGCAGGTGAACAGTAACGGAGGCCGCTCTTCCTAACCCACGAACTAAATACATTTTGCAAGGAGGTATAGTCTTGTTCCATTGTTAAATCCATATCTGCTCAGCAGCTCACGTCAATGAAGATGGCGAGCCTTGACAGTTCCTGAATGGGGGTGTAAGTGAACAGAATTCCAGCCGGTTTAAAAGTGAGGGCCTCAGAAACAAAAAGTTTGTATGGCCAGCACGTTGAAGAAAGTTCTTGAAAATGAATGGTGAGCACACAACAGTGACCCGTGAGGTATTACGCTCAGTGTTGAACATATTTAAGAGGGATGAGGCTATGTTTCTTAGAAATCAGTTCTAGATTTTTAATTATTCCCTCAAGCGTTACTAGTTAAATTACTAACTTAGGTTTTGTTATCTAAATATGCCTTACTTATTTGAAAAACTCCTGGAACAGGAACAGGTTATGTAATGGGAAACGTTGCCATTATTAGCTGCAATCATGAAATCTACGTCTGCCAATAAAACTACGATCACAATTTCTAGAGAGCATGGAAGTGTACACTTTGATAAAACCGCAGTATATTCTGCTGTTTCATTTCTGTACTCTCTATCTCCAAGCCATAAAAAGTCTTCCAGGTGGAGAAAACTGCGCAGATTACTTTTACTTCATTTCAAACCTTAATAGGAGTGCTTATGTTAACCTATTCACTTTTTCTCTCCGAGGAGAGGATGGGGAAAGAGGCATCCCTTGGGAGGCAGCTCAGCCCTTCTAAATCCATATGTAGTCCTCTAGATAATCTCTGTCTCCTCACAGTTTTTCAGTCTGTGGTCAGCTACCATGTCCAGATGGAGAGATTACTTCTAAAATATCCATAACTTGTTACTAGGGACACCAAGCTGACTGACAAACTTGAATTTTTATCCAGGGATGTGCAAAAGGTTGAAAATCACTGCTTAACAGGAAATTAAATTGACTTAGATAGCAAAGTGCCTGAAGTTGGATGGGATAAATTCAGGCTTGTTCTAACTCTTTGGATTGGCCAAATATCATCTAAATCAGTCTTTATAAGCTGCTGCTGCTTCTGTGATATGAGGGATTTTAATGCATCTTTCTTTACACGGTGTCAATTGTTAAGAGACCTAATTCTCTTGCCGCACTCCAAAGGCATACCAAATCTTTACTCAACACAAATAATGAATGCCAGTTTTAAGATTTCTACACTGTCATCAGACAAAAAGTAAAAAGTAAACCAAGTTAAAAGTGAAAGTGAAACTTGCCTGAAGCTGGAGGGTATGGCGGAGAATGGTGTCCTCTAAAGCATGAATCCACTTCTCTCTCTCATCAGCATCTCGAGCTGAAAAAGTATTCAAAAGATATTGTTAAATTACATGTAGCACGCTAAGAGTCATAAGCAAACAGACCTGATGTCTTCACTAGAGATGGAAATTAAACCATACTATTTTTGTTAAGTCACCAAGGACATAATTCCACAGTTGTCTTAATGTCCTGTTTATTTTTCTGTGGTTACAGCTCTGTAACATTACTGTGTTTATCTACTATATGGTAAATGTTTTAAATAATCATGCATGCAAAAGGCTTTTATGCTTTGATAGAAATTTTATTCTACTAGTGACTGTACCATATATGTAAAATAAAAATTAAATGTAAGAATATGATAAATCTAAGGAGAGTTCTGCATTAGTGTTATGGTTGAACTCGATGATCTTAAAGGTCTTTTCCAACCTAAATGCTTCTATGATTCTATGATTGCTATTTGCGATTATCTGTCCCTTGTCCATCTTTAGGGGCATACATGAGAAGAACGTTTGCACAGACATTCCTCACTTAATTAAGTAATTTTTAAATTTTCTTAGTTACAAGAAGCTGTTCAACCTGTAATAAATTATCCAATAATTCTACTGCAGTGTGGACATAGTAACTGTAAATACGTTAGCCTTCCAGGTATGGATTCATAAGACAGGGCAAACACCAACTCTAACATTAGGTCACCAGTGTGAATAAAGAAGCACCAAGAATAATCTGAAATATAAACATTTTTTAAACTCAAGACAATCCTATTGTAAAACTGAATCATATGTTAACGACAACACACGTAATATTTTCCTACTTCTGCAACAGACCACCATGTAGTTTTAATTAAGAAACCAAGTCAGGAAGTAATGACAAAGGACTACGATTATGTTCTCAGTTGCAGACAGTGATCATTAAGAAAGAAATATATTAAGTAATTATTAAAGGAGGCAGTGGACGGCTTTCAGGACTGGGGGGAAAAGGAAGAGAAGAGGAGCTGAAGAAGGAGGATGAAGAACAGATCAAAACAGACTAAGGACTATCATCCCCCCCTTTTTTTTTTTTTTCCCTTTTTTTCCCCCCAATACTGCTTTTCTCCCTCCCTACCCCCAGTACAGACATGCCACCTTTACTTTGCTAGTTTGAAAGAGTTCCTTGCTGGGCTCTAAGAGAGTTTAAACACAGGAGCAGAGTCAGTGGACTCCAGGTGAAGAAAGAAGAGAAAAATTCACAGTCATTAAGTAGACTGTAAACAAACTGGCTCATACAGATTTAGAATAGTTATTGACAATTGTTTCTAGTCCCTCACTCAAGTGGAAGGTATTTAAAAGAAACAGGAAGCCTGCTAAAAGCAAGGGAAGCTAGCACCTATTATGAATCAAAGAACTGAGAGTCCTGTCGGACTTATTTGTTATGGAGGAAGTATCTGGAAGTTATTGTATTGAAATGTACTCTCCAGCCTCAAAATGCCTTGTTGTCAATGTTCCCTTTCTCACCCTTATGTTTCCATTGCTTTTTTCTTTGGAATTCTGCAGCTCAAACCCATCCGTACTCAAAACCACCACAGGTCTTACAAATATGTCAAATAAACCTTCCTTTAGGAAATTATTTATTACTTTTTCACACATCTGTTCCTATAAAGGGTATTTCATTGGCTAGAGGAAGGGATGAAGGGAGGAGAATCAGAAATCCACAGAATCTCTCTCTTATGCCCCCCCGCCTTTAGGAGGAAGAAGCTGTTGGTTTTTCTAGACTCCCCAAAGAAAACCCTTTCAATATCAAGATAAATTTACTGCATTGTTTACTTCACTATATATATACTAATTATGTCAAATTAAAAAAAAATCAGGAAAGAATTGCCAATTTATGTGTTTGTGAGAAATATGTAAGAATGCTTCTTTAATACAGAAACTTGCTCCGAGTTTAACTGATGAGGTGGCCTCACAAAGTAGTGGCGCAAAACTTCCATCACACGCAAGGTAAAAGTAAAAGCCTAGTTTGAAATCTAGCTAGTTGTTTAAAAAATACATATTTTCCCAGTTACTACAAGTCAATCCCTATTAATTGCTCTTTCAACTTAGTAAAGTGTGATTGTTCTGGTAATGATACCATTAACCCACACAAATGAAAACTACACATTAGGGAAAGTGACTACCCAAAGTGCTCTCATACGCACAAAGGAAGCCTGTAGGAAGAAGTTAAAGTAATTAAATGTTACTTGGAACAGCAGGTAAATAACTTTCCTGCAGGAACTGCAGCAAGTATTAAAAAGCTGGGTTTTTCCATCTGTAATACTCTCAAAAACTCATTAGAAAGAACTTCTGACTTACAGGGGTTCCTCCTACTAATTCTCTATATTCTAAATCAAAAGCTGAAGTAGGTGCCGATGACAAGTTTATAATGCAGTGAAACTAGACAGGTGAAAGGACAGAAACCCTGTAAACTGCCCAGATGACTGCATTAAGTCCAATATGTTTTGCGATGTGCAAATTGTAATTTTTCTTTTCACATTATGTACACACATACACTCATAAACACCCTGTTCTTTTTTCACAGCATAGCTTACACTTTAATATTGATTTCAATTACTGAACTAGTCAATTAGAACCAGGTATATTTTCCTCTGACAGTAATTTTAATGCTTAGTAGCTTCTTTGGTTCTGCTTACCAAGAACAGGCATTTTTGCCTAGTCTTGACAGACATAATCAAGCTTACACTTCTTACACCGGTCACCTCTGAACAGTAAGCATATAAAGTTACCTGTGTCATTAATCTATTTGTACTTCAAATGTACCAATACTTCAACTTTTCAAATGTGTGTTCAAAGTAGCGATGGTTAACATATTTCAATGTGTGTAAGATTTCTTGGGTTTGTTTTCCGGTTTTCTGTCATTTTTTTAATCAACCTTCTCCCAGTCCCAAAGAACGTCTTACTGGGGAACTGGGGCAGAAGTCACCGAGGAGCTAGTAATTAATTCATGGGATACAAAAATCCTGTGTTCAAGTTTTTTGCCTACAATTATTTAAACTAAAAAAGGAACAATTAAGCTGCAGACCAGTGAATTAATCCTTGTATTGCAACAGACTTCCTATGACCTTCCATACTGCCAGCAAAAAGAGGTCACTGTATTAGCTAAATACTAATCTCAATATACAGTAGTCCATTAATAAAGGTTATCACATTAAGACTTGTATATGAAGCACTAACAGAACAGAGAATGCTTACAGCAACAGGGAAGACCTAGAAACCAACCAATCAGTACAGTTCAAAAACCAAACTGACTTTCCTATGCTCATAAATAAACTAAATTTTTGAAGCTTTTACTCCTCCAATAGCCCTTTTTACAGCTCTTTCTACCGGGGTTCAGCAGAAGGAAAGAAGCTGTATTTTTTCCTCATACACTAGACATTGCAAACTTACAGATTAGCATGTTCAGGCCTTAGGTAGAACACATGAATCTCATCAACACTGCTACTAAGACAAAATCTCGGCCGTGAT
This sequence comes from Gorsachius magnificus, assembly GCA_034008185.1. NCBI lineage: Eukaryota > Metazoa > Chordata > Aves > Pelecaniformes > Ardeidae > Gorsachius > Gorsachius magnificus. The sequence continues at coordinate 63,747,025 of CM067085.1, forward strand.
AAATCCAGGAACACTGCCATGAGAAGACTGCTTACCGCACAAAAGAAACACACAACATAGTAACCTTTGAACCACTCTCAGTTCAGGACACTGGTTTATCTTTCAGACCATCTATCATCATCAGATCCTCATGGTTCTCCTCCATACACTGTTTTAAGAAAACCACAGAGAAAACAGTAGGATGCAGTTTTTAGTAAAGCAAGCTTTACTGTGAGAAAAGTTATATTAAATCTAATCAAAATGGCTGCTGTGAGATTAGGTGCAAGTAAAAGCTCTCTAATGGTAGAAGCAATTTAGAACTGAACAGCTGCCAAAAGATCACTGATGGAAAAAAATCAATGGGAACATTCAAAAAAGATTAGCCAACACACTCAGAAACAATTTATGGGAAAAATCTACACACAATGGTCAGAGATCATTATCCACCCATCTGTAGGGAAAGATAGATATACAAGCTGGTTTTTATTTAAAGAAGGCAACTTTGGCCAAAAAAAAAGCTCTAATACCTTTTCAGCTAAAAAGTTTGGGTTGCACACTACATATTATCCACTCTGCATCAGCAAAAGCTGGAGCCTTCCTTCAGCAGATAGGGGCCAAGAATGCCTTGCTCCTGAGTCCTGTGTTACTGTCTCAAGTACCCTGAAATCACTCCAACCTTTTTCATTATTTGACGAGACTCCATTTTAAATTTAATTCTATGCACACCCCCCCAATTCTTATAGGAAAGCTACTCCAAAGTATCTTTCTGCCAACACATTTGGGATAAGGCAATTATTATCTAGTCCAAAGAATTTCACTAGTATCTGTGCTTATACAAAAATGGAGGAATGATATCTGGCCCCTCCTGACACAAAACTTCTAGAAAGAGAAGGGTACGGGGCAAGAAAGACAAACAAGTTACATTTTCCTAGGCTGACTCTAGAATAACAGTATTGCAAAGGACAAATAAGAAACACTGAGACATCTACATGAGAAATATCTGGCATTTAGAAATGTAAAACGTAAAGGTGTTACTTCAGCTGTTCATAAGTGATTCAAATGTTTTTACACTAATTAGAAACAAATTAAATAGAGGAGCTTACTATACTACATGAATATTCACCATGGTTCTTAGTCTGATGGATTAACGCAATAGTCACCTTGTCAGCTGAAATTCAAACTGCACTAGAGCATCCACTATCCACAAAAATACAAAGCTGAGAGAACAGTAACAGTCCCTGTGCTATTCTGTATTTTAAGCGCCAGAATCATTACCTCAGTTTTTACTGCAATTTCGCAGTCAACATCTGCACATGGAACCAGCTAAATCCACACAGAGCTATATATTCATTGCTGTATGCAAGAGGTTGGAATCATTAATGGCTGAAACACTGCAAATTTACCATGATTATGTCAGTTAAGCTACTGTTACATTTTTCTAGTAGAACTAGTATTTACAACTAGATTACAATTTGTTCCCACATGCTTAAACTTCCCCTCCTCTTATGCCTATAGCACAGCCTCCAAGAGGTACCTGTGTAATGTGTTGTGACATCTCAGGCACGTCTGAGACCACCATGGGGTACTTAACACAATCACAGTCCTATTTATGACAGGTTCAGAGAAGCACACCTCAAAAGTATGTAATTGCATTACAGTGACATTTAATATTATAACACTATTTTTAAAGATGTGCAGTTTTTGCCATCTGTCTGGTTGAGCTTATTCATAAAATATTTTAACATCCATTTTTTACTAAAAAATTTCTGAACTCTTTCCTAGAGGAGGTACAAAGAAAGAAGAGCAATTATTTTATATATTATTTTATATTTATAGAATGAAAAAAGTACCAAAGACAAGAATCATTGCTTCTACTGAGGAATTTCTGTAATTCAGAAAAATGATGTTTTACAACTCCTAAAATAGTCCCTTATCTCTGAATTTCCCAAACTGCCAAGTCAGATACGGCAGTGATTTTTAAAAGGTCTATTCTATGAGGATAAGGCAGCAAATGAAATGCAACTACATTAAATGCTCTCAGCCTCTATTAATTTCCCAAATAGAGAATATTTTTTTAATTTAGAGTTTCTATGATATTTACTTTGTTGTGAAGAGATTATGTTTATATAACATATACCAAATGTTGAAGTACAGCATAAAACAGATTACTTTTTCCAGCCTAAGCTTGATAGCATCTAAAGATTAGATATAAACAAGTTTAACAACTCTGCTCTACAATACAGCATTTACCACTAGCATTTCTAGGTCATGCACAGCAGTACTTGGAAGACAGAATATACAAAACATATCACCTCAGAATTAGCATACTGGTGCTTTTTTTGTGTGCATGTGTGCATCTACATGGGCATCAGGATGAAAGAAAAACCTCAATAATTAGTTTAAAAAAAATAATCACTAGATTACTTATAAATACACCATACTGTCACAAAGTGAAATGCATATTTTATTTGCATTCACTGTGACCTACTTACAGGCAGAACTCAGTAAAAACAGTCTTTTACACCCACAGAGTCAATAGAGTCAATTATGCAGCCTTCATTCTGACAAAACTTCCACTGATTTTTATGTAAAATTCCTGTACTTTCTCAGCCAAGTGCAGAACAAAGGTAGTATCTTTACACACAAATAACCAGAGGTGAAATTCTGACTATACTGAGATCGATAAGATTACTGCCATCAATCTCAATGGAGAGAGGTTTTATCAGCAGTGCCCAATAAGGTGGAAAAATCACACATCAATGGGCTGTTCTGTGGCTAAATAAATGTCTTTTTAAAAGTCACTGCAGGCCTTTCAAACCATAGAAAAACATGTGGGATGAAGCAGGGTTTTACACAAGCCTACTAAAATACTATAGTTTCATTGCTTACAAATACTCTTCTACCACATGCAGCTCCCACATCTGTCAGTAGGTTGAACATAGTTTCAGTACCTTATTTCCTCTGTATCATAATTTTGGAGTTGTCACAATCATTATCCTCCCTTCTATTAATCTTCCTCCTGATGCTGTTCTCCACCCACACATATAAATCAAGCCTCCTTTTGTTCTGCAGGTGTTTGGCCAGTCTGCTCTCCCTGTACCTACTGAAGACTCCACTGCAGTCACAAGAGAGAAAGTCTACTCTTGTCCAAAGAAAAAGCATCAAATGGTCTCCTGTGTATTAGTAAGATTAATCTGTGATCTTGAGAAACCAACTGAACTGCTGTTTCACTGTTAATCTAAGCTCAAAAGCATTTTTAGGAAGCTTTATAATCAGCCCATAGCCATACCTTCAGGTGGAAACTTGTGTGACAAAGGAAATGCATGAGCAAGATGCTATTAGTTATCTCTGGGAATTCATACTCAACATGTAATTTAGTAATCAAACATTTCTGAATGTGGGACAATCTGCAGGTATCTGGGTTTTCACTAGGGAATGTCAATATTGAAATATTAATAATATTAGTAACACTAAATAATACTTTCTTTAGTATATTCTGTGGAAACGGCTTTCAAGTTATGTTTGAATCTAAAAGCCTTTGCAGATCACACTGAACTAGCTCAGAAACTACTAGTTTAAGGTAGAAACCTTATTCTGGCTTGAACTAAAAAAAATATAAACAGAAGAACAAAAATTTAACTGTTTTTCTTAACAGGAATAACAATATAACCGGTTAAACTCAAGTTTATTGCTACTTGGAATTCCTTGTTAAAACAGAAGGAAGAGAGTGTTGAACTTATTAGTATCTCTCCTCTCCTTACAGCGAGACCTTTTCTGAGCATTTCTTCCCTTTCAATATGCCTTTTTCTCACACTGGCAAAGCTCATCTTTCCAAAATAGTTGCCATGTATCATAGATACAGTTGAGATAATAGATTCATACTGATGCCAAAAGTAACAAGCAATAAATACGCTGTTTCTTCCAGAGGAAGGAAAAAGAAAACAGCTGGACACATCACGCAGATACTGTTTCAAGGTACCATTTTCTTTGCTAATCTCAAATTTAACATACATTTTGAAATCTGCTACTTCAACCTCAAGAAAAGGAAAACCAAGAGGTGTTTATCTACGACCACAAAAATTGAGTGCAGATAGCCCCATTAAAATGGCATACTCATGGTATGATTAGAAAACAGAGACTTATAATACAGGATGCTGTGGATGCAAGAGGGAACTGCATGAAACTGTAAAAGCACAACCATGCACCATTCTCCACGCTCCGGTCACAAGTTCCAGCTACTGAAAATGTTAGTATAATACATTAGTAGCAGAAAGCAGGTAGATGGAAGAGAGAGGAAGACAGAAAAATCATACTGCAAAAGCTAAACTTAGTTCTGGTTCGCAGAAGATTTTTTGCAGTTTTGACGACTGGGAGAGGACAAGAAGCAGCCCAGAACTTTGTGCCGCACAGAACTAGTCAGAATCACAAAGGAGAAGATACTGTATTTGTATTTTGAAAAGGGAGGAGGACAAGTAGCATACTTCTGATGGAAATGTATGGAGACAAGGCTGGAAGTTTTACATAGCTGCTCATCCTCCTCAGCAGTATAAAAGCACCATTGAGCATAGCATAGAGGAATGTTTCAAGCGTTACCAGAACCCCAAAAGGCCCTGAAAAATGTTAGCTTTGGGCAAATGGTGTGGTCACAGCAGTTATAAACATCACTGAGGAAACTAGCACAAACCAAGATTTCACACCAAAATCTCTTTCCAGGCATTTTTCAGTATGAGATTAAAAAAGCTCTCAAAACTTTTGGGGAAAAAGGCTGCCATTTATGAATTGTTATTTAAATTGGATAATCTGATAGACTAAAGTGCCTCTTTATACCACAAGCGCAATCAGGTTCCTATCACCTATTTGGTAGACAATGCTAAGGTTTTATAGAAGACTATAAATATTGACTCTTTCCCAAGTAGTGGTGAAATACAGGTCTAAAGCCATTATAGTTAATTTTGATACTTAATACATATGCTTAAAATCTCAAATTCTGATACTGCCCAGCAACTAAGGCCTTTGTGGATGCCAGTGTATCCTTAGTTATAACTGTCCCACATTAACAAAAATTCCCTGCTTTTATGACATTAAGGCAACCTCTTGCTGTGCATACCTCCCTCTTTTCTCAGCTGGGATGGTAGCCAGGCACAGATCAAGCTAGAAACTGGGGCAGGATGGGGAAGAAGGAGAAATCTACCTTTACCAGCTGACAGCTTTCATGTAATAGGAGAATAAGTTGCACAGCAACATTCATGCTTCATTTCTCAGATACTTTTGTGGCAGGAATAGGAAAGGAAAGACAAAAGCTAAAGCAGAATCATCTCAGATCAATGCACTGGACTGCTTCCAATCTTTCAATACTTTATTAACAAAAAACAGTGGAGACAAGACTGATTTGCCTTCCAAGGCACTGTGCTGCAGGCTGTAAAAACAAGATCTGGGTTTTCAGGTAGGAGTTTAAAAATCTGAATTCTTGTTTCTGCATACAATGTGTGTTTAGTGAAGTATTTCAGTCCAAATAAAAGCCATTATTGCTTCAGGTTAGACAGCAATTCAAATATCAAGAAGGCAACAATACCCTTGACGGACTATCTTGAACATCATGTTCCTACTCTTGAATTTAAGCCATGAGCATCCTAGGGAGCAGAAAGAGCAGCTAAGTGATATGAAGAATAACTGACTTTCCAAATGGAAAGAGCTTGTAGCTAGGTGATGATATGATGATGTTAAAAGAAAAAACAAAACCAAAAAAAAACCCTCACAGTGTTTGAACGTTATGGAACATTTAGAACAGGCACATGTATAACAGCAAGAAAAGATACATTATCAAGAAAGAGCTTCCTTACAGGAAGGTACATTAGACTAAGAGAATTATCCCAAATGTCTTGCAGCAACTTGAATGAATTTTTGCATCTAATCTGAACAAATCCATGAGGGAGTGCTTTGAGATCGACCTAATTCAGAAGCCTTAGAATTAAGCCCTGAAACTGGATATATGCTATGGCCAAACAAGAACCAATCAAGAGATTAAATACATTACTTTTAAGTATATTTTAAAATTTCTGTGGACATTCTACCCCTCCCTTCCCCCTCCAGTGTGAATAAGTGTCAATACAGTCGTACATAGAAATAAAATAAAGGGGCAAAAATCTGCTGGGCACTCTGGCAGAGCTAAAGTTAAGCTGACAGTAAAACCAAAACATGCTGTTTGTTTTATTGCCTGTATATATCCAATGAACTTCTTTCCTTTATACCCAGGTACTAAGTGTATGGATACCATTTGATATTTACGCAGTCATCATTCAAAGCCTAAATTTTCTTTGTAATAAAAATTTTTTAACTTTTACTAATATTCAATACAGAGATGGCCATTAGGAAGCACAGTTCCAAACAGAATAGAGGGAGATTGTCACAGGCAGCAACAAAATATGAACTACACACTGGAAAGACTCAGAATTGCCCAAGATCCAGTGACAGGCAAATCTTAGTGGAAGATGCTAGAGGTTTAGTGCTTCAGAAATTCAGTTACACACATACACATACATATGGAAACAACATCCCTGTGAGAAGTTGATCAGACATCTTTAAATTACTTATTTGCCCTTCATCTCCTTACTTACATCTCTAGAGTGCCAGACAGATATGCAATTTTGAGCAACTGACATTAAAATAATTAATGAATCCAATATGCAGTTTTTCCTTCTTTTCCCAAATTCAGATTCAGTCACTGCCTGTCAGCAAAATTTCACTGAGGCCGAAGAAGATTCAAGTCTTCACCAATCAGTACTTAAAGTCTGAGTACAGGAAAACATTTTTCTTCTGGAGGCTGAAAGAGAAACCGTTCCACTGCAGATGGGGCCCTAACTTACACACAGGTCAGCAGATCTTTGAAATCTTGGTATTTTGAAAGTTCTGTAGTTTTCCCAACTAGGCTCCAGGTTGTTTAGATCCCTGGCTGTCTTTGAGAATGAAGGCAGGCAGTAAAAAGAAAGGATGAGATTGTATCTTTTTAAAAGTTGCCATTTCTGAAGCAGTCTTCTCTTGTACAAGACTTCTTTTATAAAGGGTGAATGTATTTATAGCTATGACTATCTCGCAGAAAAAAAGGTCTATCTGGATCGTGTATAAAAAAATCTTAGAAGTTAATTGTTAGGAATACTGTATGTTTTCTTGGATTATTCACAGAATCTGTTCTACATATTCTATGTAGTCTCAGAATACATATTGTAATATTTACATTATTACCCATTCATGACTATCATGTCACTATCATAGTGACATAAATTAAAGCCTGTGTAATACTGAATTAATTTAATATAATGAACAAACATTTTTTATATATATGACATAAGGGTTGCATGAGGTGAGTGACCATAAAAACTACAGATAGTTCCACAGAGATTTCTTATACTGAAATATCCCAGCACTAATATCTTGCCTGTCTTTTTACATTTTCGCTTTACAGCCACATATACTAATACTGTGCTTTATCATTACAATTTGCTGGCTATCAGGGATGTTCTCTTCGTTACATGCTAATAGAAAAAGCATAATACAGAAAATAGTGTACAAGATCTTAGTTCTACACTAAAGGAGCATACACAAATCCTGACCTGATATGAAATGCACCCAAATTGAGATAATAAAGCATGAGATGTTATGTGACAAAAATTATCAATATTACTTAGAGCAGAACATTACCTGCATCAAATACTATCAGTCTTCTTTTAAGACATCTGACTACCCAAAAGAGAATATAGCATATAAGAAATCAGTGCAAATAAGACATATTAAAAAGGTATATCTTAGGAACTAAAGATGAGAGATTTCTAGATTTACCTGTATCAAGTTCTCAAATATTCAGCAGTATTTAGCTTCATAGTACTGAAAGACTGCCACAGTACAGCACTCCATTACCGCATTAGCAATTAGCTTGCATTTTATCAGTTATCCTTGGGAACAGTAGATTTAAGTATTACTGTGAGCTCAGCATTATGAAGGTATGTTTATGAGGCTTAATGCAGTGAAAAGCCAGAGTATAGCAATAGCACTGAGGAAGAACTGTAGCACAAGGAATACAGATAGCAGAGACAATATGGTATACAATTAATATTTATCGTCAGAAATATTCTCACAAACACAGCAGTATTAACTCCCATTTCCAAATCACTGATTTAAAAATACATACAGAACAATATAGGCTATAGAATTACTCCAGTTTATATAAATAAATACGACTGCTTACATGCAAATGTGCCGCTTGGATATTTACAGTTTCCAGCTCTATGCAAAGCAATTAAATGATTTAGTCACTACATTTTAGAGGAAAAGCAAAAGGACTAACAAATGTTAGTTGAAAAATATTTTCATCACACTTCCCTAGGATTTTAACATTCAGAAAATAGAAGTTCTCTAGTCAATATTATCACGGTATTTTGTCCTGCTGCTGCAGATAAAATAATCTGAGTACATAACAATTATATAGTACCTTACCCTTTCTACCGGTGAACCATAACATGCAATGACGAAACATAGCAGTGGCAGATGGCATTGGTGTTAGTAAATGTGAATAAAAGGATAATAGCAGAGAAATGGTGACTGGCAGACAAGACACAGAAATGTAGATGAAATGAATGCAAGCTGGTAAATCTTGAAGCAAAGCTCCACCTTTAAGCCAAATGTTGCCTCTAGTCTCCTCATAATTGAGCATTAAGTTCTATTTGGATACAAATTGCAACCTTCAGACCAGTCTTGATTCTCTTCATACAGAAATGCATAATTGTATCTTGATAACGAAGAGCAGAAATGTTTTGTAAGCGAAACCCATAATCAGAAGCCCATTACTTTCTCTCCTTGAGTGATTTATTCTTTACATTTTTAATCTCCAAATCCTGCCAGAGCTACAGTCTCTTTCTAGCACACATGTATCCACTGCAGATGTAAATCCCTGCCTAACCTGCAGCACCCCTGGATCCAGAATGTTCTCAGTGTGCTCATTCATGCTGTTCTGTTGCCAAACATTTAAAATCATCCATCAAATACAAGTGGAATCTATTATAAGAAAAAACAATCTCTTCTTTCAGCTCACCCTGAAAATGGAAGGTTTTCTGATCAACAGTTATTGTGAAGGTGCTGTCGTCCTCATCGTCTATACCAATCACAGCTCCCTGTGAAACAAAGAACAAAATCCTGATAAGGCAAGCAGTGACATCAGCAGCATACACTCTATCACTACACCACTGGAATTTAAAAAGCATTGACAAATTAGAAGCAAACTGAATACAGTAAGGAGCAGAAAGATTCTCTGTTTAGTGACAGGATGCAAGTCAGTTCTTTAAAATAATACAATTTTAGTTGCAGAAAAAAACAATAATTATTTGTAAAACTGATTTTCTGGATAATAATATGCATCTTTTTTTTGTAATGGAGGGAGCTTTATGTTACAGCATCATTATAGTAACCAGTTTTCTACTACATTTCAACTTATATTTTAAAGAGTGGGAAGCAATATTTTATAAGTACTTTCCATGAGTAAAAATACTAATTCATAGATACTCTGCAAAAAGAAGCTCTTGACCTGATTTTATCTACCAGCCTATAAAAAAAAATAAAACATTCCAGCAAAATGAATTTGGTTCATCATATCATGTCACTGCTACATTGCATGATCTAATTTTCAGTCCCTAAGTAAATATTATCAGTAAGTCAACAGGATATATCAAAAGCAGCTAGCTTTGACTTCTAATTCCCCATGAATTATTAGAAGAAAATGCAAATAAATTATAAAGGCCATCTGTGCTCAGCTATTTACAAATCTATCTACATCATCTTCATTCCTGCCCCCCCAAACACTTAATAAATAATACAGTTTTTCACTCAAGACGACACTGAAAAAGAACCATTCCAGGCCTCTCCAACTCCAACAAATTGTAATATTTAGTTCAAAATACTTCAAAAATCACCAACAGATATACTCAGTTTCTCTTCTCCTTCTGCAGGAGACACAGCATCAGGATCTCTTTTATCCTTTCCCCTCCCCAAAAGACACAGACATCACTGGAAGGTGCACATATTTAAAGGGTAAATTCTGCCCTTTTGCTGTCCAAGTAAACAGCAAGCAACAGTAGTACAAGCACCTGTGAGTCAATTCCAACAAGTGCTTCATTTCATTCAGCCAAGTATCATACAGCAACCACAGAGGAGGGGGTTAGGTAAGTATCAGGCTGGCCAAAACATAAGAATTGTTTTGGTACGGACTTAGGGGCAGGGGCATCTGAATCCATCTTACTCACACACATTCTTCATAGCCCCTATATGAGGATTCTGGCCAATGATACCAGCTCATGTATGGCTGGGACTATCACAGGCACCACAAGACTGAATGAAAGGAACAGGTCCTATTTCATAGCAGCACCAACTATATGTAATTCAAGGCTATATAGCAGGAAAGGATAGCTTAAACTGGTTTCTTCCCCTCCGCTGTCAAAAATGTGCCACTTAACTTCTCCTTAGGAGTACCTTCCATATAGGCTTTTCAAGGACAGCTCTGCGATCGCTGTAAGAGAGGCACCTAAAAAGTGTACCCACGACAGTATAATTCTGAATACTTTTAGTGCCAGGACATAACAACAATCAGACAACTAGTCATTGCATTTGGAGACTATCTGGTAATCATGCAGTGTGCCAGTGACATGACACAATGAATGGGCCAGATTAATTTTGCCAAAATTACTTTTTTTTTTTTTTTTAAATAGGCCAATAGATAAAAAATGTCTGGCACTTTAAGTACATGTTTTGCTACGCAATAAATCAGATGATCACTGCCAGTTGTAGAATATCATTCTCCTCAACAGCTGTTATCAAAAATCTGTAAGTCAGACACCAAGAACATGACCAAGATATTCTCCCCAGAGAATATAGGTAAAACTAATGTAAGGCTAAAAAGGTCAGACTAGGAAAGCTAAATCCTGCCTCCATCCTAAGTGCTGGGAGGAAACTGAGAAGGAGGAAGAGCACACCATTGTCTGGGATCTGAACACAAAGCTGCATAAAGTGCACATACTCTAATTGCAATGCTGAGGCAAAGGGTCTGAGCGTAAGCATAGAAGATGCTTCTGCTGTCATACAGATAATACATATGGACAAGTAAAAGAAAAAATGAAGTGTGAAAGTTTAAGTGTACATTCCAGAAAACTTAAGCAGGACCTAAGCATAGTATAGATGACATAGATTCCTCAGTGAACACACCTTCCTAAATACACCGTAACAGTCAACAAAAGAATTTGGAGATGAAACTTCAAGCCTATGAAACATGTATCAAGAGCAAAAAGGTGAGGAACAAGCTTTTAAAAATCCGTTAAAGGAAAAAGGAAGTATTTTAGCCAAATTGCTTAAATTACATGTTTGTTTATGTTCACACCTACAGTTACAAATCAACAATTACTCTAAACAGAAAACCTCTTTGATAGAATTTCAGACTGCAGAAGCCCATCTGTTCAGCTATCAGTATCACTGTCATCTGCCAGAAGAGCCAATTTACAAAAGCAGAAAAAAGACAGATTCCTCCTTCCCTCACAAAAAAAAAAGCATGCCACACACATTCAGTGAAAGAATGGAGGAGTCAACAAATCTCCAGAAAACTCCAAAGAGTAATTTGAGGTGGGAAAGTGGCAGATGGGGGAAGAGAAAGAGATTGCTTTATGTTAAATACACATAAAAATGGATCATGCAATATTGAACAGATTGTTCATTTTTAATATTTCCTAAACTGACAGGCTGAGACCAGCCTCCACATTAACAGGCTCACAACACTATTAAAGCAGGCATGTTTTTTCACACTAATTTTTCTACACAATGCAAAAAACATCCTCATGAATCTTTGGGAATGTAATGTTCTAGACAGCGGTTTGAGTTTACATTACCCATAAAGAAATTCTAAATTAAGATACCAATACACTAAACAGGGGAAAGTGCAAAAAAATCAGCTGGAATCCAGATGAATGGAGACTGTCTGTATGAATCTCAGAAGGTTATTGGTACCCCGTTATTAGGCCCACAGAAAGACTAGAAAGGAGTAACAACAGAAGGAAGGAATACCTGGAAGAAGCAGAGTTCTGCTGCAACACTCATCACATTGTGTATCAGATAACAGATCATCTTCTCTACACTTCTCTTACTTCAACACTCAAAATGCTCCCATGCACACCCATTATCCTCCTGACTCCTTCCTCCTATTTACATCAGCTCTTCACATGACTGCTGCATACTAGAACCAGAGGTTCTATGAGGAATGGGAAAAAATACAGAAAAAGGACTTGTGCAAGAAATATTTTTGGTAAGTGCATGACCACAAGGTAGAAACTGGGCATGTGCAAAGACATCGCAGCATTCCCAGCTCACTTCAGTACCTGTCACTTCAAGCTACAACAGCAGCATTCAAGGTTAAATGTCCCAAGCCAGAGTGCCTCAGATAGGTAACAGTCAGCTTTCCCACTCTGCATCTTCTTACCTCTGTTTCCCCAATTTGCATCCCCCCTCAGCTGATATTTCAAAACCTTTGCCTGCTGTGTTCTTCCTTCCCTTTCCAGACCTCCTTTGTTTTACTTAGCTCAAGCACAGTCAAATGGCAGGCCTAAAGATTGTCTAAACTGGCAGAATGGAGGACACAGTAAGAGAATAAAAGCAAATTAGGACAGAAGGAAGCAATGACTTCTGTAGGTACAGAACATATATGTATATACATATGTATCTCCACACACAAAGAAATGAGAACTGCAAACAGCAACTTTTTCATAGCATGCTACTACTAATCCATCTTACTCTGTCATATAATGTTTTTATGCAATGTATAAAATGTTTTTATACAATATATAAAGTTACAGAATGCAATTAGCCCAGCATGTCACTTGACCTCTAATGTTTTCTTTCTTTAAATACTTTCACTATTTCAGTATTTTGCTGAGTCAGAAATAGAGGCCAAACCTCAAAAGTCTCCTTGCAGTTCTCTCCATTAGGCTGTATTACACACAGTAAGTCATTAGGTATTGAATAAAACAACACTTACCCTGAGTCTAACACAGCCTCGGCGTGATCCTCTCATCATTTTGTCTTTTGACTGAAACAAAAAAACAGATCACTGGATTAACAAATACAGTAATAACTGCAAGGAAAAAGTTAGTTATTCAAACAACTGAGAAAAGAATAAAGCATTGTATAATGTTTTATTGACTGATTAAATGAGATGCAACTTCTGTTACAAGATAGGTTAGCTCTTGCACAAAAGAAAGTATATGACCACGGTATCAAAAAAGTAATCCTTCAAAAAATAAGAATATCCCACTTCAAGAAGTTTTGTAGATACCTTGAAGAGATACTTAGAAGATGCAACCCACATCTTCAGAGAAAGTAAGAAGTAGTGAAGAAAAAAGGAATTAAGGAATATTAAAAAGTGACAGCATGCTGATTTACATCTTCCTCCTTTCTCTCCTACTCTCAGAAAAGTATCCATATAACAAAATCCGGCTGTGCAGGCAGAATTGTACAAATTAAATTATATTTGTGACATAAAGTTTCCCAGATTCATACCCCTTTTCATACAGATGTAAATTTCCTGTTTAGACAGGTTTCTATCTCTACTTCCTAGATAGTACAGCCTGTTTTCATTAATTACAACTGTTAGAAAAATTATGTTTAGAGCCATTTAAGCGGTAAGAGCCCAGATCAGAAAACAGGATTCCTATGTCCATAGCCAGTGCTCAAACCTGTGGACTAGCCCATCTTGCAGCTAAATTACTGAATCTCATCTTTAGTATCAGTTTGAAGCACTGACAAGGGAACTCCAGGAAAAAAAAAACAAAACAGCCCCCCCAAACCAGCAGTTCTAAACGGGCAACTGAATTCTAGCTTGAAATTGTGATACCTTGAACTTTCAACTATTCCCAGCACTGACTCAGGTAGATTTGTCAGTAACTTTCTGCCAATGTCGTAAGTGCTATTGGGCAATATTTGCAAGCCCAAGGAGCACATGTACAACTCCTTAAGATAAGAAAAAAAGAAAACATTTTAGACATCCTAAATACTCAGTTTTCCGATAGACACAAACCATAATTTCTGGTTTTTAGCTACCCCCACACACACAGTTTCTGTTTTTTAAGAGATAAATTACACGTCATTGTAGCCTTATCTGCAAAGGCAGTCTTGCCTAATCCAACGCCTTCTCCCTTACCATCCAGATATTCAAACTACATGCTTTCAGGTCTTGAAAACACAGCTATCACTGGTGCCTCATAAACAGGTTCTCTTGCTGTCATCTTCTGAAATATCAACTTCTTTCCAACAGTACCTTAACAATTCCATCTAGACAATATATTGATGCAATTATGACCAGCCCTGTTTTCCCTGAAGCCATTGGACAATGCAATCTTATTGATATCAGCGAGAAAAAAGACAGGAACCAAAACTATCAGTCTTAACAGCAACAAATTAATTTTCATCTGCTACCTATTTGAGATATAGCTACAAGGAAAGCACAAAGCAGTCACTGCAAGTCCTATTCACTAAAGATAATTTTAAAATATAGCAGTCAGAGCTTCAAATAAAGATATGGTTTTGCTGATCTCTCACTCAATTCAGTCTCTCATTTGTCAGAGTTCACTTCTGAATGTTAGAAACCATCAGTATTAATCTATTCGTTTTCGCATCTATACATGTTAGCTGGTCAAAATGAAATGGATTAAAAGACCAGCAGTGCATCCATAATGTATTCTAGAGATACAGAATTTCTTTGTAGATTTTCTGAATGAAAACTTCTACATTTTTTAATTTTTTTCCCAAATAAAACCGGGAAAGGATCTAGAAACAAATTACTCTGATAATTTTCTAGCAGAAATTGTATCTACTTGGGATACATCTCACTAGTGTGCACTTTTATTTTTTATATTCACTGTCTTGAGTGTTCGCCTAAAATGGGAGGACACTACTGAGAGCTTATTCCTCCCTCTGGTGGTTTCCAGAAGAAATACTGGCATTGTCTTAGCAGGAAAGAAAATATCTGGACTGAGGATGCAACTCTGCAGAACCCTAGCAGGTCTGACTGTCCGGATCACACACTCCAGGCCCCCCGGAGTGCCAGGCAAAGCACTCCCAGCTCCTGGACTGAGCACAGGCAGGGAACCAAATCGGACAAAAAGCAAAGGTAGCAGAAGAGACATTTGGTTTGGTTTGGTTTAGATCGCTCAACCAGCTAAAGTGCAGGGAAGATGAGAGCTAGTCCAAGTGCAAGGGAGGGCAGAACCCCAACAACCCTGATACCCACTGTGCAGACGGACTATCAACTCAAATGCAAAAGACACTGTAAAAGCCTTCCTTTTTCTTGTACACCACGTTTTAATGGAATGGAAATTAAGTTTAAACATGATAATGTTCTTAGTCTGCAAAAAGATTCACAAGATAAATCACAGGTTCAGAGTGTGGTCCTATATACTTACAATTTTGCCATCTTCAGACAGAGCTTTAATTGGTTAATACCATTTATAATGAGGCGGTAAATCTAATTCATTCTACCTAAGTGGAATAAAGCACTTATCATTCCAGTATCTGAATTCCCTGTGCACTAAAGCATGCACCTATCATGGCACATAGTTCTGTATTCTCTCATCACAATATAGCAAATCTGTTACTGATTGCTGCAGGAGAGTACTTTAAAACATAGCTCAGCTGACATTTTACATTTGCCCCCCTCCTCCAGAAGCAGGATTTTATAAAAAATACAATTCAGATAGCTTCAGCTTCCCCTTAGAGCATTTATGTTTTACCCTTTGCTTGAAATTAGGCATGGGTATCCAATATGTCCTGTACTTGGCCAAGTATTCTTGGATAAATAAAGCCATGCCATAACTGTTTTGAGGAATGGTTCCACTTCACTGAACAAAATCTCATACAGCAGAAAAACATCTCTGAATGGCTAATAAAAAGGTCATGGTTTACTTTCTTTTTATATTTAAAGTTTTAATATACAGCTATCTTTTTTCAGTGATCAGTTTTATAACCAGACAAAATTACATTTTCAATAAACTTTCAATACAAAGTTTACCGATTTTTATGATATGGATTTGAATAGGCTACAAGCAGACAGCAACAGGAGATAAATTTCAGCTGAAACTCAAATAAAAATTTGTAAAAATTAACAAAGCTATACAATACTACTGCAGGGGGAACGTAGGTATCTCCCAAAAAAATATGGCTTTTATTGGTGTTTTTTTTACATGCACACAGTGAAGTTAATCAAATACAGAACTGATCTAACATAAGGCATTTCAGGTAACCTATAACTTCTTAGAGAAATGAAAATAATGCCTGGGTGTATTTAAAAAAACCAAAACCAAAACAAGATAAAAATCCTAACCCCCGAAAGGCCCCCAGCCCTCCTGCATTTTCAGAACTATTACTATTTCATTTGAGTTTTAGCTGTTCCATGGGAAGTTTAAGATTTCAGTATAAAACCCAGCTGCTGTCTGCCTCCAAAACTTCTCAGGCACAAGTTCTGCTTGTGCAGAAGTGCACAGAACTTGAAGAGGTACATTTTTGACTCACACAGTACTGCCAAGGAAATCCCTAACATAAGTACACAGAGGAACAAACCCACTTATGATATTTATTTCCTGTTAGGGGTGAAGAACCTGGAACAAGCTCTATTTATGAACAGTGATTTTTGCAGTTTAACCGCATCTACAAGAGAAGCTTTAGTCTGGAGCACTTTCCATAATAGTCATTGTTCTCATGAAATGCTAAGGTGATCCTCGGTTTTCAAGCAGAAATAAAACCCAACAATTTAGAAACTTTACCTGCTGTTCCCAGCCCACCATTCCTCTAGCTCCCTTGCAAGGCACACCCCAGTCTCAGAAGAGGACCTCCTTGAGCACAGGGACATCATCTAATAGCCATGTTGTCTCTGTAGCTAAAGCTTTGACTTTTGTGGATGCAGGCATAAAGCATGAACCAAAACACTGCAGCAGTAACTGAGGATGCAGCTGGGGCTCATTTAACCTCAACAGATGCCATGTATATCTGAAAAAGGTAAGGCAACAATTTATGGTTCCTGACATAGAAAAGCACTACGCTGCTTATAGAATCCTACATGAAATTAATATATGACAGGCCTCAACTGGATCAAGGTGTAAAAGATACAGCACAATCATAGGACCTCCCCTTCAGCCTCTTTTCCACGGAGCACAGCTACAGACTAAACAGCCCATATCTGCAACAAGACTGGGTATCTGATCACCATGTTGATCTTTTCAAATTTCTAAATACAGTAATTTCTATTAAAAGTTCATACTGTATAACTCTAAGTTATTTTTAATAGAGCTTATTCATTAAATTGTCTCTCTCACCTGGCAATTAGACTCAGCTTAACTGCTCCATTCCCAACCTGCATTGAGGAAAGACTTTTAAATAGCTAGAAACCTTAAACTAAATTGTAATCTAACAACAACAACAAAAATTGGTCTTCTAGATTGCTAATGGTTTTGTTTTGCACACCTAATAAATAAAATATAAAAAACATGCAATAGATGAGATTTTGCGGGTAAGTGAACAGATTTAGTACTAAACTGGTTTTCTTTGGATACACAGTTAGCAGATGATCTGTACTCTTCTGATTTGCCAAACTACTCATCTTGATCCCAATCCTATGTGAGCACTCAACTACTCTTCATCAAATTAATGGAGCAGACAACATGGCTGGCTTTGAGAAGACACGATGACATGCCGTTCAGAATGCCAGTACAAAATTAACCCATCGGATATTTCTTAACAAATCTGAACAGGCACAGTACGTTTATATTTAGATGAGAAATGCCAATGATATGCACTGCTAAGTGCTGATCAAGTACTGGAAGACCTAAAACCAGACCCACAGCCTAACTACTAAAGAGGAGTCAACTACTTAAATTATAATAACAGTTTATTCAGTGCATCAAAACCTGTGATACAAAGTGATACAAAGTTAAAACAATGTAAAAATTCAACTTGGTGTTGTATAAGTCATCAATACTTTTTATCCTGTGTCCATAAATTCAGAATTCTTTTTCTTATTATATCTAGTTTGCTTATAGTTTTGTCTTTTTTTCATGAGACACACTGAGCTGTTTGTGGCGCATATGACAGATCAAGTTATTACAGGAAAAAGTGTCACCTCGGCTGAGAATGGAAATCAGAGACCTCAAAAGGAATGTTTGTGCAAAAGCAGATGTTTTTTTCCTGTTTTCTGGTGGTTTTGCACACAGCTGTTGATTGAGAAACTATATTTGGAAAAGGCAGGAAAACACATTCAACTGAAAGTCTCTACCATAGAGGCACTGAGCCATGACTCCAGCTTCAGAGGTATAATTTGAAATCACGTTAACCAGATTTGTTTTCAGTTCTCCACTAACGGTTCATGAAACTGCTGCAAAATTTGAGTCCCCCTCCTCAATATCTGGATTGTACAATCTGCAAGCAGTTCTTCAATACAGTATTAAAGCTGCTAACTAGCAGCAATCTTTAAAATGCATGAGGGGGAAAATATTTTTACGCCACCACAACTACTTCCTCCTAATGACTGTTTTCACAGAGATTTTGCTCCTGAAAGCATTCAAAGAACATATGTTCTTAAAAGTAGTTTGATGGAATGATTAATAAAACAACAACAGAATATGTAAGCATTTAAATCTATTCTTTAGACATTTATTGGTGCAAGATCCATTAAGATGATGGGAGGCTACCCAATTTTGTTTCAAGAATACACACTATGGAGTTGTCATACACAACAATTTTTTCTTGCAACCCTCATTCACTGTACAAGGCAACTGTTTAGCCTACAACACTTTGAACAATTCTCCTTTCAATACCACCGTATGCCAAATATCTACAAAGTTTAAAATTATGTTAAGGAACTGACCTTCCTATCCGCTGGCCCTGGTTTTAGCATTGTTTGCACAGCTATGCCAGTTCTGCTTTCAATTTATTATACAATTAAAATATTTATTTAAAGTGTACATTTAAACAAAGAATTTAAATCAGATTTTCAACCTTGAGGAGTTCTCTGGATTATTTCTACAGGATTCCCAAGGGTAATCAAGCCTATAGCTGATGTGTATTTAAGACAGCACTTCTGCCAGAAAACACAAACAAAAAGCAAATTGCATTCAACTCCCTCTTCCTCCCTAGCCGTTTCTTTGTCTTCACGCTATCTTCCCATATAATGTCAACACACATTTTTATACTGACATGTAGAAAACAAATGACAGAACAAATTCAGCTGAAAAAATACATCAGCAGAAAGTTATTTTTCAGCTGGAATCCAGCTCATGGAACAACTTTACAGTTCCTGTGCCAGCAGAAGGCAGAAATGAGCCACTTCGAGACTTTTCTGTTAAATACTGTCACTGCAGCCAACTACACACTGAAAAAACCACAATGCTTCAGTAGACTTACATTTGCTATACCTTCAAGAGAAAACTTTGGTGGATTCATGAATCAAAGAATATTGAGGGGAAAAAAGTAGTAATTTGTCAAACCATTAGTCGAACTGATCCAAAATGGCACACAGTCATTCATTTCATATTTTGCTCTTCAAAAAAAAAGAAAAAAGTAACGACTTACTTATATCAGACAATCATTTGTTCGAGCAAAACCATGTAAAGAAAATATTTGGATGACAAGTCCAAATCATACTCTCTAAAATACATAATTCACAAATAAATTTAAACAAATGCAATTATAAGCAAATTTGACGGTGTACATTTGAGGGGGGTACACTTCTATTCTGAAAGAGAAAAAAAATCACACAAACTACAGAAGAAGTGGGGGGAAAAGCAAACTATTCGGCATTTTAAAAAACCTTTGTAAAACAAGTTGGAAATGCACGTGAGAAACATCTGCATTCACACTTGCAAGTAGTACTGCTAGCGTTCACTGCAATATAACTAAGTAGAGAGGAAGGAACAGACAAATGAAAACAGAAAGAAGCGTGAACATGAAATTCTTTTTTTTTTCTGACTCAGACTTGAAGTAAAATCTTTTGCCTTGCTCCTTGAAACTTTTAATCATGTTAGAAATGTAAATTTAGTTTAATTCATTTGCTTCTGATGTATGTATCCAAAACTCATATAGGTTAACAACTACTCATTTTACAAAAAGACAAAGCATACTAATTAAGGTGGGGGTTTTTCCCCATAAGTTCAATACAATTGCACACTAACTCTGCGTGAATGTTTATTCCACTTTAGGGGTATTTTTCTGCAGTCTATTTTAAGTTATTACCAAAGAAGACTAACTACAACAGTGCAAGGACACACCTATGAAGAGACATATTTCTGGATGTAGCTCTGATGGGAAGTTCAGCTGCATCAGAAGTTATTACCCTGCAGTTTTCCACAGCTCCTCTGCCAAAGGTTAATTGGCTATTGGATGTATTGGAGAAAGTCCTTCCTGCATGCGCAACTCTCTGGATTGAAATAGGCTAAGGAGTCTGCAAGAGGTGATGAGCAGGTAAAAGTTGATCAGTTAACTATAATCTCTCCTATCAGCAAAACTGCTTCCAGATTGCATGTCTATACAGCCAGGCTGAGACAATCTCAGCCTACCCCACCCATGCATTACGCTCATAGGGAAGGGCCAGTTTCAGGCTCAAAAATCATTCAGTTACACAAGCAAAGCAAGGCAACCATATTGCTTTAGACTGAAACTGGCTCAGAGGGAACGGAGTACACGATTCTATGTACCTGATCACATAGATAAGCCTTTAATTCAAAACATGAGTCTGCATATACAGAATCACAACAGGCTATTTCCCCACATAAATAAAACCCCCAAACCTGAGAATATTCCAAATTAATGTTGCTTACGTACCACAGCCTTATAAACCACCATTCAGGAGTTATTACTCTAAAACTAAAGGTAGAAATGAAAGAAACAGTACCCCACCACCTTCTCAATGCTAATATTAGTACTTGTGAGGCATGTGGTTGACTGGGACTTGATCTGAATTATCTTTCAAACCCACGCCCCAGCTGACCCTACAGCCCCATGAGTAATCATGCCAACACATATGAAGAAGCGGGCATGCTGAAGGACCTGTTCTTTTGGCAGCCAGTCTTTCAACCTGATACACACCCTTAGGTACAAGAATGAACACAGATGTACTTTACAGACATGTGCACAAAAGATAGCGTATGGATAAAGAAAGCATTCTAAAGTAAACGTAAACTGCAGGCATTTCTTAGCGGTAAAGGCACACAAAGCAGAGAACATGATTTGATTTCTTGAACTCAACTTGAATTTTTTAGGACAGCTAGTTAAAAAAAGGATTTTTAAATTTGTGAACTAAAAGTTATTATAACAACAGAGAACATAATAAATTATACAAAATATAGGTGTAATGCATATGTAGGGATACCTAATCATAGGAAATAATGAAATAGAAGACCTGTTTTTTTTTAAAAAGGTGAAAACCATGAAATGAAAGTCAGTGCAATAACCAGAATTATTATTGTTATATGCACTAGTCATCAGC
Source organism: Gorsachius magnificus (assembly GCA_034008185.1). Lineage (NCBI taxonomy): Eukaryota > Metazoa > Chordata > Aves > Pelecaniformes > Ardeidae > Gorsachius > Gorsachius magnificus. Next base: position 63,768,551 of record CM067085.1, read on the forward strand.
AAATGTTTCTATTTCTGTAGCTGAGCATTAAATGACTTTGCACCTTGGACCTCCACTTAGACTGCACTCACCAATTCATCTGAGTCTAACAGTTGACATTTGAACAGCCATTAAAAAACAACGATAAAAGCACTTTCATTTCTCCATCCATATTCCAAGTGAGGGATTTTGAGCCTGCATGAACCAAAATTGTTTGAGAGTCTGCAATTGCTTTATGCTGACAGCCTTATAAAATCCTAGGCCTTGAGAGACAAGCTCTCTCATAGTAGGGCTGGAAATCCAGATTTAGGGAAAAAAAAAAAAAGTTTTATATGCAGTGCTTCTGTGTACTTTCACAGACAGCATGATACTCCAAGTTAAGTTAGTTGTTGTATATCGATTACAATTTACTACAGGTTAAATTTGTACGTGTTCTATCCAGACTGACACACTAATAATAATTGCTGCATGCTAGGAAAACTTAACTGTGCGTGCATGCAGCTCAGCCAGTTCGTCTTCTCATTTAAGGGCATATCCTTGAAAAAATGAATTTGTACTGTTAAAATACTTGTAACTTAATTAACTGTTTTATGTAAGAAGCTGAACAAACTAGCAAGTCAGGATCTGTCAGCAGTTACACAAAAAAAAGCGTCAAGGAAAAACATCACTGTTTCTTAAAACACTGCACTTTAAAAGTTCGTGCTTGAAAGTAGGAAGTCCTCAGCGGAAGCAGGGAAGTCAGTCTCAAACGGGGAAGCAATCTGCGGCCGAGGCAGCGAACTCGGCACGTGCAGCGGTACGGCGTCGGCGGCCCCCGGCAAGAAGCGGCAGGAGACCGCTCCTCGGCGCGGACGTCTCTGAGGCGAGCCGCCCGGGAAGGCGACACCCTCACGGGCCCGTCACCCGGGCGGAGCGGCCAAATCGGGGCGATAGCAAGTTCCCGCTGAACGGAGAGAGGAGCGCTGGGACAGCGGGACTCAGGAGCGGCCCCAGCACCCGCCCCGGGGCGGGTGTGAGGCCGCGGGGGGCGGCGGGAGCCACCTACGGCTTCCGGGACCCCACGGGCGACGCCGGCTGCGGAGCCACCGGGGGCTTCCCCGCGGGGGGGGGGGCAACGGCCGCTCCCGCCCGACGACCCCGCCCAGGAGCCGCCCCCTCCCCCCGCACCGGGCGCCAGCAATAACAACGCCGCTCGCCCCCACCGATAAATCTCCCCGCAGGGCCACCCCATTGGCTGCTCCCGCCGCCTCCTCCTTCCCCATTGGCCACCCCAGCACTCACACCGCCCCGAGTCCCCTCCCCGCCCCCACCCTGCGCCTCAACCGGTCTCCCGGCTCCTCACCCGCCCGGGCCGCCGCTGCCTCTCACCGTGTAGTAGGAGAGGAGCCCGGCGTTATAGTCCAGCACGAACCAGCGGTACTGCCAGCCCTTCATGACATTGGTCCATTTGCTCAGCGGGCCCTCCATGATAGACGCCATCTTAGGCACCGAACCGGCACCACCACACACACCGCCCGTTCGGTGAGGGGAGCAGGGGAGCGACACGGCGGCCGCCAGGAGGGGAGGGGGCGGGGCACGCAGCGAGGGGGCGGGGCCAGGAGCCACACTGCCCCGGGGGGGGGCGGGGAAGGGGCGCGGCTTGCGCGCGCAGCGGGGACGCGCGTCGGGGGAGGGAGGGGCGGGGGGCCCCGGGGGGGGGGGGCGAGGTGTGGTGAGGAGAGCGGCGGGGGGGGCCCGGGGGGGGGGGGCACTTGGGTGTGTGGGTGTTTAGCTGAGGGATCCGCTGCCTGAAGCGGCGGGGCTTCCTCTCACGGATCGGCAGAGGGCGAGTCGGGAGGGAGGGAGGGCTGGGCGGTGGCAGTGGTGTGGTGAGGGCACGACGCCCGGGTGCTTCGGTTGTGTGGGGGCGGGAAGGCGTTATCCTGTCCCCTAAAACACTTGGCACCACGGCATCTTTTAATTTCTCTCGCTGCTGTGTTTGTCCCTTTGCCTCTGTCGTTTGCCTGTCCAAGGCGCCTGTTGGGCTCACCAGTCGAGTCCAAGGGCCTGGGTCTTCTCCTGAAGGAGATATACGGCCGGGGTTTGGCGTGTATAAAAAACATTCGGGACTTGAGATAACCTTTTAAGGCTTATTTAAATGGGACACAGCTTTCCTGTGGTCTGATCCAAGAATGTGGAATGAATTCCCCAGGAGCTATGGACAATTGTAAATCTGTTGTTCGGTGCAAGGCATGTTCTTTGGCACTGATCTTTTCTGACATAAGTACAGAAATTCAGTTGTACTTACTTCAACATAAAAACTTCAAAGGATCTGTAGAGATACTCATGTTCCTTCCTAGGGATTGACAAGACAGCAGCAGAAATAGTGCTTTTACCTTGGGGTTTGTGTTTGTCATGCAATCTTTGCAGTATTCATGGGGTAACTTTTTCCTTTTTTTTAACCAAATATAAACCCATTTTGTTCTTTTTATGTTTTTAATATAAAAAGCCCTTTATAGTAGGGCTGAGATAGGTCTAGTGTCTTAAAACATCGCAACATTATACTAAGTTAAGCTAATTTTACTAGAAAAATCACCCCTTTTGTGAAAAAGAATCACTTAAAGGCAGAGCTTCTGTGTTTGACTTTAGAAAATAAGAAATACTTCCATATTTCTAATTCATCTTCCCATTTTGCATGTCACGTTGCTTACTGGTTTGTAACCAAGTGGCACTTATAGCATTGACTTTATAATACCCCTTGGGATCACCTGGTGGTGTGTTTATGCATGGTTTTACCAGTTTAATCTAGCTAATGCACAATTCAGTCTTGAAACCCAGCTTGTTAATTTTGATAACATTCTTTTTCAAGCTGCGTATGACCTTAGTAGTCTGTTTTCTTCTTTAGTTTCACTGACTAAACAAAGCGCGGCTGCCTAGAGATTATACCCAGGCAAGCAAAACAAAAAACATCAGATGGTGCCAGAACATTACTAGTACTACCATTTAAAGCTGCAGTTGGACTGGAGCTTTATTATCTCAGATCACTACGTTGACTGTATTATACCACAAGAGTTGAAGCTATGTAAAGAGCTTGCGCAAAAAAACCCTCTTGGCTTAACTGTGAAAGGGCTGTCTGTAGGCAGAGCATTCTCAATGAGAAATTCTCAACAGAAGAGCTTTCTATTTACCTTGGTTTGCCAGAGGCTGAATTTGCTGAACTTGGGGGTACACTGAAGATCTTACTAGTTCTTTGTTCTGTTTGACTTTTTTGAGGGGAAATGTGCCAAAGACTTGTTTCCACTAGGAAAAGCATGTATTTTAGCTAGCTCAATTTAGCTAAACCTTAAAAGCCCTGGAGTAGATGGAAAGGTTGTATCAACAGGTGTTAAAGGGAAATTAATCTCAAGGTTTCTTTTAGAAATGTAGTGTGGATATTCTCTTTAGGTAATTTGGCAGAGATCGGAGAATCATTGTTTTTCAAAAAAACCCACACAGATTGAAATAAATACATATGAAATTATAGTCTGTTATCAGCATTCAGGATACAATATCATACATGTTAATGTACTTTCTCGGCATGCCAGGGTGATGTCTTTTGTGTATATCAGATTACTCCGCTATATGTTGAATATGGTTCATGAGGGCATTGTTGAAGGGATTAGGCTTAATTAGTTAGATCCTTCTGATAAAGATTGTAGGTGCCCATTCAAACTGTTTTGAAAGATCAGTGCAAACATTTTAGTTCATTTAAACAAATCAACAAACTGAAATCAGCCACAGCTGTGCTATAACATACCTTCATATACTTTGTATGTTGCATCATCAGCATCAATGATTTAGAATAAAACATTACTTAAAATAGAAGTTAGTAGGTTACCTTAATATAAGAATTTAGTTTGCTTTCATATGTTCCGTCTGCATCCAATTTGGAACAGTTACAAAGAGCTGTTATTTTCTGTAATTATAAACAGTTTTATTGTGATGTTCTCCATATTTTACAAAACTTAAATTAGGCTAGTATGTCACCCTCTTTAACATTACTGTCATCTGAGAGAATTACGTACTACAGAGATCAACAGAACTGGGCAGAAAGCAGCAGCTGTTACCTTGTGCTGCCCTTGTTTTATACACTGCGCCATCAGCTGAAAACCTTGTCCAGCATCATTCTCTTGCCACACAGAGGCCTCAAACAAATTATCTTGCTGTAGAGTCCAAGCCACACACCAATTTCCCAATCAGCCACAATGCTTAGCCCTTAAAGTGGCCTCTGGTGTACTCAAACTGTCCCAGCAGGAATATCAGGGGAAACCTCAGATATGCCTCAGAACTTGCACCCTACTTTTAAAAATTTCTTCTATGTTCTTTTCCTTTCTCGAAGCTTGTCCAATCAATTACATCTAGGGGTTTTTTTGGCCATTACAGTTTAAATCTGTGTGGTTTCCAGCCAAGAGGAAGGTACTGCCATTTTAGAGTAAATACCAGTGAAGGAACAGGGTAGAGAGAATGAGAAGCAGGAGTATACTGAAAGTCTGATTCTTCAAGAGAAAAGTGCTTTTCTATTGTAAATTTTCCTGAAGTTATAGCTGAACTCATTTTGAAGAACCTCAGTGATGAAGTTGTGTGGCTTGTGGGTTTTCTTAAGGGTGTCTGGGAGCATGACTGGCAGCAGTGAAAGTAGTTTTAGCTTATCCCAACAGCTGCAATTGCTTGGGGTTCTGTAGAACATAAGGAAGCCATTTGAGAAGCAAACAAATGACATTTTGTTTCCTTTTCTTTTCCCACTTCAGAAATGGGCTGGTAGTTTCATTTTGTATCTCTTGTCCTATCAGATCACTGTGCCAACTGCTGACAACATAATCGTCATCATTAAAAAATTATATTTTAGCCTGTTGGTGGATGTTTCTTTTTCTGCTTGTTGGTAGCAAGTAATATCTTTTATTTGTGCCTTCAGGAAAAAATTTCCTCCATTTGATTTTTTTATGGGTAACAAAAGCACAAATAAACTACAGTCAAGTAGAAGATCAAGCCTTCTGTGTCATGTTCAGTCTCCTGCTACTGTCCTTTAAAGGTATTTTTTAGTCCCTCTATGCATATGCTGACTACATTAAGAACAGGAACAATGTCAGAGCCTAAACATTTTTTATTTTATTTCTTCAGAATTATGTTTGGTTTAGGGGGTTACGGAGAGGAAGATAGACAGGAGAGAATCACCTTTACCCTACAAGCAGTCATTCTTAAAATAAGATAATTAAATCAAGTATGCCAATCACTGCCATCGTAAGTAGATTTTCTGAACAGATTTATTATACTGTCACTGGTTTTAATACAAATGTTTATGAAAAAATCAGCAATACAGCGGAACGAAGACAGTTCTCTGTCTTTCTCTGGCAAACAGATAATTCTATCTTGGGCCTTCCTTGCCAATTCCTGTATGATCCTAGCAAATAAAAGCTATTAGCAATAAATTTTCCCAATCCTGTCCATTTTAATCTAGTTTTTCTCTGATCTTAATGAATTGTCATAAATTCCTCTAGGTCAGGGATGGGGAACCTTGTTGAGGGCTAAGCAGGCTTTTCTGAGTCTTTTAAATGGCTCCATATTATCATACACCAGAAAAAATAAAATTACCACAGGTTGTATGGAATTAAAGTTCTCGGGCCTCAGAATCCCTGTTCTGTTTCTACTTACAGCTTAAGGCTGTGTTTGGACTAGGTTTCAAAAGAGAAGGGACTTTTCTTGCTGAACATTGTGAAGATCTGCCTTATTGTTGTCCAGATTCTCATCCTTTCATGTCATGTTTAGAGCTGCACTGGAGAGTATTATCATATTGGAGCCATTTCCCCAAAACACATGGAATGTGTTCGGCCAAAATGTGGTACCATTTAAGAAAGGGCTGAAGAATCTCTCTTGCATTTAAAATAGGTAGAAATTATTCTGAAACTAAGATTTATTTTATCTAGAGTTATTTAATCCTCTCTAGTAGTGCTGTATGTCTGGGGGATGATGCAATAAAGATGCAGCTGACTCACCTAACTGGCACCAGTACTTCACAGGACTAGGAAAGGTTTGTCAAATGTTGCAGCATGCGTTAAAAACAGTGTGTGGTGGTATTCAGTTAAGCAATTCAAGTGACTCACTTACTGACCAAAGCCTGTTACAAGGTCTACAGAGAAACACAATTTAAGGGCATTGTAAATTTGAGTAGCTTGTAACAATAACGTAACTTAAATTTTGGTATGGTCTCATAAAAAAAGTAAATTCAGGTTACAGTTTTGCAGGACAGTTTGACATAATGACATTATCTGGGAGTTGCAAGAGATGTAAACTGACAATTTAGGACTCAGCATTTCTTCAAGAAGTACGTTTCTGAACTTGCTAAGGGGCTTTGCCATTTAGAAATGTGGGTATCTTCTTACTCCCTTTACACAGAGGGCAGAGAATTCCTACCACGTGTCCCGGTCATACTTGAGATCTTTCAGTGTTTAGAGATGAAGGCATTAACAATACAAATTTAATGGGGAAAGCACCTTCTAACAAAATCTGTAACTTAAATGTACTATAAATCTAGTTGAAAAGAATAAAATATTTGCCTAGCCTTTATACTGAAGAAACCATAATATGAGCTATTTTCCATCTGCACATAGACTGAGCTCTGGTAATCTGGAAATCAATCTAGCAACTGGAAAAGTGCTGGCATTAATTTTGCAGGGTGAACGATTCACTGTAATCTTAGTATTATTTTATTATAAAACATGCAACATCATAATTTAGTCTTGAGAACAACAGGCCTGATGTCTTTGCTGAGAACAAGAGTTTAGAGTTCACAGCATGCTGAATCACATTTTATACATCTAATGCGTTGCTTAGATGCATAACATCTCATCATTTGATTTAAGCATCTTATCATCTTGTGGGCAGAATTTATTTAAAATTTAATGCAGAAGTCCATGCTATTTTCTCAACCACAAATAAGCGATTTCTACTTTAGTCTCCACAGAGACGTTGAAAATATAGAGAGGAATGCTGCTCAACTGGAATGTTTACTTCACTGCAGCCTGTGCAAAAAGGCAAATAAGCATAATCTCTTTTCCCAAAACTTTCCCACCATCACCTCTTTTCAGAGTGTTTGGCCTATTAATATGTTTAAAATAAGGTTACTTGCTCTTTGTAGTCAATTTGTTTTGCAAGAATGCAATAGATATGTTGTCTTCTCACAAAATTTAGACTATTTACAGTAGTTTGATGTGTAGCAAATTTAGCAAGGGTAAGAAAGAACTGATTTAATATTTTAAAGAGTATTGTCCCTAATCACAAGGATTATATGCTATGTTTATTTTCAGTAAGGAGTGTTTATTTTTTCTTTATACACTATATTTCTTTGTTATTAATAGATACAGCAATATCCAAGCTAGTATTTAAAGCTTGTGCATACACATACACAAGTAGGTTCTAAGGTATATGCATATTATTAGGTTCTTTATGAACAGTATCCATGCTGTCTGGTACAAAGTCTTGTTAAAATCTGGAGGAAAAATATCTTTTTTTTTTTTTTTTTTTGTCCAGGTAAATAGCAGAAATAATTTATTACACTTAAGCATAAGCCTGGCTATGGTAATTTTTAGCGTACTAGGTGGGAAATCTAAGGAGATCAAAGGGAGGGTAAAAGTAAAGTCAAGGAGACCTAGAGATGAGCAATCCATCATAAAACACAAGTATATAGAATAAGCACTATCCCATGAGTGCTTCTGTTACTCTTTTTATTTCCATAGCTAGAAGTATTAAAGGGGTATCTATTAAAACTAAGTTTCAGCTGTGTCAATTTAGAATAAATTTCCAGCTCCTTCTGCATCTTATTCTGGGATTTAAGGCCAAAACATTTTACTTTAGTTCTAGAATCACTCCTAGTGATTTGTACATAGGAGGAGCCCCGTATACAGTGTAATCCCTCATCTAATACTGCCCTGATTTTGGATGCCAAAAAGATCTTTCTTTAGGGTTACTGTTTTTTGTATAAGGATGGGAGACAAAGGTAGCAGGGTTTATCCTACCAAAAATTGGAGAAGTCTTTTTCTTCTTATCTGAGAATTAAAATAATCCTTTTTGGCGCCTGCTTAAAGGTTTTGCTTCCTCCTTGTTCTGATGGAAGCAAAAACGCAGATATTATTTTTTCATCCTACACATCTCTCTCTTTCTCCCCCTCCCCCCCCCCCCGCCCCGGAAATGAAAAAAGAAGGGGAGAATTGATGTAGTAGAAAAAAAATAAGTAGCCACCAGAATTAGCAGAATAAACTCAAATTGCTCCCCAAAAATCATGATCTGCACTTGGACCTCAATTTAGAGAGCAGATGGGTGTTTTGCTACTTTGACAGCTCTCAGGAGCTGTCAGGAGACTATTCTGGCTATGTGTGAACTAGCAGACTCATGTGCAGGATGCTACCGCGTCTGATTCCCAGATGAAGTGAGGCTTCAGTTCATAGCAGCACCTCCTGCAGCTTCATCAGCTCTGTATCAGTAGGAAGAAAACCCAGGTTCAAAGATCAGGGGAAAGCCCTAGCCCACCCTGGCTAGGTTTCTAACCTTAGATTGTTCCAACCTGGGACATACAGGACACATTCATAAGCTGTCTAGACTAAAACAACCACTCACACCAATTAAACAACTCCAGCTCAGGTGACTTCTGAGCTGCAAATTGTTGCAGGTTTGGGACGTACACTAGGGCAGTCAATCCCATCCATAGCTACTAGCTATTGCCACTGCTGGAGACTGGACACTGGGCTACTTAGACCTTTGTTCTGAGCCACTACCTCTATTATGTTCTTATTTTCACAGAGTTAGCCAAGGGACTCTATAGGTACCCTTTCAAGGAGGGCTTTGGGATTTTTTTCCCCAGTAAAAAAGCAGAATTTCTGTGTGGATCTTTAATGATATTGTAGCCTAATTTTACACTGTAGTAGTCAAAACTTATTTTGCCCATTTTTTAACTGTCTTTCACTGAAGCTGAAGTTGCTCAGAACTGCTGAAATAAGCCCAGATCACAGAATCACAGAATCACAGAATCGCAAGGGTTGGAAGCGACCTTGGGAGATTATCTAGTCCAACCCCCCTGCTAAAGCAGGTTCTCCTACAGCATGTTACACAGGACTTCGTCTAGGCAGGCTTTGAATATCTCCAGAGAAGGAGACTCCACAACCCACCTGGGCAGCCTGTTCCAGTGCTCCATCACCCTCAGAGTAAAGAAGTTCTTCCTCATATTCAGCTGAAACCTCTTATGTTTCCATTTGTACCCATTGCCCCTTGTCCAGTCGCTGGGCACCACCAAGAAGAGTCTGGCTCCATCCTCGTGACTTCCGCCCTTAAGACATTTGTATGTATTGATGAGGTCCCCTCTCAGTCTTCTCTTCTTCAGGCTGAACAAGCCCAACTGCCTCAGCCTTTCCTCATAGGGGAGATGCTCCAGTCCCTTTATCATCCTAGTTGCTCTCCTCTGGATGTCACAGACTGAAACAAAGGGAATCCTACTCAGCTCATAGGCAGCAGCATGCACAGGGCAGCTCTGTTACTCAGTTTGTAAGACATGAACTTGATGAAAATCCAGGCCTTGTTGGATCTGTTTGCTTCCAAGTTTCAAAAGTTCAGTCTGTTTTATTCATACTTCCAAGTGCCTTGATAACTATTTAATTTGAACAGTAACTGCAACATAACTTCTAAGCAAATGCTATAATAACATTAATATTAAAATCTGTAAATGCTACTGGAGTTAACTGAATTCTCTGGACAATTGTCAGAGAATGGAGAGTTACATCATTTGCTTTCCATTGCACAAGAAATTTTTTTTTTAAATAAACTTTTGAGGATTATACTAACAGGCAAGTCTAATTATAAAAAGAGTCTGGTGTATACAGTGAGACTTAGATTTCCATAGCATAAGCCAAAGTTGATAATGTTTAGGATTCCATAGTTTCTTACAGTTGTGTATCTACTTGAGATATACATAATAGATAGTTTATTTTAATTTACTGGTCAAGTTTGCAATATTGTTTGTAGATTTGCAGCATTAAGTCTTTCAAAATCAGATATCAACAAATGAAGGCATGAGTTTAGTCGGGTGTTTCCAGTTCAGGACGAACAGACCAAAAGTTGTTCCTAAGTGTGTGTTCCATTGGTGTTGATGTGGTTACACGTGCATAATCAAGAGCAAAATTTATCCTTTTGACTTAAAGATTAAAGCATGTAAATAGCCACAGTTAAGCTCTGCTATTCATATTGCATAAGAAATGAGGAGCTTTTAATTAGTATTACACTCTTCAGTTTATGCTGACTAGTTCTAATTATGTTGTTTCTGGTATGCCAACTAGAGAAAGATGCAGGTCTTTTGAATACAGCAAAATGAGTAGCAACTGAACTGTTGTCTTATCAGTCTTTCAGATTTTGTTTTACATATCTGACAATTTTAGAGAAAACAAAATTCTACCCACAGTTTTCCCTGATCCTACTATCATATACATATTGATAACATTAACCCATTCTGTCTGTAAAATGTTATGTCTACTTGGCTTTACACTTTTGGATGGAACTTTAATCTGTTAAATATCAGGGGTGATGTCTCATATGTTTAATCACTATGGAGTTGCTGCATTAAATTTACTAATTTCACTGAATTTCTAAAACACAAGGAGGACAATGTTCCTTTTCTTATAGGTAGTGGACCAATTTTATACCCTGAGTATTTGTCTTGGCTGCAGAGTTAACTCAACTTACAATTTTTTTGTGGTTTTTAGCTTGAATCCTCTATACCCACAAATCCTTAATTGTAGCATTGTAGTACTTCAAATATTCTGGGGATAATCAATGCAGCGTCAGCTGATGCAGTGACTGTGCAAAGCATAGGTAATACTCTGCTGTGTAACTGATCTCAGTAGTGCTTGACTGACTCAAGTGATGGCTGTCATTTCTGTTCCCAGTAGCAACATGGGCATATTCTGTATGGTGAATGCTCAGCCAGTGTAATTACTTCTTGGAAATGTTCGATTTTTGTCATGCACAGAGAAACTCTGCAGTATGCAATCTGCCATTCTCTGGGTTTTTTGAACGTACTGTGTCAGGATTCCTGGTCTTATTCAGACAACTAGATACAGAGTTAGGGGAGATGGACAGATTAATAGACAGATACAGATGTACATAGATGTGTGTGTGTGTGGCCTCAGGAAAAAAATCCAGATGGAAAAAACTGGCATATTTGGGAAAATAGAGACATATGGCAGCTTTAAATCAGGTTTACTTTACAGTGAAGGCATTGCCTAAGGCATAATAATGCCAGCAGGAACAAAGCCTCCACTTAGGCAAGGCATGGACCAAGTGTTTGGCAGGGGGTCCTGTGGAAAGGCTAGGAAGTATTACAAGCTGGGGAGAACTTTCTGGTAGCTGTTCCTATATCAGATTGTTTAAATGGGAAATCAGTAGACTTCTTACTCCAGGCATTTTGAATTATTTATTTGTGCTTAAGCCCTGCCAACCAAAGCATAAGTTAAAAAGGAATTTTGGTCTCTGAACCTTCAGGGTTCACATTTTTAAGCTTGGAGGCCAGAAAGGTCCTATATTTTGCTGCTTTCTTGTTTGCTTTTTTTAATTAAAGCTCAAATAACGCATGCAAGCTCTTAACTCCAGAGACTGGAGCTTTAGTAAAAAAACAATCAAAAAATTGGAAAATGCATGATAAAATCTTGGTAGCTGGCAAAACTGATATTGTTTTCTAGAGTGTGCCATATTGGAAAAGAATAAATAAAAAGGCAGAAAATGAGAAAAGAACATCTTCCAAGCAGATAGGCAATGTTTATCTGAAGTGGTACAAGGAAACTTTTATCCCACTTAAACTTTTACTTTTGGATGGCATTTGAATTGGCCTTGTGTGTTTGGCAGCTCATCTGTTGAACCGTCTGTTTCAAATTATGCATGCTCAGAGGGCACATTGCATCCAGGGATACAGTTCCCCTGAACACAAGAAATTTGAATTGGATTTGCAGTTTAGCGATCTGTAAACATGGATATGCAATCATACATCTAAATAAACTCTGTTTATTTTGGGGGAATTAAAGCATTCATACAGCTGGAGAAACGTGAGGGAAGGTTGTAAGTGGAAAGCCGTAGGCCATATTCACTGTCCTGTGTCCCTGGTACAGTGCTCAGGCTGTGCAAAATAAGAGAAAACCACCCGAGGTCCCCTGCTAGGAAATTTCTCTTTCAGACTGAAGAGTTCTTAATGGATTAAGAGCTGACATAGTAACCAGTTGTATGGCCCATTTAAACAGTGTCTTAAAGGGACTGTAGGGTAGCGAAACTGCAATTTGGCTCCTTCTGTTAATGAATCATCTCCAATCCCATCACAGTGCTAGAGATGAACTGGGTAGTGAATCAGAAAGCTATAACCAACTCTCTGAGAGCCTTTGTTATGCAAGTACATCTTGGCCAGGAAAGAGGATTTGATCCATAAATTTTAATGGTGCATTAGGTAAATTTTAGATTATTTATGGCATACTAGTAGCACTTATCTTTTTCATGTTATCTGCTTTGAACACACTTTTTTTCTGGAAGAATATACTGCTTGTTTAACCCCTCCCTATTCCTTCCTTTCCCCATAATGCTGACTCAATTCCTTTTACACTTTCAGTCAACTTGCAGTTTTAGGCATTTCCTTGTCCGGTTTTCAGTGGAACACATTACTTCCCTCTCATCAGCACTGTGCAGCACTGCTGTGGCTGTTGAATAACATGCTGGCTGGAGAAGGTAGAGATTTCTTTAGAAGCAGTAGATACTTACATAAGACCATCTTCTCTTCATGGAATACACTGAAACTATGGACTTCCGTAGCAGTTGTGCAGTTCTGTATGAGAGAAGGAAATTTGGCTCACATAATGAGGTGACAGAAGTAATGGTAAATCTAGAACGAGACAGGAGGCTTGAGGGATAAATGTAATTTTGTCATAGATTCTCTTTCTAGATTATTATATTTCCTTTTTATAGGTTTTCACATTAGCCAATACCCCAGATTGTTTGCATTAGCAGCAAAGTTTGAGTCCTCTGGTGATAAGGATCAGACTTAAGTAATATAGTTTATAATAAATTGTGAACAGAGCATTGACCAAATGTAGATCTATTATATTGTTTGGGCAGATCTTACTCAACATGCATGAAGAGTCTAATTATGACATTAGGTTGAGTGTGGTGCTTGGAAGTATTTCTTCCTGCTAGAAGTAGCACACAGTTCATTTAATCAAATTATTTTATACACACAATTTGCACATCTAAAATCTTAGGAATTTTACTTTTAGTAATAATATATTTATTCTGCTCATCTGATCAAAAATAGATCTTTATATTGCATTGCTTACTCAAGTATTAAGTTGTACTACTTTTTATATTAGCAATTCCAAAAGAGCTACAGGAATTGATGAACATTATTTCAGCAATGTTACAAAATTGAGGTACCTGAAAGAAAAAAAGTCTAACTAAAATTTTGCCTTTTTGAATCTTGTTAGTAGAAAAAAAATGCTTTTCTCATCTGAACAATTTATTAAGTTATTACAAAACTACAAGGGCAGGGGACAGAACTGCAGATTTGTTAAAAAGTCAGCTTTATGATAGTGAGAGAGTGGAGAGAGAAAGAGATTCTCTGCTGGTTTTAGAATCTGCCAAGGATGTAGGGGCTATGTTTTGGGCAAGAGAACTCTTTTAATCTAATGCCATCTGGCTGGCTTTTGTCTGTGCCTGTTGTTATATAGGTCAAACCCCCAGTCCTGCCTCTACAGTAATTCCCAGTTACGTGACTGGAAACATACCTATTAAGTGATTTAGAAACCCAAGGAAGCAATCCAAGCTTCTGTGCTTCTATCAGAGACTTTGATCAAAAGTTTTCTCATCCACGTCCTGAAACAATTTTTGGATACTTTTCCGCTTTCAAGCCTCACTGGCAGCAAAAAAAGGCTGGCTGTAGGTTCTGCTCCAATTTGTTGTCTGATGCACATGATAAATACACTTTAAAAAGCCCCCAAAACCTACACACACACCCCCCCCCAGGTCTTCTATCTCATTCTTTTAATGAGTAACTACTCTTTCTGAGATGTCATGCCTATCAGCTTTGTTTCCTGTGCTTTGTTTTTGCAAGAGACAGAGATCTATTACTCCAAGGTTTTTCAAAGCCTGTGACTGTGTGACAATATTGGTAGTTCACTTAATCTCTTCAATTATTCTGTAAATGCAAGTCTCAATCCTATATTGAGGATAAATGTAGATTTTAAAGTTGTGATTGTAGGAACTCCATATACTATAAGAAGGGATTTGGAATTACCAGGATTAGATATTACGTTGACTTTTATTTGAATATAATAAACATTCTGATATCATCCAGGCCTGTCACAAACTTAGGTTGTTTAGAGTTCATGGACAACTTGCATACCTGAGAATCCCTACTACAAAAATAAAGATACTGAAAAGCAAGAATAAACAGCAGATACCTGTATTTAGAAATACAACGATATAGGTTTTCTTGACCTTGATCTCTGCAAGGTACCTGTTTGTATTTTTGGGCCAATGATTGTGCCTTCTAGCTAATGGATTTGTTCTGTAGTCCCATGAGGAGACCCACAGCTGATTTTTGGCCTTGGATTTATTCCCTACTTAGGAGAATTTGAGTTAAAGTAAGTAACTCATCTATACGTTTGTTTTACAGTAACTAAATAGCTCTACTGATGATTTTGAAGTATTTTTTTCTCATGCTCATCTGTATATATGTAATTTACAATCATCTAGAGCTATCACAAGGAAATGAGACAGAAATTAATTAAATAGTTTTTTACAAGTATTTCTCTAAGTAAAAATCACTAGAGTAAACTTGATTTGAACAGGAACAAATTATATCTCTTCAGGAAACAGGAAGAGACTGACAGTCAAGAATGTTTCAGTTTTGGATGTAATTTGAATGCCTTTTTAAATCATGGAGATTCTTTTAGGCAGAACACATCCTCTGTTTCCACAAAACTCATCCAGCTATCTGATCTTACCTAGCTTATATGGCTTTTTGCTCTGTCTTATATCTAAAACCTCGATACTTTCCTCTTTTGCACCTCAGTGTCCTTTGTGACGTTTTTATACATCATATCTATTTGTCTTGTGGGCACCTTGGGGGGTTTGTCCTTCTAAAGAAGGGCAAATTTGATTGTCATGTTTACACAAATTAAACTGATACGGGAATCTGGAAAATCTGGCTGGTTGGATACTTGTGTGTCATCATCAGTAATTTCGGTAATCTGATATAGGTATGTATGCATCAATATACCAATACATTCTTCAATTGCTTCTTAGCTTTTGTGCATCTCATTTAAATTAATGTTACCGATAACAGTGGGAGTTAACTCAGCTTGTCTTTCAAACTCCAGGGTGCATTTTTAAGGCCAGAACATATTTAAATGTAATTTTATTTGTAAACTGATCAAGTTTGATTGAAAAGCTGTTGTGAAATCCATGAGGTAGTTTTCACAGCCAGAGTGATTATTACACTGGAAGTATTTTCCATGGCTGCTTTAATTTCTATTAAAACTCAGTTAAAGAAACTTTTTTTATGAATGTTCACCAGACTTTTGTAGCTACATCTGTTGAACACAACAGGTGAAGCTGATGAAATATCCTTATTACAGATAATGGGAAAGAAACATAAGATGACACAGAGGTAAGCAAGTCCTTGTCAGCTGATGGAGTTCAAATTCAATTAATGCTCTTTTGCATCTAATCAGTAATGTGCACACCTTAAACAGTTCCATCAAGGCTGAATCACTGCTGCATTACTTCTGCAACTTAATCTTAAAAAAAAAAAAAAAAACCAACAAAAAAAAACCCAACAAAAAAAATCCCAGAAAACAAATTAGCCATTAAGCAAATAATTTGGTCATCTTTAAGGATATTTCATGTTTCAATTGCATTGTGTGTGAAACCAAACAAGAACATATGTTAAATTGTGAACTATTCACTGCACCCATACTTTACAGCAATGAGATAATATTCAGTCTTCGATATTTAGCAGTGATATTTATTGTATGTGTTTAAAACATTTTTCATAAAGGAAAATATTTTAGGATCTATCTCATCAGTCAAGTTACATTACTATTATTGATAGTACCAAACTGATTTAGAAGAAAAAATTTAATTACACACCAATAATTCAGGAGTCCAGAAAACAAAGGGAGGTTTTAAGGCAACATTCCTCAATCTTACATGTTGACACCAGTGGGATTATATGTTTTGCACTTAAAGGAACATTTTGCCTGCTGGTGTTGTGCAATAGTTGGATGAGTAACAGAATGGATTCCTCTCCCTGCTACAGAGCTGTAAATCAAAAATAATCCCACATGGTGGTTTCTCATTTATGGACGTACAGCAGGGTTGTGGTTCTGAGAAGGGGGAGTGTAGCAGAAAGTATCTGTAGAGATTCCTACAGACTCACACCAAATTCCTTCTGTCTGCAAAAAGAATGCTGCAACATGGTATCTGATAGCTTTCACAAAGTACAACCTGCCGTCTCCCTTACAGCACACAAGACTGATGCAGATGTAGGCAAGTAATGCTTTGCTCTTGCTTCTCACTATATTTGTCAATAATTTGTTATCTTTTCCATAGCAACAAAGGCATCAAAACACTTATTTTAGTTAGTACAGGTTTCAGTGTGGCTTAATCATGGTTAACTAACATGGTCAAATCATCTCTGTCCTTGTCTACTCTGAGGGCAAAATCATTAACACCTTTTCAAATACGATTGATTTTCCACTGTTGTTAAGGCTTTTGACTCATCTCGTCACTGTACATTTGGCAGTCACAGTACCACAACCTGTCTGAGATCTCTGTTCTGTCACCAGTGGTCGTGTCACTGTAGTTCACATACAAGAGAGAGGTTATTGGTGAAGCCAAGCAGAATATTATTTATATTTGGGAAAGTTTTAAACTACTAGTGTAAAATTAAACACAACTATTGTGTTGTCCTAAATAAGGATTAATTTAAATGTGTGTTTTAAGTGTTTTGCTGTGTTAGTGCCTGAATTGTTGCTCAGCTTGAAGACTGGATTACAGGTAGTAGGTTACTGTGATTTGGGAAAGTTAGTTTTTTGTCTTATGACCAACATTATTGCATCACTGTTATTCTATTTTCATAATTTCCAAACCATTTTGACATTGTTATGATTGTAATTAAGACTAGATGAAATAAAGAAAATTGAGGAGAAGGTAAGAATATATAAGAAGATAAAAAGAATTAGGAGGACAAAAAAGGAAAGTCTCAAGAAGAAACACTTGCTAGTACCAAGATTTACAGTACTGCCATAAAAATGGCATTGTGCCATAAATAGTCATGAGTTTGTCTTAAAGACAAACCATTTCATGAGAAGAAAATTCAAATGGTCAATAACATGCTCTTTTACTTAACTACCTCATGCATCTTATAATTCTGAAATGAATTAATAATCTTTGTGAAGTGCTGAGCGAATTAGTTCTAGGTTAGGGGAATGCTGGGAATTCAGTGTGTAGATTTTTTTTTTCTTAATGTTTTCTATTTACTTAAAACATAAGACTTGTAAATGCTACAGAAAGGTGAGCCATGCATTGCCTGGATTTATAGTATAGACAACACGCCTATGGAAAAAGGGAACAGAGAAACTGTTGTTAGAAGCCTTTCTGCCTGCTACTTTGTAGACATATTAGTTTTCAACCCTCATTTTGGTCAAATATACAATACACGTTACAATATCTATATGTTTAATTTATAATGAAGACTGTTGCTGTTTCAGCAGTGGTATCGCTTGTTCTATTCCTGTCAGAGCAAATGTTGAGCTATACAAGGAACGGCTAGATCTCCAACTGCTATATTAGCTGGACAGGTCAAATTAGTGCCTGTTGAAGATTTTTCTGGGTTTCAAATACGATCTTAATTAAAAATTAAATTCTGTGTGAAAAATGTCACTCTGCTGTGTGTCATCCGTCTAGTTTATAAAGAGGTCAGTTTGACCTCTTGTGTATATCTACATTTTCTCTAATTCTTTTGGGGCACGAGATATAGCCCCATTAAATTGGCTTATACAAATTAGTTGGAGAAAATATGCTTAAAGTCTTAATGAAAAGAAATTGTGTATGCTTTAAAATGGTATACATGGGTTTGTAAAGCTGCATTTTAAACTTGCCAGCTCTTCCATCGAATAGAATTTTTTTCACGAAGAGATTCACTCAGCCTTATTCAGGTTATTATCAACAGTAACATTCCAATCTCTTCATAAAAATTCAAGATTGTTCTTTCTAATTCTCACAGTTCAAAACTAGTTTTGACCTTTGGGACTCTGAATATTTGCAAAATAAATGACATAATTTTACAACAAGAGAGGTACAATTATTTCATACTGTACTCTGTTTCTATGTGACATGAGACTGCCAGATGAGGAAATTAAATTCAGATATATTAAAGTATTTCTGAACATCTGAACAGAAAACACTGTTTAGATGAAGAAATATGCAGGTACCTTAATATCCTAGTTTGTGCTTCTTTAATGCTGCTACAGTTTTGTATAAATTTGATCACTCTACAACCCACTTTAAAACACTTTCAAGGCAGCTATAACTTTGAAAGTCTGCAGACCGCCATGAGGAGCCAAGAGCATTGCACATGTGGAATTAGCAGATTATTCCTATGCAGTTTTCATAATGATCAGTGTACATACTCCAGTAATTAGACATCCTTCTAGAAGATACACTGTAGGATTCACACATTACAGGCTTCGTGCAAAATAAATTAACAGATCTCTGTGGAAGATCAGGCTAAATTATTGTAATGGTCTCTTGTGGCCTTAAAACATACCAGCCTATCAATAATCCTGCATCTAGAAAGCTTGCAGCTGCATAAAATGTCAAGAGCACATAAAGCATATCCTGGGGTGTGTTTCTAGGTAAAGGCACACCTGCAGTTGTGACTTCCTAAAACAACTTGTGCCACTAGTCCTGGAAAGTACTCTGAGATTCCTGATAAAGGTACCTTCAGTCCAAAAGGGCATCAAAGTTTCATATGATGGTCTTATTCATTTCTCAGGAGGGATCTCTCAATAACCTAGGTGTGGGAAAATGCTGTTTTGTATCAGGAGCACGGCTGTCGCTTGGCTTTCTGAAATCTGTGCAACATAAGACAGTCTCTGTCTACCTGTGATCCGGTTCCCTCGCATTTCATTCTTTGATCATAGAACAGTAATTCTTTTTTTGCCAGGATTTTGTGTGTTCATGCATATGGTTCCTTTGTTCTGTAAAACTCAAAATGGTTTAATCCTTAGATTAGACATTTAGATCCTTAATTCTGTGTATATAATACTGGAGCTACTAATCTACTTTGCACTGAAATTCCAGAAAGCTGGGTGCGTCATTTCATGTTCAGGTATGCAGGAGGCAGGAGTGAGTCATTCCTCTAGTCAGCCTCACGAGTATTCATGGGTTGTAATAATACTTTTCCTAGAACAAGCAGAACGAGTCATACTAAATGCTTATATGTTGTTTTGGAAAAAAAATAATGGGCTTCCTGTGTGCTGATCCATAATGTAAACAAAGCTATAATAAAGGAAGGGACAGACAATTAAGATGTTATTTCCAGGGAGACCAGTGGATATGATTAAAATGTCATTAGCTTTACTAACAAAGATATTCAGTGAGTATAAGAGATTTATAAAACACAGTTGTCATTAGTGTCTGATTCTGAGTTGTATAAGGCCTTTCTATGCTGTCTTGCTGCAGCACAGGTTTCAAGTCAACTGTACTAGAACAAGGCACTTTATACACTTATGCAGTATCTTACAATGGGGATTTGCACCAAAACGGTTATGCTGTTGCTATTGTAGCTGCACTGGTGCAAGCCCCATTCTTCACAAGCCATTTGGCTGGTTTTGATTTATTAGTTGTCCAGTGTAGACTTGACCTTGTGCTTTGTACTTCTAAAGAAACAAGAACACTGAGATCTGGTCCCCACTTGCCCAAATGTCAGTACTTAGAATCATAGAAAATCCTGTTGTACTTACAAATAATAGCATGCTAATACTGTTCTCCATGCCCTTTTGGTATCAAAAGTGTTCTGTACTAGAGGATCTTATGACAAATGGATCAACATATAGCAGTTATTGCAGAGCAGATTACAGATAAACACATTTCCTGCAGGAAAATTCATGTTGAATGTGAAAAGATAAAAAATGAAACCGTTAATTTAAGTTTTTACTTAGTTCATTGACCTTTTGACTTTCTTATGTTCTTAATAACCTTTCCCAAAAAGCCAGCACACAGTCCCACCACCCCTTCAATATCTACACAATACTCAGTGCAGGAGATATTGCAAAAGGCCGAGATTCATGGAGTCAGCAAAGGGAGAAACAGAAAAAACAGGGTTTCCACTGAGGAGAGGTGCATTTACTAAGCCCCCGAATTCCAGATTTCAGGAGCTCTTCCACCCTAGTCAAGCCCTAGTGAGCTGCTCGTGGCTAAGCCAAGGAAGTAGTTGGAGGGCATTGTTTTACAAACCTGCCAATGGTTTCAGGTAAATTTAAGTAGCCCTAATTTTTCTCTTCACAGAAAATAAGTATGAAGTCCAGTTTTATGACCCTATGTCAGGAGATGACATTTTGATTCCAGCTTGGAAGCAGATAGCTATTTCCTTCTGGGAGCTGTCATTCTAGATTCATACAAATCTGCAGTACAACAATTCATTGTCAGCAGGCTGACAAGTGCTGTTGTAATTAGTGCAGCAATGTCTGAAGCTGTGAGCTAGTTGTTTTAACTCAGGTGTTTGGAGGCATCCAGGACCATGTTTGTCTGTGGGAGGCACAGAACGCTCAACAACAACAAAGACCTACGTGACCACACCAATCCAGTGTAGATTGAATGGAACTCATAATTATTTTAATTTGCAGAAGCCACAGTGATTACCTTGAGCCATCCTTGCACTCTGACTGACTGTGGACAGAGTGGTCATGCATGATGACCATGTGTTTTGGAAGTCCGTCCACCTTTCAGAGGAGCCAAGCGTGCTGTATGCATGGCCAGGGCTTGAAGGTACCTGGCACTGTCTGCTAGTTCCTAAGCAGCAAGTACAACTCGTAGTCTGCTGCTGCTGCTTAGGAGAGCTCAGCGGCAGTATGAAAAGGCTCTCCAGATCAGCCGGCTGCTTCGCCTTTCACAGTTTGAGGGAACAAAATGGTGGGTTTTGTTGTGTTTATTTTCTAATCCAAAGGCTTCGGGAAGGTCAGGCCCCCAGGGGCAGTCATTCAGCCAGGGCAGACATACCTCCCGCACATTCGGCTCAGAGGGGACATGGAACATTTAAGCATATGCTGGGTGAGGCTGCCCTGCATGAAGCGCTCTGTTGTACAAGAGTAAAACACAACCTGGTGTTCCTTGGCTCACCACCCTTATTTCAGTAGCTTCACTGCAGCTGTGGGTCTAGCCCTGGACCAGATGGGAAACACTTGATGCAATATCTACCAGAGAGAAAGGGAACAGCAGCAAGAACACATCTGCCGAGTCAGATAGCCTGCCACAAAATCCTGCTCGTGATGGCTCTCGGCAGCAAGCCTCTGTAACTCCAGAGCCAGTTCCCATTACCCTGTTTTGCATTTTCCTTCTATTTGTAATGAGAAGACATCAGCCTGGGTGTTACCTCTCTCTTGAGAGGCCACCAGTCTGCTGCCAAGCTGTAGCTGTTCTTGCCCGGGGAGAGGAGACTGGGAAGAGAAAACAGCTGAGAGAGCAAAGGGCATCCCTGCGAGATCATGGCAGCTAATAGAAACACAGGCCCTCCAAATCTCTACCGAGGGGCCCCCTCCTAAATACTAACGTGCTCAAATACAGCTGTCCCCAGGAGACACAGCTGTAGTTTTACAGTCTTCTGGTTTAATTTCCCAGTATTAATTATTGTGGGATAGTATTCCAATTTTAATCAAAGAAGAAAAAAAGCAACCTAGAAATATAATGGCCTGTGTTGTTTTCTCAGGATTTTACTGCAGAGGAAATGAGTGTGAAGTGGAGTAGAGGTGTGACAGCGAGTATGTGAATGGTGTGAATATTTTTATATCTATTCTGTTTGGTTTTTATATTCTTCCCCTCTGTATCTTCTTGTTCTTGCTGAAGCAATGACTGAGAAACAGGTCGTTAAAGCAGAGCATCTATAAAACCTTTATCAGAGAATAGGTGGGAAGGAGGGATCCCACGTGTTTCGTGACAGATGATGAGAAATAGCAGCCCCGAATGACTGCCAGCTGAGGAATGACAGGATGCAGAGGTGGGGCGTGAGCATTGGCACAAGCATGAAACTGAGCTGAAGAGGACAAAAAAAATGCAGAGTGGTAGAGAATTAAGAACAGAGAAAGAAAACAAAGCACATTGTGATACCTTTCCAATAATCAAGTATGACTCCAGGTAATTTCCTCTTGTTGGTCAAGTTTAAATTCATGCCTAATCCATCTTGGGGTAAAGTAAAAAAATAGGCATGTTTTCCTGCCACCCTCGGTGGCTGATGTACGATGCGGTAGCGCAGAGCTCAGAATAGCAGTAGCAATAGCCGGTGTGTGGGTGTGAGCAGGCACAGGAGGAGCAGTTCGTGCTGCCCTGTTCCCTGGCCCTGTTGTGGCAGAGCGAGGTTTGTCTGGGTGAAGCTGGAGCCCTAAGCGGGAGAAAGAGCAGGAGAGTAAGTGGTGACACGAGTGTCGCTGTCAGCCGGTGTGTACGCAGTCGCTTCTCGCAGGTTAGAACGCGGTGCAGTTGGCTTCCCATTCCGGCTTCCTCCTCTTTCTCTTGCTGCCTATGTTGTCTCACAGTTTCTCCTGTCATAAGGGTTGCTCGTTCCTTCTGCTTTTTCCCCCCCCAAAAGACCCACCGTTCCCCATACTGTTCCACTGAGCACAGTCTGACAGGGAGATGGATGTGTACAACCAAGAGCTGCCTGGGCGGGCACGTAATTTCCTGTGAGCAGGGAGAGGCAAGAGGCCAAGCACAGGGCTGCCCCTCGCTGCTGCTGCTGAGCCAGGAGAGGACATGTCGGGTCAGCCACCCTGCTGGGCTCACGCGCTGCTTCCTCCTGGGCCCTGTGCCCAACTGACATGCGGAAAACAGACTCCACAATCTGTAAGATTGTAAAGTAGGTATGTTTATTCAGCTCTGGGCAGCACGGGGGGGCAGTCCCACCAAAGTCGTGCGCACCGCAACACGGCAGCTTGTCCTGTTTATATGTAGCAAAGTGTTACATATACATGAAGTTTCCCAATACGCCTATACATAGGCATAACCTGTTCCCGCTTCGTATTAAAATTAGTTTCAAGAGGTCATTTCCATAAGTCCCTCCTGACTGCGCATGCTCAGTGATTTGAGTCGGTGGTCTTCAGGGGTCGTTTACTTCATCCACTCCTCTTCTTCACCTTGTCCTTTTGGTGAACTCCAGCTTCTACCCCCCTTATTCCACTGTGAGAACAACACAGCCGGTACCAGCAGGCTCCCCATCCTTGGCTATCCTCATACCCACAAAGTGCCAGACACTTTGTTCTCCTAGGTGCCTTCCAAGGCCTGTAACAAAGATGGGCCATCTCCTACTCATCTCTCCTCTTCCACATTCCCTACAGTGCTAGTTTCTTATCTATAGTTTACTTCATATGATTAGTAAGTTAATCTAAAACACAATGCTAGCAATTTAAGATGGATCTAGAGTTGGGTTCACAAAGGTCCTTTTGTTAACCCTTTAGCCTCCCTTCACAACTCTGTTGCAACCCAGCCCAGACCTGGTGCACCTCCTGTTTTGAAGCTTCCCCCACCTGTGTCATGACTAAACCGCGGGCTGTAACCGTTCAAAACGCTGGAAACATCTACAGCAGAAGCAGGGCCAACAGGGAAGGTAAGGGAAAGGCTGGGAGTGGGGATGTTGCCCGCCATATCAGGCCAAGAACTCCGGTTCCGGGTTTTTGTTGCAGCTGCCTCGAGTGGGCTCCGGCTCCGGCGAGCGTGCTCCGGCGCCCGGTTTTGCTTGCGGTTGCCGCTGCCGAGTGCTGGCGGAGGAGGCTCCGGCTCCGGCCGTCGGGCGGGCGGGGATCCGGTGCCGGGTTTTGGCCGGGGCCGGCTGGGGAAGTTGCCGAAGTTGGGCCGTGAGTGCCGGGGCCGCGGCGCGTCCTTCCTGCGGCCCGGCCGGTGCATGATGGAAGCAGCATGGCCGCCCACCTCTCCCTGACACAGGTACCTCCCGCCGGCCTCCGCGCGGGGAGGGGGCTCCCCACGCCTGCCGAGGCCTGGCGCCTCCCGGGGGTGGGGTGTGGTGGGGGGCTGGGGGCAGGAGCGGGGCTCGGTGACTGACCCGCTCCCGCGGCGCTGAGGCGGGTGGCGGGGCCGCCTCGACGCCGCGGGGAGGGCTCGGGCCCCCGGGGGCCCCCGGGGCGCGGTCCCCGACCCCGGGGGGCGGGCCCGGGGACACCGGGGCGGGCCCGCCCGGGGGGCCCCAACGCCCGGCAGCCCGCCCGGGTCTGGGCTGCGGCGGCTGTAATCGCGGTTGGTCTTTTGTCTTCTGTAAAGACCCAGGGCGCCTGGTTTAAGCAACAAAAAAAATCCCCGCCCCGTAGATTTTGAAGGCAGGTGGTGAACTCGGAGGCAAGGGCAGCGTTCGCTGAGGGCTGGAAACGCTCTGGGCTGGGGGGCCGTGCCCCGGTGTCCGTGCGGGCGGCCGCCAGCCCAGCCGCCTCCCCGCTGGGTTGCCGGGGCTCTGCAGCTGGCAGCGTGGGGAGAGGCGGGATCGGGGGAGTCTCGGGGGGGAACGGTGCCGGCGTGTTAATGGGCAGTAAGCGAGATGAGCTTGGAAGGGAGGGAGATCTCAATTTCTTGTTTAAACAGAAACTTAATTCCGAAGATATTGCTTGAAAGTAATTTTGCCTTTTTTTTTTTTTTTTTTTGGTGGGCCCCATGGTATGGTGACACTGTTTTTTGCATGCTGCCTGTACGGGTGCCTAATAATGAAGAGTTTTGCAGGCAATGGTCTTTAAGCTTGGAGAATTTTGGCACCATTCGGTGCTTAGGTGATCTCACTTTTCCTAAATCTTTGTTGCTTGCATTTTTTTTTCCTGATGGCAGTAGAATTGCTTCATACAGTTGGGATTACCTCTTATTCCCTAGAGGTTTTGATAGTTGAAAAACTGCACTTTTTGGTACTTTTTTTGTTTTATTTAGCAGTGACAAGAAATTTGCATTCCTACCTGACATAAACTTGAGGCAGGCCTGTCAGTGCACACGATCCTGCTTGGGATGCTTCAATCCAATAATCAATTGTCATGTTTACAGAAAGTAAAGCTGGTAAATAAGTGTGAATCACTTAAGCACACAGAAGTAAACTTAAAAAGTTGGCAGTAAGGCTCCTCAATTTGCAGTTATTCACTTACATAGTTTACTTTTGAGGAAATTGACAACTATTTCAAGGAAAGAAAGGAGGATGGTTCAGTGAAAAGATGAACTTCAAATAAGTGGAGAAAATAAACGTGTCTTTAAAGGTCTAAAGATATATAGTGATGAAGTGTAGTACCTTCTGTGAAAGCTTGCTTTAATATTAGAAAATGTGAGGTTAGCCTTTCTGTGTCTCTTTCTCAACAGTCTTCAAGCAAAAGAAAAAAGTAAAACATCTCCTTACTGAAGAGGAAGAAAGTTTTCACAGACCAGCAGCCTTAGTTCTGTTGGTCTAAAGGCAAGGGCTATTCTGGGTCTCTGTTTGGGGAGAGGGGAGGAGTGTCTGCTCTGGTGTGTTCTGCAGCAAGACATTATTGCTTACAGGCTGTGTAATCCTTTCATTGTGGAATTTATTTATTTTTTTTGGTCACGTGGAAAGGGGACTAAATACAAATGTGATAATGTTGACAGAAGCAGAAAAATCGCCAGTATCCTTAAAACCATTGTGACTACAGCTTACATCAGTGATTAAATTGAGGAAGCTATTTCTGTTGTTGTTCACCATTTGTGTGGGGATTTCTTGTTGTTTTGTTTGGGTTTTTTTTCTTGCATTGCATAAGAATCATCTTAGAAAGTCAAGCAAGCCTAAAGATAATTTCTTCAATGTAGGTCCTAACTTCTGAAATTTCAGGGTTATGAAAAGTCATAACAAAGTGTTAATGGTTGTAGCATAGGAAGTGAAATGATGGGTGGGGGGGGGGGGTACAGTTACTGGCTGTAGTTAGATTGGTTACTGACACCAGCAAGAAAAAGTATGTAGATGGGTACTTTCTACTGTAGACAACATGCAGAGAATGAGGCACAGAATGCAGTCAAGCTCACGCTTGTGTCGAATTTATTTTTCCCCTTCCCATGCTTGGCTTGACTGTGATTTAACATGGCTAGGAAGTTGGGTATTTCCGAATGAGACTAGGGTATTTTCAGAGGACTGCAGCTGCAGTGTCTGAGAGGGCTGGGTATCCTTCATTTGAATACCAAAGCTCTGTTTAAGCAATTTGAAACTTTTTGGTGCTAATTGTATTCTGTTGGCTGATTAGTAAAAATATTTCAGGACCATGTAGCTGTAGTAAAATTTATTACACCGAGTATGCTTGAAAGAGTGTTGCAAAATGAAGGTGATTATCCCCCCTCCTCCGCCCAATTTGGTAATAATCTGAAGTATCTTTTATCTCCTCATTTTGAACAATTCTGCAACATCTTGTTGCCACTTGCATTTGCTCACTAAGTGTTATGGTCTGAGTGTAACTGTGAATTTAGTGGGGATCTTCTAAGGAAACTTCTGCCAAGTGAATGCGTTGTGGTTGCCATTAGTTTGGAAACAAGCTGGCAACATCAATGAGAAGGGACTGTTCCTATCTTGCAAATTGTCATCTGTTGTTGGAAAACTCAAATTAAGCTATAGCCAATATGAGGGCTTATATTTCTGACCTTCCAACAACGGTTACTTATCTGGCCTGTTTAATTTAAAGAATTTAGGGAGGAAGGAACACAAAACTGGATACTTGCAGAAAATGCATGTTGAGAGTAGGGAAGATATGTTTGTTGAAAGCTCGTGTGATACGGACATTCAAAAACTTAATGTTGCTCATGAAAAATTGAACTTGTGGTTTATTCTGAAAAACTGCCTATGTGTGATTGAGGGGGAAGTTCACAGTTCAGGGGAGGACTGTAAATAAATATTCAGAGAGAACAGGAAGATAACTTTTTCTGTTAGTGTTCCTGATGTCATGAAATCCTTTTTGCGAAAAATGTATTAATCATCTTAAAGTAGTTATTAGCTGCTTTGGTAAACAAGACAAAGTCATGTAATATCAATTTGTATGCCAATTAGCTGCAAGTCTCAGTTTAAACTTCAGTATTGTGTCACGGCGTCCAGAATGCTGTGCTGCTTTCTTGAAGGGAAGCATCCAATATTACAACTGAGGCTAAGCTAGATAGTTATCTGTCTAATGCATGCATTGCCAGGATTAACATCTTGTTACTAGAATATGTAGGATGTAAATACTTATGGTATGAATGACGCACTCACAGTAATATATATGTTATCTATAAAGTAGAGCCAAAGCCTTTGAGGTCTCTGGCAAACTTCTGATTTTATTTTTTTTTTTTTTAAGGGATCAACAAAATTATAAAATTAAGATCTTTGTTATTTTTACTGGTGTGACAGATCTGTTGCACCTCTTTCTGTCCTCTATGAAAGATGAAGTATGCATACGTGTTTAAACTTGCACATAGAGGAGGCTGACTGCTGCTAAAGCAGATAGAACTTAATTTTTTTTTTTGATTGACATTGCATCAACTGTGTTAGAGAGTAGCTGCATCTAGAATGGCAGTGGAGCTACTCTTTCATATTATACAGGCTTTGTTCAGTACTGCTTTAGAAGATGGTGGAAGTTTCCCGGAGCGATCTGAAAATTAGATTGAACCATTCTTAATTATGCAGTGACAGACATCTATGCAGAGAGAAGATGGCAGAGTTTTTGTGCATGCTTCAGCTGTTCAATGGGAATGAAAGTGCTGAGGTTTTGAAGTGCTTGGTAATATTTGTATATGGTTTTATAGTAAATATTTTCTTATCTTTACTTTTGTTATTGCTATAGGAGGTATGCTTGATTATATAACGGAAAGTGGTAGAAAGCTTTACTGTGGAATACTTCAGATCACACAGTAAAGCAACATGGGAAAAAAGAGCTGAGTTGATTATTGTTTGGTATGGGCATTTTAAGAAAACTAGCTTGTCTTAAACTTACTTGCTTTCCGGCTGGCTGACTACGCAAGGAAAGTTTATGATCAGATTGTGTCGGTCGGCCTCAAAACTCTTAAAATGAATCCTAGAGCTTTGCATCATGATAGAATAAAGTATTTTAGATTTAAATTGAGATAGAATAGCTTGTTTCTCCCCTTCTATCTCATTTGGGTCGGAGGGGGAAGTTATTTTTGTTCTTCTCAATGGACAGCTTTTTTTTGTTTGTTTTTAAACCTTTTTGTGCAAAGAAAAGTTCTGGATGGGTGGGGTGGACAGACAGGTAGTAGTATCTTATTACACCTAAATGTGATTATGCCAGAGGGATGAAAACATGGGGATATAAAGGCTTGATTGACAACAGAAATAAAACACTGGTGTCCCTGAAGGTGTTTTTTATTTCATAGGTTAGTATTCTAAAGTTCATAGGTTTGTAACAAAGGTTGTAATTACTAGAATAAATGTTGCTCTTATGCAGTGATAAACTTTTAAATGGAATCATCATAATCTGTTTCTGGTTTTGTACGCTGTGGAATCTGACCTTTTCTTCCCTCCCTCCTTTTTGCATTGAAAACAAATTGAGTTTACTCTCTGCAATTGGTTGTTAGAAAGCTCACAAAGAGAATTTTGCTAGGTAAATTCTGCAGCAGCACTCTGAAAGATGTTGAGCAGTATTTTTCTTCCTATCCCAGAAGAATATCCTAGATTCTATTTGTATCTGTTTTATTGTGGGGTATACTTGGAAGGAAAAACAAGTCTGTTACTAGTAAAATAGCCTGGGAAACTTTTTTACTACTATTATTCTATTTGGTGTCACAGGAAATTCCAGTTACTGCAGTGATACTGATGTTAAAATGAATATTGGACACACTAATGAAATAAATAAGAATTACTGGCTTGTACTCGAAGTACTGAATGAAAAGACTGTTTTGCACTTAATGTTTTCATTGCAGGACTTCAACATGATGTTTCCTGTCCAGGAGTGACAATGATCAGTTTGGCTGTAATAATGAAACACTTGGCTGAACAAAGGGTGATATTGGGCAAGAGGGATGATGCATGAGAATAGATACTTCCAGTGTATGTGCTGGCCAACTCTGTTCTAGTTTTCTGCTTGTAGCTTTAATTTGATCCTGTGCCTATACTTTTACGTTATACTGAAGTAATACTTAGTAAATAAAATACTTGAATATTTAGGAGAACTACCCCTCTAGATTGCTCTTCAAAGTGTAGCTGAGTTGGTAGGTGCAGGGTTTGAGATTTAGTAAAGAAAACATGCTTTGGAGCTTGCTGGAAGGTGATTGGAAGTATTGTTTGTTATATTGGTGTTATGATAGTCAGGGGTCTGGCAAAACTTGAATGTATTTCATCAGGCTATTTTAAGGGATGCGTAAATGTCTGCTTAGTTGATGGCTGAAATAATAAGTGTCTTTGGGTACCACAGCAAAGTCAGAGCAAGGTTAAGCTATATAAATGGGGGTATTGCAGTGAATACTGATGATGGTTTCCCAGCATATGTAATTTTTAATGTCTGGCTATGCTAGAGGTATTTCCCACCCACCCCAAACAAACAAATAAAAACTCAGCAGCCCTGCCCCCATCCCTCCCCCCCAAAAAAACAAACACCCAGCCAACTAGATCAGAAATGTCATGTGGCTCTTAGAAAAAACTGAGTGTCTCTGGGGCAGTGTACTTGCTGAATAAGCAGATGTCAAGGTCTGAATGAAAGTTCTGTTATTTCTAGCTGTTCTCTATAATTTATCTTTCAGGGTGTTCTGGTCGTGCTGCACACTTTCTGTAGTTGAACAGGATCACACTCAACCCCTATTTTCTCCCAAACTTTACCTCTTAATATTCTTTGATAATCAGCACCTGTGAACATCTAAGTGCTTAGCCAAAAGAGCAACTGTATTAGCTGTTGCTATAGGAAAATGTATGCGGTTTTATTTAAGCTGCACCGTTTATACACACTGTAGTAAAGCATTTTCTACAACTATATGATTGACAACATCTAGAATACTGTTGGTTTCCATATTTCAATGCGAACTTCAAAATTTTGAAGCCAAAGAAGCTACCTTGTTGGATTCAATCTGTACCAAGATCTGTATGTCTTGCAATTTATGATCATATTCCTCTTGAGGGGGAGAATTATATTGTTGGATGGTATTTGAAGTTATGTGGTTTGGGGTTTTTTTTAGTATGTATTGTGTAATTAACTTGTATTATGCTCAGTTGTTCCAGCTGGGTTTGCAAGGGCAACACATTGCGGTAATTCTAGGGTTATCCTCTGCATAAACGCATCCAGTCATGCACACAATGGTTTAGGCAATGTGTATAGTATCTGATTTTGTGTCTGTTTTTACACCAGGGATGAGAGGTAACCCTAACAATACGTTTCTTGGGAATGTCTTGTGCAAGGGTGTTTGGTGTAGGCCCAGATACTAGGTTTTACATGGTGTCAGGCCTTGGGCTTTTTTTACAGTTTCTAAGAATGGTTTAAAATAAATTCGTAAAGAAAGGACCTTTTCCAAAGAAGCTGTTTTTATCCTTGTCCACCTAAGGTTAGGTGAGCATTGAATGTTTGATAGATGGCAGTGGAATTAAGGCAGAACTTACTTCTGGCAATGATTCAAGTAACAAAAACCTAAGTTAAAATATTACTCCCTCTTAATTTGGTACCACTGCTGTGGATTTAGTTGTGAATCTACGAGTTAAGTTTGATATCTGAAAATTTTACAGACTAGTTGTGTATGACACTAAATTCTAAAGAATGGTGCAGTGGATAACAAAATAAAATTATATTGCTTTGTACTCATGAGTGTGCACTTCCTAGCCCGTATCATTTCGGATTTCTTCTTTTGCCTACAAACGATCTTGCTTAAGAATTCTTGTTTCATACTGCCTAACCTGGTGACCTGTCTGACAGTAATCTGATAGTGGTTAGTATCACTGACTTCAAAACAAGAAGTTAGTCTTCTAAAAGTTACAGCATGAAGAGCTGTCATAGTCCTCATAATCTTACAGAATAAATAGAATTATGTAAATGCTTAATGCTTCTTTGAAGACCAGCAAAAAGTTTTTTATATCTTTATCCAGGAAGAGGGGAAATGAAATATGGATCTTTAGGATTAATTTTATATCTCTCTCTTTCTTTTACAGCTATCGAGTGCAAATCCTGTGTATGAGAAATTCTATCGACAGGTGTGTATGTTCTTGCTGAGACAACAAACTTTATTTTGTGTTTAAAAGAAAGAATATTCTTTTGCTATGGACTTCAGCATGGCCAACAGTGTGTAAACAATAGAAGTTCAAGGAAAATTATTCTGCTTTAAAATATATTTTTATAGTCACTAACACTTAGGTCTGACCTATATCAGTATAAATTTAACATTGGTTGTAAGATGACATATTGAATTTCCTAGGGAACTGCCAGGTATGTATGACATAAGCCACTTTACAGTTAGAATGTTAGCTCTTGGAATGGAGTAAATTCTTGTGAAATACTGTATTGATACGTTCTTTGTTCCTTTTTATAAGTGAAGCTGTGTTTCTTGTGTTTGTAGTGCAGTTAGCATTATGTAAGACTTGCATCTCATCCCCAGAGGTTCTTACAGGGTGCTAAGGCCACTGAATGCCAAAAGAATGCATGTAGTTCTTGCAGCTTCATTCAACAGCTACAAATATTTTTACTTTATAATGTAAAAATAAAATATGTATTAAAATAAAATATAACTATATAAATTTCATTTATCACCTGTCTTTTATATTTAGGCCCAGCAAAAATAAGGTGTATTAATTCCTATAAATACAGCTTTTTTGAAAAAAGCTCTTTCAGCTACTCTATTATAGCAATATTCTGTATCATGTGCATAATACACTTTATTGTACAAACATAGATATATAAAAACTTTAAGTAAATGTAAACTAAGTGAATGATTGTATAAAACAATTAAAAACATATTTTTAAAATATAAAGACCTGATGAGTCATTGATCAACCATGTAAAAGCCAACCTTATAGGAAGTTTTTTCTCCTTTGTGCAATTGGTAATGTTCCTGTCTGTTTGTCCTAAGACAGGATATAGTGCATATGACCTCTTTATTTAGGAACTTCCCTCTTTACTTAGGAACTTCTTTTGGGTGTCAACCTTAGAACGTAAGCTTATCTGCTGGGGAAGAGAGGACCATGATTTCTATCCACACTCTATTTTTGGATTGTGCTTAGAGGTTTAGTCCCATTATTAGTGCGTGAAACAGCAGTTAAAGTGTATCAGACTGTGATGCCTGAGAAGTGTGAGCAGGAGAGTAGCACTTTCGAAATTGCTAAACCAGAAAAGAGAGTTTACCTTGATCTAAGTTCAGATGGCTCCTGAAGGTTGAAGGAGATAATATCACCCTCACAATGTTTTGTTTCAATCTGATGGACAAATCCATTGTGTGTCTATCTCTAAGCATTGGATTAAAAGCCTTAGGAGAATCCCATATTGTGGTGATCATTATAAGGTCACAAGAAAAGGCAAGGAAATAATTTTTTTGCATGTTAGGTTTCCTAGCTCAATACTACTGACTATCGCTGTCATGTGTCATCTTTGCCACATGCCTGACTGTCTCTTCCTCCTGATTGCAATTGCTTAACCACTGAAATGTGAAGCAAAAGTTGGATAAAGAAACTGAATTTGAGCACAAATGTGATACTGGTTCCCAAGTCATTTAACATCTTGCATTCATTGGAATATATAGCCTAGTGAAATTGGAGCACTACTTGTTGTCCAGCAGTCTCCGTGGCATACAGGAACGGGGATTCTTTAAACGTGATGTTACTGTTAGTGAAGTTGTGCCAATGGATTTGTTTTCCAGAGGATTAATTTTCTGACTTGCTCAGCCAAACTCTTTTCTGCGATCATTTGTCCTAAAGAGTAGCTTTCGAATGTACTGTACAAAGACTTTCAGTTGCACTAGGTAACTTTTTCCTTCCCTCCCTTAGATAAGGAGATGTCAACTTTCGGAATAGAAATGTTGAAAGATGTTTCCTACTTTGTCCTATGGTGCTGATAGAGCATGTTTTTTGTTCTTTCATACCAGAAGCACTTCGTTCTTTTCATGCAGCTTGAGAATAAATTTGTCACCTGAAATAGCTCTGATGCTTAGTACACTTCCAGTTCTGTCTCAAACTAATTCATCTTGTACAATGTGTGTTGTGGAATGAGTGTAAATCCCTGCCTTTGTATTTAGAATGCAGTTGAAATATTAACCTTTCAATGGGGACACTTTTCTTTCAGATAAAAGGTTTTCTGATTAACCTTTTCTAGACTGACTCAAAAAAGGGTGAGGTTAAACAATAAATATAAATATATGTGATAAAGTAATAGGAAATTACTTAATCATGTGATATGCAGTGTAGCAGGTAAGCAGTATGCCTGAGCTGCTGATAAATTCTTGATGAATCCTGAGTTGAAGTACTTCTCACTTGCCTTGTGACCTAATGAAATCAGATGTGTGTTATTAACTTTTAATCATTTCTGGCCCTACAAAAACCAACTTGCAACAAGAGTTGTTGGCCAATACAGCTATGAAAACTGCTTTTTGCACATCAGAGAAAAACCTCTACCAAACTTGTATATAACTGACAAACACCCATGATCTTCACAGTGTGATAGTCAAACGTAGGCCAGTTTTCTGTGCTATTTTAATGCTTAGTAAGTGTCCCTATCCCAGCATGCAAGACTCAGTAATTTGTAAAGAAATTAAAATCAGCCCTTTAAAAAAAAAAAAGTTACTAAAATTTAGGGCATTAGTTGCACAAAAAGAAACTGTATCTGTATCAGGTTAGATAAGAATCCGGCTTAAATCCCTTAAAGTCCCCTTCCTCGGGGTGGGAGGTGAGGAAATAAAAAGAAAAAAACAACAACAACAAAAACAAACAAACCCACAGCTGATCCTGTGTTGCTTTGTGACTATATAATGGAAAGAGTAGAAGAGTCCTAGGCTGGAGGTTTTCTGAGTGGATGGCAAGATTACTGTGCTTATGTGCAACGTTGACTCCACGAACGGGAAAGGGGATTTGATGCAGTGTCTTGGCAACTTTTTGCCTGTAATACGAATAGCTCTGCCCTACAGACTGATTTAGATATTTTACAAATCTGAGGAGCAGGCTAGCTACAAGGCTGTAGTGTTTGTAATTTTACCCTGATCAGCGAATCCTCACTTATAGGAAACAACCTCTCCTCATTAAAATAATATTAGTTATGTTGAAAACAAAAGATGTTTTCACTTTCATATTAAATGATGTTTTTGGGATTGCTTTCAGAGTTTTTTGTTCACTTTAGAAGCAGACGTCCCTACAGACACCCTTCATCTGCTGTAGCATGCTTTCCAAATGATAAATTCTCCGCAGTCTTTCACTAGCTAGTTCTAAGCCCTCTTTGGGAGCTTTGAGCACCCTGTGTGTGCTGCACCTGTGAACTTGGAAGATTGGTCTTATGTTCCAAACAAAATATGGAATGTGGTCTTTGTTTAAACACAAAGCTGTGAGGCTGTAAATGATGCATGAATCATCATCATCAAGTGCTTTGCTGTATATTCGCAACCTTGCTGTTCTATCTGAAGCACTAGTTTCACTAGGCATTCTCAAGGCTATTTCAAAGACAGCCATGATGACTCAGTGTTCAGCAAGTGCTCATAAAGCATTGATCTTCAAAAGGGGGTACTGGGAAATCTAATGTTAGCATCAAGTTATTCTTTCTCTGCATGTACTTCATTTTCCCATGCATGCTCATTTGTTTGTACGATTTCAGTTTTGGTTTTCTGTCTCTTTCTCTCCAGGAAGTGTGGAAAGTAAGTGACCTTTGTTGCCTCCTTCCTGTCCTTTGAAATGTTTATCATGTCACAAATTCTTCAGTTTCAGGGTGTCTCAGCTGATCATAGATTGGAAGACTCTGCTTTTGAAGAGAATATTATATAATTCTTATCTATGGAATATAATATATTATTTGATCCTTAGGTCTTGTAGGACCTGTACAGCTACCTGTCTGATATAGTAAGCCTCACAGTTTGAATTGACTGAAGATACCCTTAGTCCTCTTCTCCATACTGTGCCCTTTTGGGGCATCCTTTTGTTTCAGGCTCTCAAAGACTCACAGTTTTCCTTTATTTTCCTTGTCTAAGTTTTACTGCTTGCTTGTTCCACCTGAAGGCATAGCTGAGGTACTGTTTTCGGTTAGGAGCTTGACTAAGGATCTATTTTAATTATCTCCCTGTTGATCCAAGGAGAAATGCATGCTGGTTGATATTCTGCCAAAACTATTACCAACTTCTTCATTGTGTAAATAAGTTCACTTTAGGGAGTAAGCATTTTCCTCTTCTAGGGTGGTAAAGGTATCTTCAAGCAGAGCCGCCTTTTTCACAGAATCACAGAATCGCAAGGGTTGGAAGGGACCTCGGGAGATCATCTAGTCCAACCCTCCTGCTAAAGCAGGTTCTCACGTTCTCAGACGATACCAGTAATGAGTTCAGAGCTGGACAATCAAATGTATTCAAACTCTGGGACTTCTTTGCCCTTACAAAACAGATGTTTTGCAGGTATCAAGAAGAAAACCCTGTGATTACAGAGGGCTAATTAGATGAGTTCAGATGATGGCCTAATGTGAACAAGCTTCCCTATCTACTGCATAACTTGAGAAATTCTCAGGCCTTTGTCTATATTTGAAACTTTCTACTGGAGACCTTGAAATCCAGGCATAATAAATGGTTAGAAAGTTACAGCAGTGGAAATTTAACTGCTTGCATGTGTATTAGTGTTTTTTCCTCAGGTTTTTAAGTGGAATTAATCTAAATCTTCATTGATGACCAGTAAGAGTAAGCTTGTGTTGGGGTGCTGGGGTGATGGCTTGTGACTTGGGAGACCTGGGTTACCTTCCTCACTTCTGCCCCAAACCGGGTCATCTATGCAAAATTCTTACTCTCCCTGTGTCTTAGTTGCCTACTGACAGATGAGGATATAGTGTTTTTTTCTGGAACATTGTAAAACATGTTGGAGTGTGAAAGATGCTTAGATCTATATGCATAATATATCTTAAATTTGGCAGTGTTCAAACTAGTTCAAAGTGTCTTCTAATGTAACATGATTTTTAATGAAAGGGAGTTTTTCTTTTTAAAAAGTCTGAATATTGTTCTCAATGTGACTATGTTAACTTGAGTGTTCTTTGCTAGCTTTTTGAGAGCCTGTGTAAAGAGATTGCATCAATTCAAAAGCTAGTTTGTCATGTGAGGGGGTTTTTTTCTTCCCCCAGGTTGATTCTGCTAATGCTGGAAGAGTGTTAGCTTCTGATGCAGCTGTTTTCTTGAAAAAGTCTGGATTGACAGATTTGGTACTTGGAAAGGTATTTAATGACAATTATTTAAATATCTTGCCTCTTGCTTCAGTATCCCATGTATAATAAAACATTTAGTGGGACTATGGGATATGTGATCTTCCCTAATGTGTTCTCAGTTGTGCTAGTTTCCAACTTTAGTATCCTTGATTATTCTACTATGTTTGTAGTTTGAGGTGGAAACTAAAGCATCATTTAAATTTGTTACCATAAGTAAGTGCTATGGTGAAAGTTTAGACCTGAACTTTCATTGAAGAATGCATTGTTAAATGCTTGCCAGCTTCCAGTGCTGTGGAATACTTTGTGTCTTATTTTTATGTTTTAGATTTGGGACTTAGCTGACACTGATGGCAAAGGTATCCTGAGCAAACAGGTATGATTACTTATATTATGTATGAGGTTACTCTAACCATTACAAGCCTTGAAATAAGAGAAGAGTTGAGATTTCTGGTTCAGGAAAACAGTTTTTCTAACTGATTTTTTTTCAGATTTTTCTAATTGGAACTAGATATGTATTTCCACTTCAGTGTAAACTACAATAAATTAAGTAGCCTTCAGCTACCTCATCAGTTTTTCTTCAGGTCATAAAATGAGCTTCTGTGTAGCTGTGCAATACAATATACTGAGAAGTAATTTAAGGGTTAATGTACTGTATTTACTACAAAGGTGACTTTTCCTCTTAATCTTGGAGAAAATTTAATGCAGAAATTAAAACTCTAGTAAAATCTTCAGTTGCTGTTTCTGTTTGGTTTGAAGTATAGTTACTTAAATAACGGCCTGTGGAGGACTAGCTGCTTCATGTCACGATAACAAAAGGAGGAGCTTGTAGCATCTACCAAACAAATTTTTTTTCAGACTTCTCCTTTTG
This sequence comes from Gorsachius magnificus, assembly GCA_034008185.1. NCBI lineage: Eukaryota > Metazoa > Chordata > Aves > Pelecaniformes > Ardeidae > Gorsachius > Gorsachius magnificus. The sequence continues at coordinate 63,806,003 of CM067085.1, forward strand.
GTTCATTTTTCTCATGTGCTGTACCTTTCTTTCTTCCCCCTCCATCAACTACCACCTTTGGGATCAACTCAGTTTCTCAAAGATAAACAGCTTTAATTGCTACTTTAAATTTTCACTGCTCTGCCATAGAGGGATGAGAACTGATTACACTAGCCAGGAAGCTACTGGAAGCTACAAACGCTTGGAGCTAGTAATTACAAACTTTGCCTCACTGAAGGAAATCAACAGTTGCTGGCTGCTGCTTTCTGTCACTTTGTGACCCCCTTTGAAGCTATTTGCAACCCTTTGTATATATAGCAATACTAGAAAAGCTCATAATTCTTCTGAAATTTGAGTATTTTCATTTAATAAATCCTTTGAAATTTCATTTTTCCTGTAGGAATTTTTTGTGGCTTTACGACTTGTAGCGTGTGCACAGAATGGATTGGATGTTTCCCTGAGTAGTCTTAATTTGCCTGTTCCTCCACCAAGATTTGTAAGATTTCTTTTTTAATTGAACGTATCAACTCATTAATAAGAATTTCTTTTAAGTGAACAATTAGGAAAGCTTGTTGTAAGTATCAAACACATCTGAAAATGATGTTGTAGGGCAATAGGGCCCTACAATAGGGGAAGAATAAAGTGCTACATGTTCTAGTGGGAATTTGAATATAAAATTGTGTGTAATTTGAATATAAATTATATTTGTTCTATTAGTGTTGTCCTTAATGGAAGAAACATTTTAAATTTTTTACTGTAAATTTTGGTATCCTTAACTAAAGTATGAGTGACTAAAAATGTGGTTCTGGCTTTGAGAAGGAGCACCTTCTCAAATAAGGGAGTGGTTTTGCAAGGTCAGAACCATTTCTCTTTTAATGTCGGGTTTTTTCCTGTTTTTCTTCAGACTGATACCAGTAGTCCTTTGCTACTCAGTGGAACAGCATCAAGTGATGTACCATGGGCTGTTAAGGTAAACTAAAGATCAGGCTATTACCTGGAACTATGGTGTGGTTTGCAAGGAAACATAAGTCTGTTTGAGAAAAATATAATGCTACTGGTAGCTATAGTTTATAAAGTATGATAAATTACCATTCATGTCAAATCTGTAATTGGGCTAGTAGACCTAATTTGAGAAAAACACTTGTACCTTGGGAAATCTCTTTGTGTTTAGAAATTTGATTTATTGGGAATAGTTACCTGAAGCCATGAAAATAATTGAAGAATAAATCTCACTGGGTTTTGGATGAGTCTCTGGCTGACTTAGAAGTAATATCTTTTTCATATTTTCTTTTAAAAATCAGAACTGCAATCTGTGTGTTTCCAACGGTAATTTAATATTTCTGAAAGAACTACCGCTTCTTAGCCTACAAGCGTGACTATGTCCATAAGTAGTATTTTTCTTCTGCCCCTGCAGCTGGAAGACAAAGCCAAGTATGATGCTATTTTTGACAGCCTAAATCCTGTGAATGGACTGTTGTCAGGTGATAAGGTGAAACCTGTACTCCTTAACTCAAAACTGCCAGTGGATATCTTAGGACGAGTAAGAATATATTTCTACTTAATTGTTAATTCACCAATAATAACTGTGCTAGACTCAGCAATATCTGTTTTTCAAATTGAAGATTTGTAGTAATAAGCCTATTAAATACTATGTTATGGAGTGGCCACATGTGTAACTGTTAAACTGTAAAAAATAAAGAAAAAAAATCCATTTGATATTTTGATAGATTGCCTCTTACCACAGTGTATCAGTTATGTGTACTCTTTTAACACTTGGTTGAGGGCAGGGTGCCATTAGTGCACTCCGTCTCTAGCTTAAGAATCTGTCTTTTTTTGCATGGTTTATATGAATGTATGTTGTTCACTGAAAACTAATACTGTTAATCTTAACTGAAGTTAGGATGTAGTGGAGGGAGGCTGTCCTCACTTTTTTTTTTAATGAATTTTTAAATAGGAAACTGCTGCAGTTTAGGCAAACGTCCCGATATTCTGCTTTTTATTGGTAGGTGTGGGAACTGAGTGATATTGACCGTGATGGAATGTTGGATCGAGATGAGTTTGCAGTTGTAAGTATCTTCGGCCTCTTGGGATTTTGAAAGCCTAATGGCAGAGGTTTAAAATAGATGCATTGTGTATGAATTTTTGACTGTTTGTGTTGTTCATTTATTGCCTTTATTCAGACACCTTAATCAAGTTTTCATACTAATTAATGGTTTTGTCAGTTTATTGAATGTCTCTTGTTACACAGCACTAACTCTCTTTGTGGGCTAAATGAGCCATTAAAAACTTATACCTGTGATCTGCTGTCCCATGAGAGACTGAGCGATTTCACTGAATAAGTTTTACTTTAACCTTCAATGTTTATAGTACTTGAATGTCTCAGGATACCTTTGAGGAAAATTTTAAAGAAATTATGTATAAATTCTTCAGAAGTTCGTAGCAAGTTAGAATTTTAACACTATTAATGCCAGGACTAATGAAATAATGTAAGAAGTGGTAAATAAGTTTCGCTTCCCCCAAGAGATGGCAAGTGAGAAGAGAGTGGGAGGCTCTTGCTTTTGAAGATTCTGTAAGTCTTGAATGCAGTAGTAACCATGCATCATTATTTTTTACAGAACTTTCATCTTGTTTTTCCATGTAAGTGAATCAGAGAGGAAGGAATTAAACCCTCTCCTCCAGAAAGAATATATTATTTTACGCAGAGAAATATCAAACCTAAGTTTAAAGGTTTGGGAAAGCTAACAAAATACCTTAACTGCATTCTGCATTGCAAGAATTTTGAAAAACTAATGTGACCTTTCTGTCCTCAGGTGGGACTAAAACCAGCCTTTAATTTTAGTTTTTACAAACTAAACTTGTTCATTCTTTCAGAGTGAAAATTGAAAAATAAAAATAAAGTTAAAAATACCTGTTTAATTGCCAAGAATTGACATTACACACAACGTCAAAACCTTGCTTTCATTTTTTTGCAATGTAAATGTGATGAATTTACCTTTTTCTGCTGTCACAGATATTTTTGACAAAGGCTAAAAGTGTAAAAATTTCTTTCTTAAATACTATTCTAGTCATCTTCAGGCACCTATATGCTTCAGTTTGTTCTGAAACCAATTCCTGTAAGACTGTAGTAGTTAACTGTTACTATACTTTATTTCCTGTGTTTATGCTGTAATTCTTCAGGCTTCTAGCTGTGAGATCAGAGGATTGATATGCTCTAGGGAAATGTTGGAGATAAATTGATAATGTGTAAAGTATTACAACACTTATTTAAGATGCAGTTCAGTGTCTTGAATAATAGTTACAAAATTATTAAAATGTACAACCACAACAAAAGAATAGTCACTAAGTGGAGCAATTCCTGCAAAAACAGTGAATGACTAAAATTAAGTGTTTAAAGTGTTCTCACAAATAAAATTCACACAAGTGGTAGTACAAGCTTGGTAATATTTAGGAGAATAATTTTTAATGTTCTAAAAGATACTGAACTTCATTTGCTAAGCACTGAACCTCAAAATAAAGTAGTAATTATAAACACAGGTCAGAAGGCAATAAGCTGCAATTCAGTTGAGGGGGCGTGTAAAGGAGAAACTGAAAAAATGCTACAAAGCTATTTCTTCTTTTAATTTAGATATATACTTACCTGTTTATATCCACACACCTTGTCTTCTTGTTTAGGCCATGTTTTTGGTGTACTGTGCTTTGGAGAAAGAACCAGTGCCAATGTCCTTGCCTGCAGCTTTGGTGCCACCATCTAAGAGAAAACCTATCAGTGTTCCAGGAGCAATGCCATTAATTCCATCCTCAACATCTACCAAGGAGTCTCATCAGTCCTTGCCACCTGTAGGCATTTTAGCTGCCAAAACACCATTAACACAGGTATAGTTGTGAAGTTGCTTGGGGTTAGAAGATTTCTGCTTTTAATGCTGTGCTGTGGAGACTGCCTGTATGAAGAGTCTTGATAGAGGTTTTTAGTTTGCTTCTTGCCCTATTGATTGGTTGATGAATTTGAGGAGGCTGATGGGAACAGCAGGTGGAGAGGTATGAACTTTATCTTCTGCTTTTTCTAGATCTCTTCAGATATAAACAGTTGGATAAAAGAATATTATTTAGTAAAGACTCTGAAGGTATTTTTAAAATAAATTATTTCAAGGCACCAACCTCAACCCAAAGGTCAGAATATTAAGAAAACAGTTTAAAAATGTAGTCCAGGTATATGCCTGCAGAACATAAGTCTTCTGGCTGAAGACTGATTTTAATATGGACAAGTTCATAAAACAAATTGTGGCAGGCATGTATGTGCGTGCAGGCCTGCAATTTGAAGACGGTATTAATGAAAATGGAATAGGTAAATGCAAGCAATGCAAAAAGGAAACAAAAGGTCTGGCATATCCACCTAGACACACAAGATTTGGTGTTTGTTTGAGTGTAATTATTAAGAAATTTGATGCCTTCCATCCCCCCAAGCATCTTATTTAATCCTGGTCACTTTAGAATGCAGAATTTGGGAAAACTTCTTTCCAAGTAGATTATAACTTAGTTATTCTATTCAAAATAAGAAAAAATTGAGAAGGGGATCTAAGGTAAAAACCACAGTACTTAATACATAAGGTACTGCTTGGATATTTGGGTACCCATATTTGAGTAATCAGTAAGAAATTGGCATCTTAATTCTGGAGGTTTTAATCTGGCAGTTTACTTGTTAAGTCTCTCTGTGTGTATTACAAAGCAATGCTGTTCTGGATGCGTATTTCAGTGTACGTTTTGTGTACAGCACCATTTGGGATTTGTCTAAGTATCCTTGTATGCTGAAATAAATTAGAGTCCACAAGCATGCACCTGAAGGCATTTTCACTCAAAAAACCCCCCAAAAAACAATGGCTTTATAGTAGCTTAATATTTGGAAAAATTGTTGAAGTAAGGGAAGTGGCTCTAATTCCCATCTTTACCTTGATCGTACGTAAATTCTACCATTTAGGATGTGCCAACTATTAGCAGTCTGGGCATGAGCAGTTCTTCAGTCCCTCCAGCTGTGTAAAGAGGAATAAAATTGATGGCGCCAGACAGTAAGCAGGACTGATTGAGCACAGTGATGAGGGCACAATCCCACGCTAGGAGATCTGGGCTCCAGGGAATACTTTTAGTATGTAGGCAAAGAGGCAGAATAACATCAGCCAGCCTTGGAGCTTCACTGATGTAAATACTTTGCTTCTGCTTTTGAAGTTGCTTGTGGATCTCTGTGCATCTCTATTTTGGAGGATAAAACCGGTTCATGAACTAAGCACCTATATGACTTCTTAAATCTGTGCTGTAGTCCTTAAATTATGTAACTCTGAAAATAACTATCTGAAAACAAAATGGCCTATATCTTAGTATTGTGGTTTTTGGTTTTTTTTTTGTTTTGTTTTGCCCCCTTCCATCCCCACCCCCCTTCAGTGGGTTGTATCGCCTGCAGACAAAATTAAGTATGATGAGATCTTTGTGAAAACTGACAAGGACATGGATGGATTTGTGTCAGGTGTGGAAGCCAGAGAACTATTCTTGAAGACAGGACTACCTTCTGCTCTTCTTGCACATATCTGGTAGGGATTTTTTTTCCATGACAGCTGTTTAGACGATGGCATGGTTCTCACTCCTTCCTAGCACTTCTCATGAAAAGTGCTATGTTGACATTTCTGTAAAGTGAAAGTTGTTTTTTGTGTATAATAGCATGGCCTCTGTATAAGCAGTGGTAACTTGCTTCTACTTTTGGACAGAAATGGGGGGAAAACAGGTTTATGCTATGCATCATAAGGGGGGGAAGTAAAGTGCCTGAACACAGAACGTTACAAATACACACTGCTCTTCAGCTGAATCCCTGTATTTAAGACATTATAGTGTTGCTGTGTATCTAAACACAGATACTATCCATATAGTGGTAAAGAGAATGATCTCTATAAAATTCTTAGCGTGCAAGACTCATGGCCCATTTAATTCCGCAACTTGTTTGTCTTTTATTACAGCCAGTAGTGACACCCACTGCTTTTTTAATTCTTTCCCCACTATAAGCTATTCCAGGGCACTCTGATAGGAAAAACTTTTTTTTTAAGATACGGTTAACGCAACCTCCAATATAGGATATTTAGGAAAATTAGATAACCTGTGTTGGCTATGAGAAGTTCTTTAATTTAGAAGGAACTTGAGTTACAGATACTCAGGTGGTGTTAGTGACTCATAGCCCTGATTTTGCCTTTCACCAGATCAGAACTTACCGTAACAGAGCTGTGGACCTTAGCATGCAAAGAGAAAGTGGTTGTGTATGTTTGAGTAATGCTTACTATTTATTACTGTGCCTCACTTCTATATTGCATTTCTTTAGAAGAGGGGATATACACTGGCAATTTTCACATTTTTAAATGACCGCAAGTACAATAAACGGTGCTATACTTGCAGAAATGAGGATTTGATTTATTTCATGTGCATCTCTGTACAGGGCGCTCTGTGACACAAAGGACTGCGGAAAGCTTTCAAAGGAACAGTTTGCTTTGGCTTTCTATTTAATTAATCAGAAGTTAACAAAGGGCATTGATCCACCTCAGGCTCTGACTCCAGAAATGATTCCACCTTCAGACAGGGGTGTCAGCTTACAGAAGGTAAGGATGGGTTTGGCATTTTTGGTATAAATCTCAAAGAAAGAATGTTAGTTACAAAGGCTATGCAAGAAACACCTCAAGTACTGGCATACCTTAAATTTGTCATAATGTCAGGAAGAAAACAAGTCTGAAGTGTAAAGAATTGACAAAACACTGTTCCATTCATGTTTTAAAATGAAGCTGTCATTTATTACGCCTGCCAACCAAGCGGAGAGATCTTATGTTGAGAAAGCATTATTTTCTATTTTGAAAGAATAGTCTTTCTGCTACCTGTCTAAAGAAATTTTAGTTTGCATTTGAAATAACACGCACAAGTTCCATGTTTTTCTCCTAATGTGTTCACAATTACTTTTTTTACGTTTCTTTTTTAAGAAGTCTGGAAACAATGAACTAAGTAAACCTTAGAATTATATATTTAAAGTTTTAAATTAAATGGTCCTCCATTTTATACTTCACAGATAGTTTAAATGTCTTCATAGTCTGTTGTTTGCCATCTAGCTTAATCCAGCAGTGGACTACACCTCAGGAGTTCAAATTGTATTTATCAGAATGGTAGAGGTCATCACAAATTCTGACTTGTTTTACACATCACAAAGTCTGATGTGGGTTACCTTTTCTTGGTTGTGCAAAGCATTGACCTAATTCTATAACTTTCTTAAACAGAATGAAAAATTCGCACCTGAAAAAATGAAACTCAAAATTTGGCACTACTTTTGAGTTTCTGTAACTGGTATCTAATTTCTTTTTACATTCTGTTTTTAAAAAGTAATTGCTTTATTTGCAACTTTACTAATCTTTTTTGTATGTTTGCTTTCCTTTCTATGTCTCTTTTCTAGTTTGGACTGTTTTTTCCATTCTGCACCACTCTGCTTTTCATCCTTATTATTCTGTCAGTTTGTTAACTCTGCTTTCTCAAGGTTAGAGAATCTTTGCTTTTCTAATATTTACTGTCTGTTGGTTTAATAATGAACACCCTTCTAAGACTCTTACATAATCATTGAAATAGCACAGCACTTCTCTAAAGTGTCACAGTATGTTGTGATCTCAGCTTATTGCTGATTTCCATTGTGGTTCATCTGGAAGAACCCCAGGGTTCTTCCTGGAACCCAGACCTCTGTGGCTGTTACCTGTTGGTAATATATGCTGCTTAAACTTAAAAGAAAATGTTGTGTCTTATGCTGTTGAAATTGCTGGGGAAGTGGTGACAGAGTAGTAACCCAACGTGACAGTTATCATTAGGACTAATACCCATGGTTTTACTGATTATTTTGCAGAAAATGTCAGAATGCATTAGAGGAGATCAGTATTGGTTACAACTATTCTGCGTGTGTAAATTGCTTTCATAGAACTCTCAAAGACATCAGTGTGATATTTTTTTTTTTGCTTTACTAACATAAATGATAAGAGTAAGAATATTGTGAAAGAAGGTAAGAGTTCTTTTAGTTAGCTCTGCAAATCCATACCAAGAATTTGTTTTACTAGGTTGAGCTTGAACCTTCAGCTCATTTTGAGCTTTTTCAAGAGAGATGTCTTGTTGATATGAAAGAACCTGTTTGTCCAAGATTATTGCTCAAGAATTGAACCCAAAGGATAAGAGGGAAAGGTTTTTGCTGGTTTTCTTGGAATGGTTTACATTGTAAAAAAACCTTAGGCTTCATCTTCTGACTTGACCAATATAAAGGTAGTAGCAGAAATGTCAGTATAACGGTAATCCATTATGTTTTTAAAGTAGGGAAAGTTAACTTGTGATCCTTCTTGGTATGTTCAGAATGCATATGTATGTATATTGCTGTTATCTAATATTTGGTTTCCTTACAAAATTTTATTACCACAGTAGTGGAACTTTATTTGAATTTTAAAGCCTGAATGCAGATCCAATGAATGGGACACAGCAGCAGTCTAGTACTTGTTGCTGTGTTTCTTTACCTAGAACTGTTTGTAGTCACCAAATTGCACTTGCATTACCAGCCGTAAATAAAACTTAAACTTACTTGTAAGCTCATCTTAAAGAATTTTGACAGGAATTGACTTTTATTACTATTTCAAATTAAAAACTTGAAGCGTTGGTTGCAGACATGTTGCAGTGTAGTAAATGGCAGCAAATAGTTCTAACTTTTGTCTTTTTTAATTTGTGTATTGAAGCTAAAAATGTTGAAAAATTGAAAATAAGAATGAACTACATTTTGTTCAAGTTTGATGCTGGCATTAGTGTGCAGAATTTCTTTAACTGATGAGAGGAGGAAGACTGGAAAGAATTTGTACTTGTAGCTAATAGCTCCATGTTTTCCTTCTATTCCTTTCCTAGGAGAAGTAAAAAACTTCTCATTGGAACACCATGAACAACTCCGCAAAACTCTGATGTAGTTCCTTTAGAACAGGATTGAACTTCATAGCTGTTTTGCCCATTTGAGAAGCTGTACACTAACCAGTTTAAGAACAGCTGTATGGGTTTTTTTATTCTCAGTTCATGCCATTCATTCTAGTAAAATATGCATGAATAATCTATAGTTCTGCTGAATAATATTCTCTGCCACAGTGTGCTCAGATTTAATATTCAGGTCTTTTCATGGCTTTTGTTATTTTTGTTTTCCAGAGTATAAGCTTGAATAAACACGTAGTTAATGGCATCTTGATTTATCTTTAGAGAAACTTCAACATTTAAAGACTTTTGTGTTATTTTGGGGGTATCACTTGCCTTTTTTAATTATATGTATATGTTTTTCCTTTGAACTTTTTGTTTGTCCTGGATGACTTTATTCAAGACTTGAAGGAACCGATGTATTTATAGAAGGTAGTTACAGTGACTATGGCTTCCTAAACATGTTCGTGTTGTGATAAGGCACAGTAGAACAATTACAGTGTTTGCTAAGTTGTGTCTTCGGCATTTGTCTCTAGTAATTTACTTGTACTTTTTTGAAATAAATTACTTGTATTACAGTTGTCTTATTATGAAGATGTTAAGTAAATGGGAACTCATGGGTGTAACTTACCTATGACTTTTTAGTATCAAAGTTTCATTCAGTACTCTGGAGGTTCACATTAAACTAGCTTGATATCACTTAATCCACTGCAAGTAAGTGTCTGTACTCTGCAACAAGAAGATAATCAAGGTGAAGAAATGTAAATTTAAAAGTAGTAAACAAACCAAACCACTTTAAAATGAATGCTAGGAAGCAAGCTAAACATTATCTGTAAGATAAACCTAATTTTAGAACTAGACTTCTTTTGTATGATAGGGTGGTCCTGTGCCTTTGTGGAAGATGTCTTCAAGAGTTTACAGGAGACAAATTCTGTTGGAATTACTAGATGCATTGGATGTATGTTGTGACCTGTTAATATAACATCTGGACTGCTTTGGTTTTTTTAAGATTGAAGATTGGAAATACAATGCTACCAACAGTTGTTACAAGTGGATAGCTCATGCTGTCACAAAAAGTAAAGTGAATATAATTGTTGGACAGCATAAACTATAAACTAACAGTATTTATTTTTTATCTTTCAGAGTACTCAAGGACTGAATTCTGTAGCAGATTTTTCTGCAATTAAAGAACTCGATACATTAAACAATGAAATAGTGGACCTGCAGAGGTAGGTAAAGGAGGAATAGTCATATTTGCCTTGGATTCAGTTGTGCTACTAACTGTTTTTTAAAAAAAAAAAAGTGCATAAGAGAAAGCCAGGTGGTAGTCTCTTTTGCTAAAATAAATGGTTAGCATGTCTGTAATACTGTTTAACACTTCTACTATTTGTTCAGTCAGATGAGCGCATTTAATAACAGCAAGACTGTGAAAGGTCTATCCATTATGCCTTGTGGGTATGTTTCAGAGAGCTGCATATCTTAGCATCCTGACATAGACATATTCTCTCTTGTTTGTCTTTGTTCATTTTTATCGGCAGATGAGAATGGAGCAGATCTTTAGGATGCTGGAACCACGATATAAATTGGTATTAGTTGTCTTTGATTTGTAGAGGGAATTCTAAGGACTTTTTTCTAGTGGCAGTAAGGAAGTGACATGGGAAAGATCAAGAAGTTATGTAGGGTAGAGAATGGGAAGATGACAGTTTGTATATGGATCTCTGCTAGGGTTTTGATGGTGGTAAAGATGGACATGCTTCTGTTCTGTTTAGTAAAATAAACTGTTGCACTGAGAAAAACTGTTTTAATTTGACATCTGCAGACCCTTGGGTTCCATTAATTATTTCTAAGGTAATTAAGAAGATGACTTCAAGTGACTAAGAAAATCAAGTTGTATAGTGTTCATCATATTCTCAAGACATAGCAGATATTTTTCTAAAGTGATTTTTTTCTTGGTACTATCATAAATCTACTGAAAATTCTATTAATAACAGTTAATTCTACTATTTTATAAGTGAGGGTGCTTTGTCATGATGAAATCTGCCTGTCTTATTCATGTCACTTGCAGGAATGATTTAATATGGCAGTGTGTCAAAGCACAGTCTGTTTCCTAAATACATAAATGTTTTTTTCACTTCAGCTGCTTCTTCTCCCTCTTATTACTCCCACTGCCTCCTCACTTCTCCCTTCTCTGCCTTCCTCTGTTGTTCTTTAGGTTGTATTAATTCCAATTTTGGACTCTTACATTTGTTAACCTGAAATATGATTTACAACCATGTATATTTGCTGTTAGTATCTTAGAGAGAAATAAAATTGTTCACTAGCATGAATTTTTAGTTGGTTTTCAGTAGGTGGGCCTGCAGCCTAACATGCAAGCCAGTCTTTTATGTCTTGTTTTCTTTTTGTGCGGTGAGGTATGATGGAACTATGGCCTTTGGAAAATCATTGCTTCCATTTCTTCAGTGGCAAATATACTTGGACAATTATTTAAGACACATTTGAATGATACTAGATTGTTGAAGATATGGTAGAGGCAACTATTAGTATGTATTTATTTTTAGGAAGGGGAAATTTACTTTCATATGACTTAGAGGTTCAGAACAAAACTGGGGGTTGGACTAGATGACCTCTAGGGGTCCCTTCCAACCCAAAACATTCTATGATTCTATGATTAACAATCAGAGGCTTAAGCCTGTATCATCAAACTGAAGTATAATAGAGGTTTGCGTGGTTTCACTGAGAATGACTAGCAAACTTTCAATGTCATAGTGAGTTGTGGCTCAAGTAAAATTTTTTCATTTTAACTTTTTTCAAGAAAATTTAATTTTTTCATTACTTGGAAATCCTTTAGCCACTGTAGAAGCATTATTTTGGTAGCAGAGTAAATGTTACTTTTATGTACCTTCCTTAAGCACAGGTGGAAATGCTAGGCAACAGATAAATCTTTGTGGTAAACGTAGGAAACTTTTTTTCATCTTTGGCAAATCCACATTTCTGTTATAACTGGTGAAGTACACTTTCAGTCTTGATAGTTATCATATAAAATGTAATTTACATTTCTGTTATTTTTGTTCATTATTAAACACGATACATTGTTCAGCTGTTGCACTCAATATATAATAATTCTAGTCCATTATTCCATTGACAAGTATCCGTGAGAGTTGTGTTTCTGGGACCCAGTAATAGAAATTGAATCTATTTTTGAACTGCACTTGAGAGAAAAAAAAAAAGGCAGCAGAGGAAGTGCCTCAAAAGAATGACAATGTCTGGAAAACATAGCTTTTGAGAAACTGAGCAAAGAATACAAAGGTGATGTATTTGTGGCTCAGCAGTTTGTGTGGGAAAGATTTCTGGTAGCCAATAGCTTTTTAATCTAATTCAATAAAAACAATGCCAGGAAGGTGGAGGTTGAGGATCAGATGAAGAATAAAATGCAGAACACTTATTAGGGAGGATAATTCCCCTCTGGTAGGGGGAATGATTTGCCTAGGGACGTTGTGGAATCTGCATGATGAGCGTGTCGACACTGCTGCCTGTAAGTTCTGTTTCAGTTGCACTTTATTTTTAGAAAGCTATTTGAAGCTTTTTTGATCAGCATTGTGGGAGGCCAGACCAGATGTTCTTAATATTCTTTTTTGAGCCATAAAACCTTTTTCTCCCCCAGCAAACCCTGCTTTGCTTTCATGCATTCAAAGCTAGCTACAGCCCACAGATTAGTGGAATTGTGAAAGATGTCCCAGCCCAGGGCAGAGGGGATGGACTAGATGATCTTTACGGGTTCCTTCTGACTCAAATCATTCTGTGATTCTGTGAATTTCTTCAAGCTTTACCAATACTACCTTCTCTCTAAGTGTGTGAAGTAGCTGAGCTTAATTTAGTATATCTCACCAGAGGTGCCATCCTTCACACACATTGGACAGCAACAGTTATATTGTCTTGAGTATGAATCAGGCTAAAAGGACCATAAAGCTGGTAAATTGGTCTGTCAAAAGTAAGGAAACAGCAAAATGTCAGGGCAACCTCTCCCTGCCATATACTTGCAGCAAGCCTTTGTTTCAAAGTTCAGAGATCTACAGCTTCTTGGCAAAATAATGTTAAAAATTTTAATGCAGGCTAGTTTATTTCTTCTAATCTCTGGCTTGGAAGTAACTGATATGTTGCAGCTGAAAAGGTTGGGAAGAACAAAGGGGAGAAGAAACTAGGCAAACCCTAGACATTTTTTCTAGCATTGCCAAACTGAAGTACTACTACACTAGGAATTCCCCGAATTACAAATGTATGTGAAAAAAGGAAATGTTGGGCAAATGTTATGCTACCAGCTCTGTGTCCTGACCTGTCTACTATTAAAATATATAGGGAAATTGTATTGCTTTCATAAATTGACTTGAATTGGTGGTTACAAGTGTCCTTTATTGGCAAGACCACAGTTGGTTTTGGGTGGGTTGTTTTTTTGTTTTTTTTTTTTTCCCAAGTGCTGGTGTGGTAATGGACTATATGATCCAGGAAATCTGTCATATCAAGTAAATCAATTTTGTTACTTGTTTTTGGTTCTTTCAGTTGCTGAGCATTCCTACAGGGGCATACCAGATAGTTTGTAAAAGAAATGGAGGCATTCAGAAGAATTAGTGAATTAAGTAGGTCTGTGTTGTCTCTTTTTTTTTTTTTTTTTTAAACAAAGACACATTACTTGGGGGGAGGAGGGGATGTGTTATGTGTAGACTACACTCAGCTTGTTTTGCTTTGCCTGAGACTGCTGCCTAAGCTTTTCTTGTTCTGCCTGACAATACTTCTTTCACTTGATTTTTTCCAATTCATTGTTTGTGTTGTGATTTGGCCAATGTAAGCTGCCTGTGGGTGGGTGTTGTATCCTGTTGCAATCTGGGCTATGCTAAGCAAGCAAGGTTTAGGTACCTGGCTTCTGTTGAAATTAAAGGGAAGCGATCATCATCTCTGATAGTCTGTTAGGCATATCAGTGACAGTAATGTGGAAAGGCTGTATATTAAAGCATACATACCTGCTTGCATTTCTCTCTTCTGCTCAGTTTTCATACCCGAGCAGAAAAAATAACAAGTATTTGTTTACCTAGTCAATTATTCTCTTTTACCTTCAATCAGGAATAATATGCCTGAATGTTTGCTGTGCTTGATGTGTGTGAGGGCTTGAAGGTATTTTTCAGCCTGACTGGTATTTAGATCTGTGGAAGTGCTTTATTGAGATTGAGACCCTTTGTTCATGGAAAGTTACGGAAAGCAAAATCAACAGGACTGGTTTCAACCATGTGTTGCGATGCTTTAAATGTCTAAGTACAACTATGCTACAAATAGTAGTTTATTGAGCTAGAGGAGTGTGCTATAGCTTTGATGGAAATGGTAGAGGTTTGCTTAGAATTTCCATGATACTTTTTTCTGATGAATGGAGAGTGAGGAATTTTATGAAACTTGAAGGTTCACACTTAACAAAAATAACTACCCTTGTTCTTCAGAGTCCCTCTTTCGACGTCTTTCCTTCCGTTTAGGCCTTTCCTTCAGGCACAATCCACAAGTTGCTCTTTAATTGGATACTGAGATAAATAATAGCAGAACATAAGCTATAGTAATTATTTTTCAGAGCAAATGTTCGTTTAAGATCTGTGACATCTGGGGTTTTTTTTAGTTTCCATTGTATATGGTTTAGCAGTAAACAAGAATTCCTCAGCTTGAGAGAACTTAGAGTAGACCTGCTTTACTTTAGAGACAGAAATGCTTTCTTCGGTATTAGATAGGAGTAAACAATGAGATTAATAGTTTTAGATTGATTACTGATCTGCTGCTATTGAAATATGAAGTTACCTTAATTTCAGTATGTACTAGTAATATAATTTGATAGCTTTTCACTATGGTATTTCATGTAGAAATGTTAGGTTTATCATTGTTCACAATGTAACTTTTAATGTGTGCGCTAATTTATTAACAAGATATTTCTGAAAGTAAATGTATACAGGAGATAGTGTTAAAACTGTAAAGCTTAGTGCTTTTCTGCGTCTGTGAAAGGAGAAAAAAATCCATATACAGTCTAGAGATGAACACTTATGATTTTTTTTAAAACGGTAGTTCTGAGTTGTATGTTGCTTTTTCCCTTTCTTAAAGCCATTGTTATGTCTGACTGCCAAGAATTTATTGATGATAATTCCCCTGTCATCAGTAGTCAATTTTAAACTTGAATAAATGTCTGTAGAGACAGACTTGATGTGACACAGCAAATAACTACATATGGAGTCTCTGAGCAGATAGTGATTACAGCAAGCTAACCTTTCTTCTTCTGACTGAGCTTACCAACAGATATAGCTGAGATCTGATAGGCAAACTTCATTAATCAGCTAGATTGGCCTGCTGGAAATGTTTTCTAGCTGGTGTTAGCATAGGAATTACTGTGTTTGCAGGGGTTAACAGATGGAATCTGATGCAATCCCTCCCACTTTTCCCAGCAGTTTTCATTAGACAAGTGCACCATAGCAACAGTGAGATCACTGGAGACAGTATTTCATTGATTTCTCCCTCCCGCCCCCTTCCATTTTTGAGCCATTCTTATCACTGAAGTGCAGTTGGGTGAAAAGACGGGGGTTTTTATGCAGAACACTTATGTGGGCTTCTGTCTCGTAAATAATTTGGAAAGCAGAAATCCCTTACATCTTTTGTGTTTAATGTTTCACTATGTATTTAAAGAGAGATACAGGCTTAGGGGGCTGGATAACTGTACCTGCTGTAGCTGATGTTCTTAAGTATTCTTGCATTGTTTGCTGGTCTTCTAGGGAAAAGAATAATGTAGAGCAAGACCTGAAGGAGAAAGAAGATACCATCAAGCAGAGGACAAGTGAGGTCCAGGTAAATATGACACAAAATTATTGTTCAGACACCTGATACTGCATCATGTGGTGCTTTAATGGCAGTGGAATTACTGAGTCTTTAGATCATATCACTTTATTCAGTGAAAAGAAAAAAAAATTGGTGGCTAAGAAAGAGAATGTACTTTGAAATGTATTTTCTATATGAATGTGGGTTGGTGTAGGTGTGTATATTTATATAAATGTGCGAGCTCCTAGGATATATAGCCTACATGGAGTTTTAAATTAAAAATATTGAAAAAGAATAGATTTCTTCTTTATCTTTTTTTCTGGTTTTTTTGGGTTTTTTAGCAAGGCTATCTAATGTATAATGGAAACTAAAGAAGAATGTAGCACTGCAAATTAATAAACTTAAGTGGCTGAATTAGAAAGGCTTGTATATGGGGCTGCTTCTTAAGAGACGCAGTAATTACCAGCTTGGGAGGAATGTTGTCTCAAGCTAATTTTGCCTAACATAAGTACATTTTAAAAATAATCTGTTTGATTTTTATTTAAAAGGATGACATTGAATTTCCAGAATATCAGAAAAATTAAATTTTACAAGTGTTTTACAGGGATTAAAAATTATTCAGTCAGCATCAGTGTTGAGGGTGCTAACAGTCTAGCCAAGCCCTGAATTAAATGCTGCAAAGCAATATTTCAATTGAATTTTAAGCTGCAAAAGCAGCTGGAGTTGCTGCTTTAAGAAAAAACTTCAGTGTGATATCTGATCACTTACATTTATTTTATGAGTATTTATTATTTTAAATAATCTTTATTTGATTAAGAGAAATAATGCAAGATTTCTGTATTTTACTTTGTGTCAGGCAGTATGTTACAACTGTTGTGAATTTTCTGCTTGGCCACTTAATATCCTTAAAGCCTGGTTGATAATTAATAGTCTGACCTTTCAGAAGATAATCAGATGCTGGCCTGTTAGTCACAATGGCAGCCAGATTCAGCAGCTGCAGGAATGCACACAGAAGTTGCCCGTGTCTGTGCTTCTGTCCATGCATGCAGCGGTCATTCCCCTCTCCACTCTGCAGATTGCCTGGTTTTGCACATAGGATGATTTTGTTGTTGTGTGTTCTGGAATCTGTGTGTGTTCATATGAAGGTTGAGTTCTCTGGTGCCTTTGCACAAAAGGCATACAAAGCTAAATAAAAACCTTACCTTTTATGTTACGGTATTAGTGTCATCTGCATATGTTTAGAGTTTGATGGTCAATGGCATCACAGAATCGATTAAGTCCTTGTATCTAGAGCAGTAATGTTGGAAGCAACTGTCTCAGGTCTTTAACCTCGTAGTGATCGCAGAAGCTATTTGTCCCTTGTTAAATATAGAGTTACAGAGCTCTGTCAGTCTGCAGAGGAGGAACAGTCTATTACTGGCTTGTCAGAAAAATGAGAAACCATCGGGATCAAACAGGATATGGCAGCAGCATTTATTTAAGCTAGTGGCCATTTATCTCTGGTTCCTCTCTTGCTCCTGAATGTTGGAGGACCTGCGTGTTTCAGGAAACTTTCTGGAACTTGAGAGAATGGTGGTGACACACTAAGAATATCTTTACATCATGCTTTTTTTCTTCTGGTTTTATTCTAATGGTGATATTGCTAAAGATGGTGTATAAAACCAGGGTGTTCTAATCTGCCAATTTGGATCAAGCTAGTTTCATGGCATCACGCTCCAGGGTTTCTGATACCAGAATTACTTCCATGGACACAAATTATAATCTTAAACATAACCATGGTCTGTGATGGGTCGGACTGATTTGTGTGGGAGGAGGGAAAGACTGACAGTTTTCCTTTCATAAAATAATTTATATACTATATAAATAGCAAAGACACAAAAAGAGTTGGAGGGAAAACATGGCATACAGCTCTTTATTAGCAAAGATTAGGGGGTGTTTTTTCTTGAAAAGTTATGGACAGAGTAACAAAGATCAAGAGACTTCTAAGACACCATTTCCTTAACTTATTCTGTGACTGGATTAGCATTTTCCTATAAAAATGGGAGTAATAAACTCATATATGAAATGTTGTTCTTGGCAGTAGAGAACTTTGTTAATGTGTAACTAAAATATTATTTTTTCACCACATACCATGTGGCATCTGAAAGTGCCTTTACCTGGCTGTCCTCTTGCTCTATCATCACCAGCCTGCTCTTCTAGACACAGATGTTGAAGGACAGTGTGCCTCAGCAGCTAGACACTGCCTCAAGCAATGGGCTTTTGGGCACACTCCCAAGACTCATCTTCTGTCTAGCATTTCACATGTATAGGCACGGTTTATCTGTCTACTTGCTAAGACTCTGAAATAAGTGGCGATTCTCCTGGCTTTCCTGACAGTTACCGCATGTTCCCTAGAATTTTATTGACATGAAGTCAAAAGGTCTATGTTTTGCTTTTCAGTGGGACACTGAAACTTTCTAAAGAAATTTTTAGAACAAATGCATGTAACTTCTGAACACAGCATAATATACGTTTGCATCGATCGGGGAAAAAAAAATGTAACTGCATGTGAGACACTGCTTCAGAGAAGAGGGTGGAGGGAGGGAAAGAGAAAGGTATTTTGGGACTGTGGCCTTCCGAGTAGTCCAGAATGTTTCTGGCCTTCTCTTCTAGCCTGTTGGTCTCCTTGTTGGCCTGAGTTTTCTTAAACAGATTTATGCTCTGAGTATCTCACTCATTGTATTTTTCAGCACTGTATTTTCCCTGGTTTTGGTTTGTTGCAGTGCATCAAAGCCATTAGAAAGTCAGTCAAGTTTAACTTTTCTCTGCTGTTTTAGGCTTAATGGTTCTGAGCACATGAATCCTTGGTGAAGTACAGACTGGCAAGCTATTAAATCCATTGTCTATCTGTGAAAATACAGATCTCTAGATTTTCCTTGTCCTACACTGCATTAGCATGGAGAGTTATAATGATTGTAAACCTAATACAAGGATTACAATTACCATAAAAGTGCTATTTTGTGCCACCTCAGATATGTTAATGGTTTTCATATAGAATTGCATTCATTGCTTGAACATTAAGATGCTTCTTTGCCGCTGAGGGTGTTCTTTGAAATCGAAGCTTAATTGATTAACTTCATGAAGATGTATCTTTGAGTATTACCCCCAGTTCTGTGTATTGTATCTACTCCAGCCTTTAATTTTGGAGTGGTTATGTGAACATGTTTGGGTTTTGGTTTTGTCTGTAGAGTTTTTTCGTTCTTTTCTCTTTTGGGAGCCATCAGGCTTAGTCAGGTCTCTTCAGTGCTTCTCTACTGCTGTGTCTAGGACAGACATTGGGATTCAAGGAACAGTAGTGAGAGTGGAGGTGATCTGTATTGTGTGTATGTGAATTCTTGCTTCCTTTTGGAGAAAGGAGACTGAAATATCTTTAAGCCATTACTTTTTTCCCCCTTGCTTGTGTCAGCTGATGCTTTCTTTTCAAAGCGTTGTAAAAAATGAATGGATCAAGAGTGTCCCAATTATCCAAGTCAGTAGATGCTGCAAGAGCTTTTTGTGTGCACGCTGGTTTGTCTTTAATAGATTAGAAATAACCAGTAATTCACCTAGTCTGACTGATGCACATCAGTCTTATACCCTTTACTGAACTTCAAATTTGATGTTGAGGGGTTTGTGTGGTTTTTAGGTGGTTTGTGTGTTGTTTTCTTTGGGGTCCCCACACAAAAAAAGCATCTATGTTGTTTCTTTAGGTAGTGTTCCAGTTGTCTTGAGGTTACCTATTTCCCTAGCATATGACTGCTGTACCATATGCCTTTCTATTTCTGTCTGGCTTTTCTGTCCTGATCATCTGGAGGTGTTAGCACACATGGATAAACTATCTCCCTCACCAAAAAAAAATACCTAACAAAACGCCTCTAAAAAGGACAACAGGATTTTAGCTTAGAGTAGCACACGAATGTATGATCTAATCAGAAATTCACGTCAGTTTCTTTTCTTATCCTCTTTAATTCTCTTTTATATCTATTCATTTTTTTATGTTGTTATGATTCTTCCTTCAATTACCATATTTTCTCTGAGAGGCTGCAATCTTCTCTTTTCATCTAATACTTTCCCTTTTGTGTTAATCCTTTTTTATCTCCTTGTATTATCTCTTCCTTTTGACTCTGACGATTCTTTCTTCGTCCTAAATTCTTTTTGACTTTTTTCTGTTATCTCTGCAATTTGTTGAAATATAACTTTTCCTATTGCTCAGAAGTGAACTGATTATCATACTTAATGTACTCAGAACACAAGATGCATACTTGCAGCTGTTTCATAAATTAAAAGATGCCATATTGTTGTGTATGGAATGTGCATTTCTTGAACAGTACCGTTACATGGAAAGTAAGTTTTTGGCTGTTTTTTGGAAAATCAGAGACAGGGAGGCTCTAGAAGAAGTGCACTCGTTTGGTTCTTTACCAGGTTGCTAAAACAAGTTCCTAATTTTGGCCATGTGTTTTTGAAGTCGGAAGGAGCAGAATAAAGAATCTTTTTTATTAAGGAACTCAGCAAAACATCTTGCTAAAACATAGGACAGAGACAATGTAGCAGCCTGAATATAGACAACTTCTAAATTCAAAATGAAACCCTAAACTCCATGTAAAACAGTTAAACTTTGTGTTGATGCATGGTCTTCAATATTTCAGTGAGATTCTTCTTACTAAAGAAAAGGAAAGAAAGAGCAAATCATCTAACTATTTTTATGTCTTAAAATTAGAATTTGAGAATACTTGCTTGTCTGACATAAATAATAGCTTTTGAAAGATAATTTGTTGATACTTCGAAATCTTGAGTTAGTTTATACTGCAGAATTTAGTGGTTAGGAGAAGAGGGAAAGAACGCAAAGCTAATCTGTTTTATTACAGGATCTACAAGATGAAGTAAAGCGGGAGAGCAGTAATCTGCAAAAGCTGCAAGCTCAGAAACAGGAAGCGCAGGAAATCCTTAATGATCTTGATGAGCAGAAGGCCAAGTTGGAAGAGCAACTTAATGACATCAGGCAGAAGTGTGCAGAGGAGGCCCATTTGGTAAGGTCTAGTGGTTAAGGCCTTTGATAGAACTCGGCCTTGCAGTGTTACAGTTGTTGGGCTAGGAGAAAAAACTTCAATGAATAAACAGCCTGAGTGTCAAGATTTTGTGACCAACAGAGAATAGGAAATATGTCGCTCATTTCAGTGACCTCTTGATTTAGTATCAGTGTGTCAACAAATATACTGAGATATACAAATGAGGTTAAGTGCAAACAAGTAATACAAAATTCTAATTCAATATAAGTGTAATTAGAAGCATTAATTACTGGGACTGATTTCTTAGTAGTTAAAAATCATGGTTATGTAGATCTTTCTATCATAAAGCTGTAGTATTTCTTTAAGGTCTAAAATTATATTTTCAGTATTAGAAACAGCTAGAATACTATGACTTTATTGAGACCAATAGGGAATTAACCTTTCATTCAAGTATGATCTATAATCTCTGCAATAGCTATGAGGTTTTTACCTTTTCTGGTCATAAATGCAGAGTATTTGGATGTGTTTGGAAGTGGGTTTTTTTTATTTGGCTTTGAAATATTTGTTCATGCTTTAGATTGCCATGCTGAAGGCTGAAATAACAAGCCAGGAATCAAAGATTTCAGCATATGAAGACGAACTGACCAAAGCTCAAGAGGAGCTGAGTCGCCTGCAGCAAGAAACTGCAGAGCTTGAGCATTGCATAGAGTCTGGGAAAGCACAGCTGGGACCTCTTCAGCAACATCTGCAGGATTCACAACAGGAAATCAATTCAGTAAGGCAGTGTGAAAGACCGAAAAAAAAAAAAAAAAAAAAAAAATTTTTTTTTTTAGCTGACAACCTTTAATGTGGTTTTTTTTTTCCTAAGGGGAAGGTGTTGTTTTCTTCATTGTTTGCTCCTGTCTTTAGTTGCTTATGCATGTGTTCTGTGCTGGTAGTTGTTAGGATTCTTAGAGGCTGACTCAAGTCACTCAAGGTACTTCATGATTTTTCTCCAAGTTTTGTTAATAAAAAGGGATTAATTTATTGTATTTCATAAATAATTTGTCTTAATGTAACAAATGAAAAATGGATAATGCATGTTTAAATTCTATATGTCCAGTAGTTATTTAAGCTTTCTTCCTCAGCTGTGGCCTGGGGCATGCTCTCACTATTCTTTAATCGATGTGAAGTCTGTATAAAATGACTAACATTTACTTAGTGCATTGTTGAAGGGGGAAAGTGAGGTGAGTGTAAGAGTAAGTTGGATTGAGACAAGATACTGAGAAGCAGAGAGATGGGTGCACTGGTTTTTAAGCACAGAACTGTACTTTGAGGTATCTGCTGTTATGTTAAAGGAGCACTTCTATCTCCCTATTCGTACTCACTGATTTATTAATTATTCAGTGATGGGCTTGCTTGCACACACTTTCCTCATCATTCTTCTCCTCTGACTTGCCAGCTGTCTAATACATTAGCCAGAGCCACATCATTATCAAGTTAAGAACAAAGCAAAAAGCCTTCCTATTAACTTTGAACCCTAGAAATGGCTGCTTTGGGGGTTGGTAATTTCACACAATTCATGTCTATAGCTTGTTAACAATTTTTTTTTCTTAAGACTTCCACTGCTAGTGTTCATGCAAGAACACTTTCTTCTCTTGAAGAGCCTTATAATGTATTCATAATTTTTAAATTTGGCTTTGAGGTTTAGAAACAAAGTAGTAAACAAATGGATTTTCCATTGTTTCATCACAGGTAAAGAGAAGCTTGTGCTATTTCAATATTAATACACTAGCAAGAGGTACTTGTGACGAACAGATTTGAGGCTGATAATAAAAGTGGATATGCTTGACTGTACTACAAATGGGCTTTTTTTATAGGTTTTATATTAGTACTCCTGATTTTATTGCTCTTGGCTCACAAATAGTGAACAATAGGTGCTTTAGGCAAGGTTATCTAATGGTCGGTCTGAGGTCAGTGTATTTGAAAGACACCTGGTGTTGTCTTCGCTGCCACATGCCTCGTGACATGTGCAAGGCAATGAAAACTCTGTTAGGTGACTGACCTAGCAGAAATCAGTGCAATTTAGACACCTAAATATCTGAACTATGTTCATCCTTTTGCATAATCTGCCAAATCCAAGAATTCCTTCATAACTGGCAGGTGGGTTGTAAATGTTTGCTGTGAGGCACTGCATTAAGCATATTGCTGAAATAATAACATGTTGGGTGTAACTGTCTGCTTAGGAAGATATGCTGTGGATTTTGTAGACTTCAGAAGTCATGTGGGAGAAGATAATGAATCTTCTTGGAAGATGAGAATTCTGATAAAGCAGCCTTTTTAATTTAGAGTTTAAGGCAATTGCAAATGCATAATTAAAAAAACACAACCAATAATAACAACAAAAAAACCACAAACAAAACCAACCAAACAAAAAAAACCTTGAAAACTTTGCATCTCTTCTTATGAGTTTGAGTAGAAACAAAGCAACAAGTCTCAATGTTGCCAGTTATGCAGTCTGCTTCCTTGGCAGGAGAATGTTCTCAGGTCTGTTCTTCAATTACATTACATCTCTTCTAAATCAGATTTGTGCTTATCTCTCAAATTTCACCCTTTGATTGAAAGAACATGAGTTTTATTACATTTGCTTTTGAAAATAAGAATTTCAGACATATAACTTCCATCCTATATTTAAGAGGGGATGATCATATACTAGCTTCTGTCTACTGCCATACTGATGCGTATACATTTACTTCTGTTTACAGGTGCAGACAAAACTTCTTGAGCTGAAAGAATTGGAAAATAGCCAATTTAGTGGGCACTGTCAGCTGCATAATACACTTGTTAATGGAACTGCGGATCATTCTAGTCTTAGCAACAGCAGCAGTGAAACTGCTAACCTTAATGAGAATGCTGAAAGGGAAAGTATAGCAGAAGATGAACAGATAAACAGTGTGTCTCCAGTAAGTAGTGTTTTGCCTGCTTGATCATGATGTAATGCAGCTGTGAAGTTGGAATAAGTTAAGAATGTATCAAGATTGATTGTTTTTAAACACTTGCACAAGTGAAATTTCAGGGTGTTATTCTGAGGGACTGTGTTTCAGCAATCTGAAAGTTGATAAGCAGAAAAGGAGGCAATTTTAGCTTGGCTGGAAAGTGGCAATAAAAATCTTTCTGTATTTGTTTCCAAAGCAAAATATCATAAATTGAAAAGTAGAATTAACATTAAAGGAGAGCAGCTGTCTCCAGTTGGTGCAACAAGAATGGAATAAGGAATACTACAGAAAATCTAAAGCTGTCTTGCTTTAAATGTCCCTCCTTATGTCCCAGTAGATTCTTGATTATTTTTTTTAAACTTTCACAGGGTTTATGGAACACCTCAGTATGTTCTGTAATAAGTATGAACCCCTTGAAGTATCCTTTAGTATATTCTTTTAGCTATCTAATACTTAAAATTATATTCTGTAGTCTTCTATTTACTTATTTACGGTGAATTGCATTTATCCTTATGTGTAGATAAGGAACAGTCCTGAAACAACAGCCTCTCTTGTGGAAGAAGAGAAAGAGACCCCAGCTGCAACTATTACCAAAAAAGTGAGTTTGTTCAGATTTGAGGGAGGAAAAAGTAAATTAAATCCTAGTTAAACTGTTTCAGGCTTGCATCCTGTCACTTGCATCGTGGTCATAGAACAACAGAAGTAAAATAGTCATCTCTTATTGTTTTTATTTAGAGTGTGATGTCATGAAAACATTTCATCTAGTATAGCAGGCAGGGTTTTTTTGAGAAATATTTTGATCTCCATTGATGAATTATGTAGAATTCTAGCTATTATTATTATTATTATTATTATTATTATTATATTTTTAAGAAACTACTAAATGGTAACACAAGATGACAGAAATGTTTTCTGTCCTGCATGTCTTAAAAATTGAATACCTTTCTCTACTTCTTTTGCATTGCCCAGGAAGATCCATTCGCTGAATCTCATCCATTGCCTGATCTAGTTTCTGAAGCCAGCTTAGAGTTCTTCCAGTCTGACCCTTTTGTTGGCAGTAAGTAAACTTTTCTAAGTGCAGATTTGCAGAAACAGGTCTTCTATGAACACATCTCAGACTAATCTTCACCTTGGAACTGCTCCTTATAGAATAAATGTGGAGGTGTTTGAGTCACAGGAGTGTGGAGCCAGTAGCATTACAAAAATAGAAATGAGAGTTCCAGGATGTTTCTCCTTCCTTCATCTGGACTTTCTAATTAGCTGTGAAAACTGCACCTTTCCCTCACCACTCTTCCTGATTACCTCTCTTACCTCCCACGCCCCCTAATTTGCAGCACAGATCCACAAACAGATCAACTGAGGGTTCAGTGAGCTGTGGTGTGGGGAGGGTGTGGGTGGTTGAGAATGAATGGCTGTGGCCTACTTATGGTGAGTTTGGCACTCAGGAAAAGGTAATGTGGAACTGCACCATCTGTTCGTCTTGTGGAAGTGCTATGCTTTATTTTAAGAACTTGCCACTTAAGAATGCTGTTGCTCTGATTTTATTTTTTTCTTTTATGTTGGAAGAAGTGATCTGTCTATATGGAGCCACTTGGAGAAGGGGAGTTAATTTGGATTAACTGCTGCAGCAGATGTTTTCAGCCACATTAATATGATTTTACATGCTTTCAGAGTCAATGTGGTCTAATCAATTTAGCTCATATTGCTTGAAAAGGAAAATAAGCTAAATGTTTCAGATCACTTGGCTTCTGAAAGAATGTCAGTGCAGATTTAATACTTTCAATGAGTGAATTAAACTAATTTAAAACATCTTGAATGTTTCTGTGTAGATATAGCTTGACTTTTATTTATGTTGAAGTGATTCTACTTAAAGCACATGATGCAGGCTTTCTTTCAGAGGAGAAGGGTATGTCTCTTACTAGCCAAACTTTTGGGCTTTGTGTGCTCAGTAAGTTCAGGGCTAGATACCTACAGCTAAGAGACAGTATATCTGTGTCTCTCCGATGTACATGAGGGAGTAGAACTGATGCAATTGAGACCATGCATCTAGTACAGAAATGGACACTTAGAAGCTACCATCTGTGACACCTGTCAGAATTATCAAAACTGGGACTGAGCTTCTATCAGTAGTTAGCCTGGATTGCCATGGTAGTAAATACTGCATAATTGTTTACTGACAATAGCCAACAGAAATGTATCTGAGATGGCAGCTTTTGTGTGTGTTTCATGCTGGTAATGAGCTACGTGATGAATATTTGCTTCGTCTAACGCTAACTCTTGTAGTTCCACTGAAAACAGTGAAACTATTCCTCTGAGTGAGAGTTGCTTAAATTCTAGCTGTAGAAACGAGTTTGTATGCAAAAGACTTCAACTCAATACCTGCTTTGTGATTAAAAAGCTACAAGTCATTTTTTTTAAACAGGTGATCCCTTCAAAGATGACCCTTTTGGGAAAATTGGTAAGTAAGTTTGTAACTTTTAATGTGTTTGTTTTTCTAAACAAATCCTGGGGAAAAGTGTCACCACCACCTTCAGCACAAAAAAGGTGGAAATGACCCAAAAAGTCACCGTAGGATGGATATATAGCAGCAGCTGGCCAGTTGTGTTAAAGCTTTTCAGAGCAGCCCATTGTTAGTAAACTTCTCTCTTGCTGTTGGATGTCTCCTTAGTTGGGATTTAAGTATGTGAAAGTGGTGAACAGAAGGCCCCACACTCTTGCTGCTTATTTTATATGCAAAGTAGTAAGACTGTACTCTTTTAGAAGCTCTTAACTTAGCAGTAAGACTGTACTCCTTTAGAAACTCTTAACTTAGCAACTTTCTTTAGCACTAAATGTTGACAAAGGTGGGAAGTCTCTATTTAGACTGGCTGTATAGGCAACACCATTGTGTTATTTGCTTGGTGTCCTGAATGGAGTTACTGGTGACAAAAAAGCAAAATGGCCAGTAGAAAGGCTATAGCAAAATAGCATTGTGCACTAATAAGTGCCAAATACAAAAACATTAATGGTATTTGGGGAGTGAAGGTGAGAAGGGTGGGCGAGTTCTGAAAAACATTAGGTTTTGTAAAATGCTTCATTTTTCAGGGGGCTTGGTTAAAGAACCTGTATGCTCAGATGATTCTGGAACTGAACTACTGGCACCATCCAAAGTTTTCATGATGTGCAGAAAATGTTGGCTTTTCTAATGTTTTGAATCACAGAATACAAATTAGTCACAGATTAATTTCATACTTCAAAGATCCTTTGTCTTAAATAAGTGTAACCTTCTTGCAGTATGAGAAAAGCAATATCGTTTAGTTTTTAAGCTATCAAGCTAAGTAAAGCTAGCAGAAATGTTAATGAGACGTTTACTTTTCAGATCCTTTTGGTGGTGATCCCTTCAAAGGCTCAGATCCTTTTGCAGCTGACTGTTTTTTC
The DNA here is from genome assembly GCA_034008185.1 of Gorsachius magnificus. Taxonomy (NCBI): domain Eukaryota; kingdom Metazoa; phylum Chordata; class Aves; order Pelecaniformes; family Ardeidae; genus Gorsachius; species Gorsachius magnificus. The sequence goes on from CM067085.1 coordinate 63,833,211, forward strand.
AAACAATCCTCCACTGATCCTTTCGTGACTGCTGGCTGTGATCCATTTAGCACTGCAGACAACAGTAATAATATCACAGTAAGTTTGATAGCATACCTTTTACTTCTATATATGATTTGGACAAAATAACCTATTTTGTACATTTGGACATGCCTTAAAATGCTGATATTCAGAAATCATATAGATAAAAGGTTACCTCTTATCCCATGGCTCTGTCTTGTCTTTTTTCTGTGTGTCCTATTTTCTAGAAATAGTCAAAGATGAAATAGAAGTAAAAATAAAAACATTTAAAAACGTTTCAGTGTGGAGCTTCATGGCTCTACAGATGAGAAAATTTGAGAATAATGAACTAAGCTCTATTGGTAACAGGTGGAATTTACTAAACATTGAAAGAAACCCGAGATTAATCTCACCAGGTTGAGACACTTGATTTTTGCCTCCAAAGCTTATAGGATCAATACTGCTATATCCTATCTGAAATCTGATGTAGTATGAGGTTTCCCCTCTGAAACGTCAGCTTGCTCTATAGATGTATGGTTTTGGGGATTGTTGTGGTCTTTTTAATAAAAGTCACTGAAGCCCTCTCATAATGTGGAGATTCTTACTAAATGTACCTCTTTCAGGTGTACTTAAGTGTAACTTTTTAGCTGTTCATATTATCACTGAGCAGTTATTGATTAGTCTTGAGCCTATAATAAGGTAGAGTTGGGTACAAAACCTTCTCTGATGTACGATAGAACTTGATGAAGATGAGGTAATATTTAGGGCTGAAAGACAAATGCTTAATCTAAGAAGATGAAATTCTTCATGTTATAACTTTGTCTCCATCTTTTTGCCCATGTCCTTTCCTTCTCAGTGCTGCTTCTGTTCATGCCTTGCTTCTAATTTTGTTTGTGTACAAAATACGTGTATACATATATAAAAATTGAAGATACATGTGGATTAGGAAGACAGGTGGCTATAGAGTGTGCCTGAGGTAAACCCACAACAGCCAAGATGGAGAGAAATCACTGCACCCAACAATGGTGTTCTAGTCCTTCCACATGCTGTGCACATTGTGCAGATCTCAAGGTCTTATGCGCCACAACCTACACCTCCAACCTTAAAAAATTAGTTTTCTATGGTCTTCAATACTTAATCAGCATACTGTCCTTTGCCAAGTCTTAATATTCTAATATAACTAATTCTTGGTCATATTACTGTCTGATAATGAGAGAAGTACAGAAGAGAAAAAAATTTAAAAGGGGTCAGAGCTGTGGTGTGAGATTAGCATATGATTCTTGAGATCTGTATTTCTGAACTGAAGTTAAGTTATGCATTCATCCTAAATGCTTTACCGAACTTTTGTGGTGTTGATATCTTGTAGTTATACTTTCCTGACTGTAGACATCTGAGACCAAAATGAGTGTTAGATATCCTTAAACTTTGTGTTAGTGGTTACCAAGTATGTTGCACAGTGTGCTTTTTTTCCATCCTTTGAAAGTATGAATCATTGTTCTGAGGAGTTTCTGTTAACAGGCTTGTTTACTAATGCCGATAAAAGCTACGTCCAAAATAATTTATCTTAAAACTTCTAAACTCAAATAGTGATTGTATTCTTAGAATGAGTAATCTCCTAAGCTGAAAAACAAGTTTCCCTCCAAAGGAATTCTTTATTTTAGACAGACATATCGAAGAAGAATGACCCTTTTGCTCCTGGTGGAACAACTGTTACTGCATCAAATGATCTAGGTAAAAGTAGACTATAAACATCAGACTACTTGGGGTTTATTTTTATGTGGTTTTGCTTATTTTTCTTTCCAGTCTTTCAGCTGAATTTGTGGTGGAGCATTTTAGGGGTTTCCCACATTTTCTGAATTTTCCTATAAAGTGTGATGTAAAGTGCAAGTTTGCAGGGTTGTATTTTTATAAAACAAAACTGTCTCATTATCTTTAGTGCATATCACTGAAGACTGATTCTGCAAAAATGTTCCTCTGCCTTACCTAAAACTGGTGAAATATCTTGATCTAAGTGTTTGGACTATTTGTGCAAATTATGGTTTGTACTGCTACCCATTAGGGTTGTTTTTAGAGATTTCATGTTACTTTCTAAGTAATATACAAGATAGCTTTGTATTACGAGAGGAGATGTGGGGTAGAATAACCACTTCATCAAGAATTTTTACTGTTAAAAGTTTGCTCCTTTTTGTTTTGCTCTGACTCTCCCTCATCTGAGGGTTAAAGATGTTTTAGGGAAGACTCTAATCTGTTATTTTCCCATGTTGCACTGACAAGTGGCAATCCAAAACATGAATCCATGGGTGATTTCATATTATAAACCTGTTCAGTTTAATTGTTGGGGAAAAAAATGGCATTTTCTGGAGACACAGAAGTGAATATTGGTAACCACAGTGCCCTTCTTGCTTTATAGTACGATAGGAGTGTTTATATATTTTGAGGCATATGAGAATGAAAGGGTACCATTGAATTAGGTTGAGATAATACGAGGTTTAGATATTTTATTCTACAAGTGGGCCTACAGTCAGAAGTGAGCTCTTGTTCATGTTCTCTCTATATATGTATATATATATAAAAAACATATTTATATATAAGTATGTATATATTTATGGGTGTCGGCACACAAAAAAAAAACCCCTCTGTGTATGTGTATCTCAGTAGAACATCCAGTAGTATGGTTATTTGATACTTTCAGTGGATTTTAACTTTTTTTTTTAATGTAGGAAACCAAAATACCAGTATTTCTCTTGAATTACTCCTTGTTCAGAATTATTATTCTTAATTGAAAGTTGACAAGCTATTTAATAACTTTAAGTGCCCACCTCATAAAATATTTCACTTGAATTAGCCTAGCTGCAAAATATGGAACAGTTGCTTTTTTGTTGTGGGATTTTTTTTTCAGTCTCTTTCATATTTAACTTTTAATCTCATTCTGTTTGCTTGATTTGTGTCTATTCAGCTGCAGACCCCTTTGCCTCTCTGTTTGGAAATGAATCCTTTGAAAGTGGCTTTGCTGACTTTAGCACGCTGTCAAAGGTAATATGAAGCTACTGCCACTCATAGAAAATGCATGAAACTGCAGCGACAAGATGTAGCTTACTCTCTCTACAACAGTTTTGCCACTACTAAAAATTTATAATGGCTGACTTTCTTGAAAAAGAGGTCTTTATCATAAATTGTCCCGCAATTCCATTGTGAAGAATGCAGTGTAATCTTTGTGGCTTTATAAGTATTTTCTGTATATTTGAAGTGATATTATAATTTTTTTTTAATTTGCTGAGTTTAACTTTTGCATGTATAGCTGCACTCAACTTTATATTGCTGTACACACTAACCATTCCTGGTTATTTTTTTTATTTTCAATCTCCATGTGAATGATGTGTTTAAAAACAAAAAGAAGTATTTTCTTTTTGTCTTAGTCCAAACTTTCAGTTCTAAATAAATATTGCACTATTGAAAAGAAGGTAAAGTAGTAGTAGAATTGCACTGAATATGTGTGTGTTGCTGTTTTCTTTGTTGAAGGCCAACAATGAGGATCCCTTCAGTGCTTCCACATCAGGTTCTGTCAACAATGTGATCATAACTAAAAACTTATTCGAGGAACCACCAGCTAAAAATGAGGATGTTCCTCCTGCGTTGCCCCCTAAAACAGGAACCCCCACGAGGCCCTGTCCACCACCACCTGGTAAGAGCTGATACTGAGATGTTAGTAATTAGCTGCTTCAGTATTGGCTGTGGGACAGTAATTATGAGGGATGGTGAAGTGTCTGAATTTAGAATGACTGAGCAAGATGTGAAACAAGTCTGTTCCTGATCCATTGGTGGCTTCCTCAGGATTAAATTTTGCATGGTGTTTGGGATCATAGTTTGTTTTTTGAAGAGAGAAAGTATTTAGAAAACCAGAAAAAACAGAATTATTACAAGTATCTGCAAGAACACAGCATGGCTGCAAATTAAGTGGTTACTAATGTGATACATTGTGAATCTTGCATTAAATTATGCTTAAAGTGAGAATTCAGTGTGTTTTATCCATTGCAAAACCTCTGGTGTTAATGCAAAATGAATCAAATAGGGTTAAATGACTTCACATATTCAAATTAACTTTTTCCAGGTGGCCTCGCCATAGGTCTGTAGTAGTAAACCTAGCCAATGTAACAGTAATAAACCCAAGCTTCCTGTGCTCTTTTCTGTTCAGTGATAGCCAAGTCCTCTGGTCTGCCCCATAACACAAACCACCCTGCTTTCCAGAAAAGGTCATGATTATCAAAGATAAAAACACCTTCTTGTGGTTGCAACAAGCCCATGTTACAACAGACTCCTCACACTCAATTTTTTTTCCATAGATTGGAAAATATATTACTAGTATTCCTTTTTAAGTTTCTGTCATTTGTTTCATTTTCTTTAAAAACTACTGCATATTTTTTTTCACTATTACACTATACAGATGAATCTTAAGGTGTTTTGGTAAGCTGTGTAGCATGAAACTTAAACATGTATTCATTTTTTTCCTCAAAAGAAGGGAAACACAGTAAATGTAGGATTATTAATACTAAAGTTTAAACTCAGCTGTTTAATTTCTAATGTTGATGTGAGATCTGGTTTATGCTCATGCCTTGCAAGTAATCAGTTTCATTGACATGAAAACAGTGGACATGACGAAGTGATGATAATTTTAATGCTTGATAATTTTCTCTTGTGGTGGTTCTTATTTAAAACAAAAAAAGGATTTCTGACTTCATTGTATGGGAGTGGCTATGATGTGGTGTACAGATCTGCTTTTAGAATGCAAGCTTCTAGTGGTGAAAGAGCAGCATCCTTATCGATTAGGTGACTAGAAAAAAGTAGCCTATTTTGATGTGCACTATTAAAAATGATACAGCGGTTACCTTGATAATCATTCCCAATAAATTGTTTTCCTAATAGAAATAAAAAACGTAGATACTTAAGTGTATTTGTTTTTCATTACTCCCTTGGTCTGATTCAAAACAAAGCAATGCTTTTTCAAGGAAATACCCCAAAATTTTTCAGTTAACTCATCATGTTACTGGAAAGTGTGCAGAAGGGCTGTTTGATTGCCTCCGAAATTCACTGCCTTTCTAGATACTGATAAACACCCTCATTTAATGATTTTTGGGGGCAGATTTGGAGGTTGTATACTTCATATTCTTATACTTATTAATCCTTCCCGTATAGAAATAAAATTCCCTAGATGTCATTTGAAACTGTTCCAGAGACGGGCAACGAAGCTGGTGCAGGGTCTAGAGCACAAGTCCTACGAGGAGCAGCTGAGGGAACTGGGATTGTTTAGCCTGGAGAAAAGGAAGCTCAGGGGGCACCTTCATGCTCTCTACAACTATCTAAAAGGAGATTGTAGCCAGGTGGGGGTCAGTCTCTTCTCCCAAGTAACAAGTGATAGGACAAGAGGAAATGGCTTCAAGTTGTGCCAGGACAGGTTTAGATTGGATACAAGGAAAAATTTCTTCCCTGAAAGGGTCATCAAGCATTGGAACAGGCTGCCCAGGGAAGTGGTTGAGTCCCAGTCCCTGGAGGTGTTTCAAAGATGGGTAGATGTGGACATGGTTTAGTGGTGGACTTGGCAGTGCTAGGTTAATGGTTGGACTCTGATCTTAAAGGTTTTTTCCAGCCTAAATGATTCTATGATTCTGTGTTTCTCCCACATTATTCAAGAAATAGAGATGCGTGTTTGCCAGTAATAGAACATCATCAGTGAGTGAGTGCTATCATGGCAAGGTTATCTGCAAAGTGTCTCAATAAATCATATATTCCTGAGGGGGTATTCTCTAAATCATTGCCAAATCAGAATCTCTTTTGGTCTGTGAAAGAATTTTAGACTAACTTGCAACAGTGATATGAAAAATAAGCACTTTGGTTCAATTCTGCAGTTTAAAATGGCAACAGAAGCAAGTTTTAAAATATGGCCATTGTAAGTGTTGAACCATTTGCAGAATCCACTAGTTGAATTCAAGAAACTGCAATGAAACCTTTCCTGTAAGCAGTAACATATGGAGAGAATGGTGGGATGAAATTCAGCTCAACTATTCTTGGAAGCATTTGGGTTTATGTCCTCAAAGGTGTTGAAAGCTGACTGGGGTTAAGCTGAAAAAAGAACAAGATAAGTGGGGGCTTGTACCTGATTCTGTTGTATCTGCAGCTACTTAGGCAAGGATTAACAAAGTAGTTAAGCCTGTGATTGCTTGTTATCATACTCCTTCATTCTGATAGTTTAAAAACTACACAAATTCCAGGTGTTAGCATAGTGAGAGTGTTTTGAAGACTTAAAAATATGTTTCTGGTCTCTGAATGAAATTGTGTTAGCTTGATCCAAGCAAATAATAAAAGAGCCTTGCTAGAATGACCATGGACAGTTGATAAGCAGAAGAAAAAAAAATACTGTGCTGATAGAATTAGGGGCTCACAACTGTTAGAAATTCTCTTCCCAAAATAGTTAATTAGTATATAACTGTGTTCTTGAATCATTAACATACATGTGTTCCTTTTTACCTCATTACCCTTTAAGAAACTATGGACCATACCCTCATTTTTTTTAAATTGGCAACCCTTCCTCTGAAATCATTGCAACTCCACTAGTTTACTAGAAGAGGTTGCATTCCAAGCAGCTTTTGAATTTGTGGGGTGGTTTTTTTTTTGGCATGTTATTACCTGCTATCTTAAATTCATTTTAAATTCATTTTAATCTAAGGGAAAAGACCTATCAATCAAATAGACTCTTCAGATTCCTTTAAACCGAGCGATCCATTTCAGCCTTTCCCCACCCCAGACATTCCCAAAGAACAAGAAGCAGATCTATTCTGTGATCCATTTGCTCCCACCAGCATCAGTAAAGAGGCTGACCCCAACAATTTTGCAAACTTCAGTACTGTGAGTAAACACTTTCTACATTTGTTTCAGTATAATGACAGCTTTGAATTGTTCACACTGAAGTCTTTAGTCTAATGTAAAATATTAAAACATATCCCATGTACAAAAGGGATATAATTTCCAGTTTAAAACAGTATTTACATTTAGTTTACAACTGAGGCTTTCCTAAAACTAAATACTGCAAAATGTTGTAGTTAACATTTAAATTGCATTGCTTTTATGAGTTTTTTTCATGGAGGCCTCCTAGCTTTTAGAAAATAGAACTTTTTAGATATCTATGTTCTAGGGATTATCCATTTTATCAGAGCATGCAGCAGATTTAAATTATGTATCTATAACAGGCACACCGTTAACTATCCAATTAAAAGTAAAACAAAAGGTGTGATTTTAATTTAGCTGTCACTAAACTGTTTGGTCATAATTTCAATGTACTGAAATACTGATTAACAGCCTCATAACGATGTATGTTAATGAAATATAATTTGGTGGATTTTGAATGCCTAGTAAATTCCAGACTTATGTACAATGAAGTAAAAGTTAGTAAGTGTCTCTTTATAACCAGAATCCATTTCATAGAAGTCGTGGTGTCCAAGCAGTAGAAGCAAATCTAAAGGTTTGTGCATGCCTAAATACATTTTTTTTTTTTTCTTTTGAGCTTTTGCAAATAGGAGTTTTGAAAGGCATCATCTCAGTTTCAAGCTTGATACCTGTTTAAATGCAATTCACATTTACAGTATCTTGATCATACCGCTTTTTTATTTTCAGGCCTAATAAACTATGTGCTTGATTGAAGTAAACTGAGGATTGACAGGCTCTCAAAATTGACTTGCACCTGTTTGATGTGTTTTGTAGCATGATAATTTCTGAATTGCTGCTATTGATCACTGGTATTAGAGGGACTGAGGAGCCAGTTTGGAGGAGAGAGTGTGAAATGCGGAGGGAAAAGCAAAAATGTTCATTATCTTTATGAAGGAAAAAGTATTCTTTGCCAGCTGCAATTACTGAAAATACTAAGCGAACTATGGCAAAAAATCAGCCTTTTCTACATTTATTTCCCAAAGAAGCAGCTCAAAGCAGAAACTAGCTGGAGTATGATAACCCTTTGAGACTTAACATCGGGATGTTCATGAAGACATGGGCTTCACCTACCTCTTAGCTTTTCTGCATGCTGACTAGAAACAAACTTTAGCATAATCTTTTGTATTTTAAGATAATACCCTTAACTGTCTCTGACTTATAATCATTGTACCACAGAAACTTAGTTCACATTCTGTTCACATCAATGTACGTGGAAAAAATCGGTATCTTTTTTTTCTTTCTCTGGTATCACACTGACTTTTCCCTGTATTACTACTAGGCTTCTAACCGTACAGTTACCTTATTTTGCTCCTTCTTGGCAGAAGTATCTTTCATCTGCACAATTAAAACCAGTCATTCTACAGCTAATTTTTGCAGTCAGTGTCACCTGTAAAAATCCTCCCTAATGAAAGTAGGGTAAATCAGGATGTCTCACAGTGTGGCTAGCGATGTTTTGTAAATGTTCACCTGATTTATTTAAAATTTTTCTTAGAGACAGGTATGTATCCAAAATAGTTTGAATTTAAATTAGAGTACTTCGTGCTCAGTAACTTTTTTGAAGCTTGATACTGAATTTTGAAACATGGCATATTTCATAAAAATACATCAGTTGAATGGCTTCAATGGAGTTCTTAATAGTTAAACCTTAGACTAAGCTAATCTTAATACATATAAAATTTAAAAGCAAGTAATATTTGAAGACTAGAATATATGCAATATTTTGTAAAACTGTAATTGTCCCTTAAACTGTAATTGTCCCTTAAACCAAGGACTTGGACAGTATTAGTTATCATTGTATTATTAATCTGGTTTATTTTGTCTTTTATAAATGCAGTATTCTACTGAGGAAGACATGATTGAATGGGCTAAGAGGGAAAGTGAAAGAGAAGAGAAAGAAAGATTGGCAAGGCTAAAACAGCAAGAGCAAGAAGACTTGGAACTGGCTATTGCACTTAGTAAATCTGAAATATCAGAAGCATGAAGTCTATAATAAGATTTTGTCTTATGTCAACTGTTTTGTCCTTTTACTGAATGGTAACCATTTAAATGTTAATCAGAAAATGCATATATACAAAAAGGTTTTAAATTTCTGAAAGTGATGTAATATTTCTGCTAAATTCAATCCTTTTGGTTATTGTTTGAATAACTGTTAAGTTTAGCATTCAATTTATCTTAAGTTTTCAGGAGAACAAATTACTTTTCCCAGCTGTAAGCAAATCAGTTTAAAATGCAGATAGTGAGATTGTAGTTTGACTGCAATCTGTCAGCAGTTGGTAATTGAGCATAAAGTGAACATAGCAATTATTCTGTCATGGCTGACTGTCTCCCATCAAGCAGTTAGTCATTTGAAATCTTTTATCCTTCTAAAGAGATTTTAGTAACGCCAGAGTTGTGGAGTGCTTTATTTTATGTGTATGCATATAGATTTTTCTATTCATTGAAGATTCTGCATTTGGATTTGAAATAACAATCTTCATGGAGTCTAAGAAAGAGTGTGTCTTTCTGAAATCTTTAATGCTTTTCTTGCATGGTCATAGGTTTTAAGTCAGACCTGTTATTTTGTTTTATACAGCAGTTAAGTTGAAGATTCATGTGCATTTGCTGTTGGCCACAATGACTGTCAAATTTGAAACCCCACTGCTATTTGAGCCACTTCTGCCTGTGAAATATGCAGTTGAACTGGCAACTTAGTAAGTTCAATTTAAAATAGGATTGAGAATAGAAAGAAAAAACAGGTAGTCTGATTTTTTTTTTTTTTTTTTTTTTTTAACCGTAGTTGTTTTCTGTATATGTAATTTATTGAACACCAACTGATAGTTGCACCTTAAACTGAATTATTTCTTTATGGTCACTGAGTCAGAGTAGGATTGATAGAATGTTAATGAAAATAACTTAATGAAAGTAACTTATTGTTCATTATGAAACAACTCTATTTTGGAGAATCAGTTTCATTAAAATAAATCCAGAAAGAATAATCTTTTGCCCTATTCTAAGAAAAATGGATGGCAGCAGCATAAACATCAAGAGATTTTTTCCTTGCACTTTTAACCTGTGGTATTTCTGTTGAGGAAATTGAAGTTTCAGCACACAGCACTGGGGGAGAAAGGGGGAGAACTCAGCTATGCTTCAGTATATTTAAGCTCTTCCCATTACCAATCAATGCTGCTGTTGCACAATTTTTGAGGGAAGTTTTCAATTTTTCAGGAAAAATGGGTAACCTGACTGGGATGGGTTTTCTTTTGCACTGGGAAATGAGCATATAAACACCTGCTCAAAAAAAGTAACTTAAAATTTTGCAAGTATTAAATAGTCATATCTATACATCTTTGTAATGAGTGTACACTAATCTTGCAAATCATATACTTAACTGGATTACATAGTTTCTTATCTTTTGTTAAAAATGTATACTCAGTGGACCAACATGATATTATATGTATATATTATATATATATTCCTGCTTTCCTTTATGGAATTTAAAGTTTTGAGTCATTTGATGTTACATTTCATGTTACTGACTCTGACTATAGTACTTTTACTCAGACTACCAACAAACCACTGCTGTGAGCTAAATGGCATTACTTTATGAAGTTTTAACTGGTTTTTTTTTTTAAAAAAAAATCTTGTTCAGGTGGGATTAGCCTCTATTTATAGACTTCCCTTTTGTTTAAAAATTCTAACAATAGCCTGTAATTATGAAGAAATAAAGTTTAAGTACATAAGTGTGAACTGTTTGCGTATTTTTTCAAGAGGGTGCTGTGAGCTGTAAAGCAACATGTGAATGTAATGTAAACAATACAAAGTGTTGTGATTGTAGTCTGATGAGAGCAGGTTAATTTTCAGAGAAAAAAAGTTGTCTGAATCTTGAGGTTAGATGAAGTGCGCACTAATCCCAGCTGTCACTTGCTTCATTAGGAGTTGTGGCAGTTTGAAAGAAAACTCAGGCTACTTATGTCCAAGGATTTTTGCCTGCACAAGGGTTGCAGAGCCAAAATGTTTAGATACTTAAACTTTATCTGTGAAGATACGGAAGCATCCTCTACTGGCTGCTGTCAACATACAGGGCTTCAGAGATCTTTAGTTTGACCCAGCATGTATGATTCTTCTAAATATGTCTGTCAGCATAATGTCTCCGTTATGTCAAGGCATAGACTGCTTGGTCAGAGGTTTAGGAGTTCCAGCCACCTTTTACATGCATCTTTGATCCTTTTGTTACAGTAGTGCTAGGTTTTAATATACTCATCTCTTTGCCCATTTTCTTTTAATGAGACATCAGCTGGATTAGGCAACATAATATCTTCATTAATTTTATCAGGTTCACACACATTCTTGAGGCTATTTGAAACCTTCTGCAGGCTATCCTTTTTTTTTTTTTTTTTTTTTCCCTTTTAAGTCCCCTGTCAAGTTTCCATCTTGGGTGCACTTTGCCTCTGATTTTGCTGCTTTCAATCCTCTTTCCCCTCCAGATTGTGTGCAGTGACAGAGAATACTGACCCTTCTACTTAATACTTAAAAGCTGTTGTGTTCAACCTCAGAATTGGACTTACCAGTTTCTTTGGTTCACGTGGACTTCCTTGCCATCTTTTGCCATCTGACGTACCTGCTGTGTCACCTCTTCACAGAAATAGCAGCCAGCTGTCAGAACCATGTTGCCTACTGTTGTTTCCCCACTAACTTCTCAACAGTTTCATTTAGCTACTTAAATTTAAATTGACTGTTTCAGAATTTGAATATTGAGCAAAATTACAACTTCAGTATTGGAATGTTTTAGTCATGTTTTAGCCTGAATCTTCAAAGTGATTGTATGTATGGATGTGCAACCTCCTGTTTTTGCAATACAGATAGCATAGTATTTTTAGATGATAATGGTTTTAGATGGTATAGAGCATACAGGTTTCATTCATAAAAGGGTAGAATTAGAAAAGTAACATCTGTTCAAAACATCAGCAGCTAAAGTCATATGTCTTCTCTTTATTGGACTCTGTATTGTGTCAGTGAATACTCTTGATTGGCTTTCAGATGCATCCATTTTTTTATCAAAAGAGGGAAGAGGATTTGTTTGCCTTGTGCAATTATAAAACACAAGACAATGTCAAATTAAAAGCATGTAGTCAACAGTTTGTACTGTAGACTGTAATGTTCCCAAACTGAAGCTCTTTCTTGATGCAAGTTTGAAACTTACCCTTTTGGTAGGTAGAGTGGAGCTTTAGTTACCTACACAAGTGCTATTGAACTTGTGAACTCTCTGCAGAATAACTTGTACGTTGTCTTCCTTGTTGGCAGCAAGGTGTAGGTATTAAAATTTAAACGTGGGAGAGGAGGGGGAAGCAAAAGAAGCCTCTGAAGCAGTGGCTAAGGGTACAGCTGCCAGCTGGGGAGAGACGGGCTTTCTGAGCCTGTAGCACCTAAGCCTTGGTGCAACAACCAAACAATCTTCACATCTTTCCACCCTAACAATATCTCAGCTATTCACAGTAGCAGTCATGCTCTCATGCTACCAAAACAGCGAGAAAGCTTGTGTTTCCAGGGAGCTCTGAGGCTAAAATGAAGGCAGATGCTGGGTGCACTCATTGCAGGACTAACTCAGTACCCATGCAGGGAGGGAAGACAGCATAATGTTAAGGGATTTCTTCTGTGGAGAAAAGTCAGGGAGGGGAAAAAAGAAAGTAAAAATGTTTTCCTCTTGTGCTTATAGATGGATAGATTGTTGTGGGTTTTTGTGGGAAGCTTCACAGAAAATTCTGGCCTGTGTCTGTTACCCCAGGAAGGATGGAAAGGAACTTTTAATTTGTCAGGTGACAAGTCATCAAGTCTAGGTCAGTAATATCCTGAAACAGAAGTAATTTTCATTCACAATCTGTTTAAAGAAACACAAATAACAAAAAAAGAAAATAAATAATACCAGCTGCATTTCCATTTCTTGCTGAAAATACTTAAAAATTCCTGTTTTGCTAAAATTGAGAGCTCTGTTGCTGCTAGAGTTAGATTTTTATACCGAAAACAAAAAGCAGGTGATCAGGTAGCTAGCTGATAGAGGCGGAAAAATGCTGCATTGTCTGGATGTGTATTCAAGACATCAGGATGTTGTTTCTAGTTATCTCTTGCTGATTTATTAAATGATTTTGGACAAACCACTTCTTAATGCTAACCTGTTTCCTGTTTCTAAATGACAATGGGTCTGATAGTGTATTACGTAACTGCTGTAATTTAGAAAGACAATCTTCTGCAGAGTAAAACGAATTTTATCCCATTTTACTTGTGTGGATCCTGTAGGTAGGAGAGATATTATAAGGTGTTTTCTCTGTTAGGATGAGCAGCCGGTTGCACTCCAGGGCTATACAAATAACTGGAAATAGATTAAGAATTTGGTAGAAGTGCTGCTTTGAACAAGGTATTTGCTTGAGGATTTAGTTTGCTGGTAATACGGGGTGAAATTCTTACCTTTGACTTCAGAGGTCTGTCCCAGCTGGCGTTGGCCAGCAAGAGATCCTTGTAAGACTGACTGCAAACTGTCAGCTTTCTCGGGTTTGTACCTGACAGTGCCCAAGTCAATAAAAGGATTCATCCTGATCCATGTACTCAGACTGATTTTCCGGTGTGAACAGATTCAATATTTATTCTGTTGAGACTATGTAGCATTGAACTTCTTATATTCAAAGCCGAAAGGTGTTGTTTTTCACAGAACACAGTCTCTCTTGAGGTGTTACATGAACAGGTATGGTCACTTACACAGAAAAAACTAATTTTGAAAGGCTTAGTGGATTATTAGGTAAAATCTTTCTTGTAGGTTTTGGGTTTTTTTTTTAAATACATATCTGAAGCTCTATTAACACCTTATTCTTAAATGCTCTTCTGTAATACAGACTAGGGGCTTGGAGTTCTAAACAGTTCTGAGGGGTTTCGAGCATGAATCCAATTTTGGGCCCACATCCAGTAATAACTTTTACTGAATAAATAACTCCGTTGATGTTCAAACCAATGACACAGAATCCTAAAAAACGGATGTAAAAGTATTAGCTGAATGTTAGAGCCGTAGATTTAAGTGCTTTAATTTTCCTTAATATGCTATCAATTTATCTTAAAATATTTATTTTACTGTCAGATATCAAAATCACAACTGTTCTGTTCATGGACATACAATAACGTGCTCAGGAGAATAACTCATTTGAACTGCAGTTAAGCTAATGATGCAAATTTGTCCTTCTGTTTTAGCTTTTTCAACTTTGTCCCTAAAACATATAAGTTCTAAAACCTGCCTGGGTGGAGCCCAGGGGTGGTTATGAGTAGAAATGTTCTTTAGGTTAAACGTGACTGACTGTTGAAAATGGGCTGTATCTAAAGTGCAGAACTATATGGGAAGCCCCTCTTCATTACGAAAGCCGTGAGCTGGAATGTACAGGCTTCACAATGTAAAAACCTAAATGTATGTAACAGGTATTTTACACTGAAAAAAGTTGTTTTGTATCTGTACCAAAATAGCTCTGTCAAGGTGCTTGTCACCACTCCTTACAACATTCCTCGTTAATCTAAACGTTTGACTTAGCTAAGACAATCATGACTTTTTGCCTGATGTCAGACTAAAGAATCGTGCTCCCATGGATCAAATGCACTCTCCTCGGTTGCCTGAGCTTCCTCTCTAACAGCTGCACCCCGTGCGCCGCAGCGTGAGGCAGGCCTGCCGCCTACCTCCCATTCCACACGTCACGAACCGCATTGTTGGTGTTCAGCTAATAAATTCTTTCTTTTTTTAACCTTATACACCCACTGTTCTCATTAACGTACCCATTGTTTCTTTATGTCAACTGAGTCCTTCTGTTTGTCCTGCCGCTCCCTCTGCTGTGTATACCTTTGCCTTCTTTCCCCCTGTTCATTTCCTTTCACAAACTCCTTTGTTAATCTCTGGTTATCCCTGTAAGCCTGAAGCTGCATGATTGATATAACACATGAATGGCCAAACGAAAACAATTTTTCAGGATTGCGTATCTATTAGCAATTCAATTGCTTTAGCTCTTTCTGACTCTGTACTTTATTTTAAATAATTTGTTCATAAACGGATACATTTGCAATGCCAGCACTGTTGGGTGTTACTCCTTTTGTACCATTAACTGACCATTGGGTTTTGGGGTAGGGGGCTCCACCCAGGCACACACTTTCTTGGGAGCAGGCTCTTACAAAGGTGCAGGCTAATACAAAACTCGGCCAAACATGAATTATATTTTCCTCCTGGTTTTTCTCAAGAGGAATTCACGACTCCGACTGCAGCACATAACAATAACAACAATGCACGGCTTCCCCGCTGCTGCTCCTGGGGCCTCCCGCCCCCTCAGTTTAGCCGACGCCGACGCCCGCCGTCCCGCACCGCAGAGGCCCGGCACCGACTGAGACGCCCGGCTCCCGCCCCGGCACCGCCGCCCCAGCCCTGGGGCAGCCCCCTGCCCGCGGCCGGCGGAGGGGCGGGCGCTGCCGCAGCCGCTCACCTGCGGGGGCGGCCCCTCCGCCCGGGCCCGGCCCTGACCGAACATGCGCCGAGGCTCGCCGCCGCCGCCGCTTCACACCATGCGAGGTGGCTGCGGCAGCAGCCCGCGGCGGGGAACGGCAGCACCGCCAGCCCTGGGCTCCGGCCTCCCTTCCCGCAGCCTCTGGAGCCGGGGACGCCCTTCGCGACGCCGCCATGGACTCCTGCGCAGCCAACAGCGGGAGCCGCGACGCCCGGTACGGGGCTGAGGCGGGGGGCCGCGGCCGGCGGCGGGGTCGCCGGAGCCGTTACCTCAGGCCGCGGGGGGCAGCGGGGGTCTCTCCCGCCACAGCCGGCGCCTGCAGCCTCCGGCGGGGCGGGGGCGTCCCCTGGGAGCAGCGTTGCCTCCGCCCGAGGCTTTGGGAACGCTCTGTCCCGGGTGGGAATAGGGGGCGGCGGCGGCGGGAACACCCGTCCCGCTGCCAGCCGAAGGTCCGGCGGCGGGAGGTGCCGGTGCCCCGGCGGAGGGGGGGCCGAGCGCGGCTCGTTTCGCGGATAAGCAGCCGCCTGGGTCCGCAGCCTGTAAATCCAGTTTGTTACCTGTCTGGATTGCTCCCGACTGGCGGTGGGGACTCCGGTGCCTTTGTAGCTTCAGCCCGCCTCGTCTCCGGGGGCTGCGCCTGGGCAGCGCCCGCCCGGTGGTCCCGGCCGGGACCACCGGGCGGGCGCTGCCCAGGCGCAGCCCGAGCTGGGGCCGAGCTGCGCACAACTTTGGGCAAACCACTCCGGCCACCTGTGCGTCCCCTTGCCCACCGGAACGGCAGCGACTTGAAGGGGCAGAAACTGGGGGGGGTGTGCGTGTGTGTGTGTGTGTGTTTGCGCTTTCAGGGGCTTTTTTTTTTCTGCTTGGACAAAAGCATTAGCTTAAGCTAATGAAATACCTGTGCGGCAGTCCTTCAGTAGTTACGTGCAAATTAACTTTGGTCTTCAAAGTGTTATTTAGGAGTGGTGTCATGTCTCTGAAGTTTGTGGAAGACCAAGTCCTTTTCCTTGAGCTCCTGTTTGCACAGCTTGCAACACGCCTTGACAGTGAAACATTGAGGTTAATTACTCTGTAACTCAATGCCTTCTTGCTCACCCTTCTAGAACAAGCTGCAGGTGGATAACTTTCCTTTCTCCTATCCACATGTGTGCTCCCACTGCCCCTAAAATACATAAACTTCCATTGTGTGCGTGTGAGGGAGTTGTTTCTTCAAAAAGCTGAATCAGTGTGCAAATAACATTCTTCTGCCGTGATGACGGTGTGTTAAATTTTAGACGTGGCTGTGTTAAAGGCCTATTTGTGGATTCCCTATTTGACATAAGACTTTTGAAATAATCTGCTTTATAATCTACGCAGGGATAGAAACTTTTAAGAGTGGTTATTGTCAGCAAACCCATTTCTCTGCTCAGAAGAGTAGTAAAGGGTCAAGGCTCTTCATGAAGTGTGGGACATGGTGATTTGCTCTGTCTTTGCCTTCATGTTTTCCCTATATCTTAAAGTTGAAAACAGCAAATATCAGCCCAAGATCTTAATTCATCTGCAGAAACCGTGATGGAAAACGTTTCCTGGATTTCAGATGATACAAGCCACACAATAGTACTCATTTTTTGGTGGCGTCTGTATTAACATTAGAGTTATTACAGAGAGTGAGGTAGGTGGTCTAGTGGCACTTTAAAGCAGTGAAGTCCCATAGGGTTAAAAAGTACACAACCTGTTAGCTCTGCTAATGATCCAAAATGACACGTGTGTTAGTATTTGTAATAGCCTTACAGAATTTTGTTGCCATGTTCTCTCAATAACTCTTTAATAGACCAACAAATTTTATTTAAAAAAAAAAAAAATTTTTTTTTTTACTCTCTAGGGTGGGAAGGTGAGCCATATGTTTGCAATAATGATTTTAAATGACATCATTAAAAAACTTCCAGGTCTTGTGTTTGCATTGACAATAGTAGCAGCAAAGGCTGAGAGATTGCGATTGTGACTGCATTGCACTTCAGAAAGTTTTGAACGTACAGAAGAATGTTTGCAAAAATGTTCGGAAGCAGGAAAGAGTTTGCTGAATTTTGCTAGGTTGGGCAGGTTGTCCCAAAAGTCGGACTGAGTTACTGAAGCTGCTGGAGAACTTGGTGCTGGGTCCTCATTGCCTTTCTGTAGCTCCATCTGCTGGAACCAGCTGTCACATTCCAGTATGACATTGCACCTGGATGTAAAGTACTGCAAATGTTTCGGTTACTGTATTACAAAATGTTTAAAGCACATATATCAGGATTTTTGCTGATTTTTTGAAAAAACCTTGCTATTTCTTTATTGTAGTTCACATTTTACTTAAAGTGCTCCTTTAAAACCCACACGACACTCCTAGACTGTTTTTGCAAGGCTGAGGTTGTGGTGTCTTAGGTTTCAGATATATTTTGGGAAGATTGACACTATTAGCTCATAGTTGGACGACATGATGTTCTAGTGGACTGGTTGGAACTAAAAACTAAACGCCAGATTTTTGAGTAGGGGTGATGGAAAATTACCTCCTATTTTGCAGATTTTCAGCTTTTGTCTTCACTTTCATAATAAAACTTTCAATCATCTTTCGTGGAAAAAAAACAACTATAAGAAGAGAATTGGAATGTTGGGATGGTCTTTCAGGTATACTTGACTTCATGGCTTGAATCTCAAATGCAAATCAAATAGAAGGCAGTACTGAACTTGCATGCAATTTTATCTTTCTTTCTCTTTGGCTCTAACTAAAATTGTCATCCTGAGCTGATGAAATCTCCTCACTACGTCTGCGTTAAAGTTTTTAATTTCAACCGATCCATGTTTCCTGTCAGAAAGGGAAAAAAATGCCAGAAAGATCCCAGACTGCTCTGACTTGGAGTTCAAAATCAGCCTTGCTTATTTTTGTTCAGTTTTTTATCCTCAGGTAGCTTGCTGAGTTGTTTTTGCATTCTGAAACGGAACGAATAAGAACTGTCTGCTTTTTGAAGCCATTGTGCCTAAGAATAACGCTTCAAAATGGCTCTAGGAATACTGAGTGCCAAGAAAACTTGCTACTAGTACTTTTTTTCTATTCTTGACTTGATTCAATAGGCAGGTTCAAGAGAGTTATAAAGCCATATTGAAGTGCTATGCTTGAATTTTTATGTAATGGGAGAGAAAGTGGCATTGTTATTGGTAAAGGTACCGTGAAGTATGCTTTGCAGATGACTTCTGAAATATGAAGTCAGTTTGTTGGAAGCTCTCAGGGAAACATAAGCTGAAATTTCATGTAAAGCAATGATTAAAGGCAAAGCAACAATCCCCTATTTGCTCAAGTATTTTGCGTCATTCCTATATATATATTTTTATGAGAACCTCAAGTACTGTTCAATGGAATTGAAACAAAAGCATGATTTTTTTAAGTTGCAATAAAACATATTGCAGAGTGATTGAATTTGAAAATGCTTTGCATAGATTGAATGCAAAAAAAAAACCCCAAACAAACTGAGCAAAACCAAATACCAAACCAAGAAACATTTCAGCTCAGATTAAGTACGGCAGGAAAATCCCTTTGGGCCAAAATGTTTGTTTCATCCCATCCATGTTTGTCACCACACTGAAGTCTGAAAGAAGTGAAGTTTAAGTCAGCATAAAAAAAGTACAAAGCAGACTTTGCAAAAGGCTGAAGGTGCATAGGTAACTATTTTGTGACTTATCAGTCAGTCTGTATTATTGTTAGGTAATGGAGAATCCAACCAAAAGGGAAAATTGCATAACATCCCTCCCGGAATTCTCACTGAGTCTTATTTCAGAAATAATGCAGACCTCTATCTTGATCTTGCAGTCCTTACAAAAACAAATCTCACGGATTTTGTCTGGCTTCTTACCATGAATGTGGCAGACATGAGCTTGGATTTTGCTTAATGCTTTTTTGTTAGTTTGCTGGGTACCTAAATGTGCTCGACACCATTGCAAGACAATGGTCTTGTGCAGCTCTTGTTGGTTTCTCATTAGTTTTAATATGAACAGGATTAGACCTTTAAAAATTGAGAATAACTATGTCAGAAGTGTAGGTTGACCAGAGGCAGTAAAACTGTGAGAAGGTAGAGGACTTTGCAAAAAGAGCAAATGGGTATTGTAAGGTTGTCTAAAGACCTTAAGACTTAAAAAAACAAAAAGGCGTGATACGAATCACATCTGAGCTTCAAAGTAACAAAGATTGTAGAGCATTTGAATTGAAAAAGATGAGCTGTTAAAACTTGCTAAGGATTAATACAGAACAATTTATGATGAAAATTTGCTCTTAATTGCAGCATTCCTGTAAATTTCTTTAATGTTGGACATATGTGTTTTCTTTTAATTTTGACCCTGTGTGAGCTAATTTTTTCTGTGTACATTCCAATAGGTTATTGCAGTCCCAGGATGCTTGGGTTGATAATTTGTAATTTGCCGGACTATACTATATATATATATCTATCTATATATATCTATCTTTTTTCCATTCTTTTTGCAGGCAGATCTGCTAACTGGGAATAATCACCCACAATGGTGCATTTAGCCCTCTGTGAGCAGTCACAGCAGTGCAGCACGGAAAGGCAACTGCAAAAATGACATCAATACTTTTTATTTGTCTGAACAAACCTATCTTAATGAATTTATTGCATTGTTTGCCCATTCAAATGCAGGATGAGAACTGTGAACATAATGCAACCTAGATCCTGCTTGGTTCAAGTTAAACAGCGGGGGAACCAAGGGCAGAACACAAGCCTACCCATTCCCTGGACTTTGTTCTGCTCACTTGACTGCTTTGCCACAACCCTTTGTTTTGTGAGCTTTTGCTGAAATAGAAGGGCCGAAAGCTTGAGTGTCTTTAACAAAAGACCTTTGGCATCCCCGAGACATCAACAGCTTGGTGGTTTCAGAGCTGAGTTAACCTCAAAAATAAACTGTACATACTCTGTGTACAACTTGAAAATACTGTCTAGGATCTCCTGGATTCTGGAATTGCATGGCTGTTGTGTCTCTATACAGAATATTTGGAGAACATGAAAACTTTCAGTTGCTTTGTTGTTGTTAGAAGTAGTGGCATTTCTGTAGCACCAAGGAGTCTTAGGCACATGACAGAAACAAGTTCAAAACCACAAAAAGATAAATGCTGAGGTATTACTAGCTTGGCACATAGAACAGGAAAGGATGTGGTATAAGTCATTTTCTTGCATTAACTTATTTGCTTTCAAATTATGAAGAAATTCCTGAATTGTCTGAAAACTGAATAGTAACAAATTACTGTGAGAACTGCTGATTGGTTCTCCTTTTCATGGTGATGAGGGAGCTGTTCATCTGAGATTATTTCTGATCTCATGTGGTTTCTTCCCAAGTGATGTGATTTTTGTTTTCTTTGAATGTTGAGATTTTTTCAGGCTCAGAACATTTGTAAGGCAGTGTTGCTCAAAGCAGTCATCTATTTAGAAAAGTAGTAGACATCGATTTAGGAATGACCTGGCAAACTTGAAAAGGCTAAGGAAAGTAACCCCAGGTGTATCCTGGTATCTTGTAACATCTCTGTCCAGCATTGTGAGAACAGGAAGTGGTGTCATGGCAAGAATTTCTATATTCAGTGATGATATTTTTGAAAACATGCAATGAGAAGGACACCCGGGTGTCAGCAACAGTACCTACCACACATGGCCTGCGTATCAGCAAGCCAGGTTGTGTTCATATGCTGGAGGTGCCTTAGATATTTTTTTGTGAAGAACTGAAACACAGACCTTTGAAAAGTGCTTTGGGATGCTCCTCACACCTGTGAAAGGTTTGAAGTGTTAGCACTGATGAAGCTTTGGTAGCCCGGGCAGCACAGTGTTTGTAGGGAGCAATATGGTTTTGCTACTCCCTCCTCTTTGGAAAAAAATGAAGCCGACTTGGGCATGTGAGACTAATCTCTTCTCAGTTCCATTTCATGCTCTATAAAGAGGTTGTTCAAGAATTTATTACTTTTTTTCTGACCATGCAGCTAGAAGCAACATCTCTACATCTTTTTGTAAAGATAGAGAGAAAGTAATGCTAATTGTTGTCCCTGTGTACGTAGTGAGTTTTCCACCATCATAGCAGTAAGGTGTGCTGCCAAGTATATGTGCTGTCGATGCAGGTAGCTTAAAACAGCTGCAGAAATATGTGTTGGTGCAACCCAGTCCTTTCTACCAGCACTATCGGTGTTTGTGCTGCCTTTTAGTAGCATAAGATTTGCATTATCATGCAAAAATTGAAACTGTATGTTACGCAGAGAGCCCTTGATATAAAGGAGTGAAGGAGGCCAAAACACCATATTGTCCAAATTGTTAAATATAAAATCAAGAGCCAATACTTCAAAATTACTTAACAGGAAACTTGTAAGCTGAGTTTGTAACCCTTCAGATGAACAGCTGTGTTCTCCTTGCCTTCGATGTAGTAAATCTGGGTGCCAAACAGTTTCTGTTGTGTTGCAGAAGGAGTGTTTCAGTGGGACAGCAGGAGCAGAAGCCAGCTGTGCAGCCTAGGTAGAGCTATGGCAGCAATCAAGCCAGAACCCAGGTTGGTATTTGCTAGAGTAGCTTTGTTGATGATTCTGAATAAGATGAAAGCATTGTCAGTCATTACTGAGCCCAACTGCACTCAGAAGCCCCTGAGGTAGAAGGTCCCTAGTATGATTACAGAGATTTTGCTGTGAGATTTCTTTGGAATGGGAATATAATCTTTCCATTAGATGCTTTTCTTTGATCTTGCATCTCACTTGGTTTATGTGTTTGGGACTAGTCTATATTTGGGAAAAACACGGTGTGCTTCCACTTCTCCCTGCTGCAGGAGTCTCCTGGTAACAGAGAAAGGAGTCAACTACTAAGTTACCAGCATTTGGTCTTCTCTGTGGTGGTTTCTCATCAAGTACTGGTTTAGCTCAGTTGTGCTTGAC
Organism: Gorsachius magnificus; assembly: GCA_034008185.1. Taxonomy (NCBI): domain Eukaryota; kingdom Metazoa; phylum Chordata; class Aves; order Pelecaniformes; family Ardeidae; genus Gorsachius; species Gorsachius magnificus. The sequence goes on from CM067085.1 coordinate 63,855,597, forward strand.
TCTTGCATTTTATTCTCTCCTTCCAAATTAAGTTACCCGTACACACTACCTTAACTGACTTATGCAGATAATGTAGATTTGGCAGAGAAACACATCCGTATTTTAGGATATGACTGATTTAACTTGCTTTCAGTGTTTCACATTACTGAAGGAGCTCTTGAGTTACTATTGAAAGCATTACTATTAAAGGCACAAACTTCAGGCTTACCTTTTTTTTGCAAAATTCTGATAATTACTGAGGTTAAACAAGTCAGTACTTCAGCATTTTGCAGAATACAACGTTCAAGATCCTTTTTATTAATGAAATCCATAAAACCCAATGACAAATGATAAGGCATATGTGCTGCAAACTTATAGTAACAAACCAGTCAATATCATGCATACAGTGAAAAAAATGTATACAGAAATATGGCAATTCTCATGCTCAAAAAAGCCTTCCCTCTCCCCCGCTTTTGACCATGGAAAACATCATGATTCTTTACTTTTGAAAGCGCTTTACTTTTAATTAATATTCAGAAATTAAATTTTGCTTAGTTCTGCTTATTTATTTTGTTCAGTATTGCTATTGGCATAAAAAGGATTTGCTGTTTAAGTAAAAAGGGCATTGCCTAGCATGTCCCAAGTAATTGTGCTTCTGACTAGAGACAGTGAGGATGCAGTGGAGTAAGGAGATCAGGTCTTAACCTTGAGTCAGAGGATACACTGTAATTATGATTTGCGAAGCATCCCTAGTCATGTTCCCCGGGGCAGAGAACGATGATTTCATAAATTATAAAACCACAATGAGAATCGTATGGCTATCCTTGCAAGACCCGGCACCAAAAAAAACAAAAAAGGAAAGAAGCTTCTAAAACCAAGGGGGAAATGGCTGAAATTTGAAAATATTTCAGATCTTAGGTTTTTATATATTTTTTTTTTTAGTTAAAAGGAAACATTGATATGTGTGAGGGAAGAGAGGTTGCATGCTGAAGGCTGTCTGAGCATGTAATTGTTACCAGAGAAGTGACATTCAAATAAAAACCTACCAACTCAAGTCTTGAAGGACTTAGCCGAAACAACCAGAACCTTCACCATACAGAACTTTAATGACTGTCTGGAGAAATACAGTATCAATTAGAAATTGTATTAACAGCTAGTGAAAATGATAAATAATCTTTTCAGAGTAGCTCATGATCCTGACATGGAAGCATCCCAGTTAATTTTAAGTTGTAAGCAGTAGTTATTCCCAACTGGGGAAAAAAAAAGTAACGGTAATGTCTTCTATCTCCTGCTGTGGCCCAGGTACATGGTGCTGTTAGGAGCATGTAGTGGAGTCATAAACAGGGCAGCTTGTGGATCTACTGCAATAATTTTTATACCAAATGCAGCACAGGCTTTTTCCTGTACAGGATGTCATAAAATAGCAAGAGATTTAATCAGGTATGTTAATGCCTTCAGAGTATCTTCCTGAAATTATCCTTCACTTGTTTATAATTTTTAGGTCTTCCTCCAGCAGTTGATGTCTTCGGTATTGGTACTGCTTTGTGTAATCTAACAAATAAGACCGGATATAGGAGAAAAGAAATCGATAATTTTTAACATTAGATGCTGTTGGAGAAACTAATTTAGATAATGAAATCATAGCTGATCAACTTCTACAGTCCAGCCATCATAATGAGAGATAACTGTTCTTGCTGCTGGTAGCTGCGCTTCTTACATACAGCATCGGTACTGCTGACGTGCCAACAAAGCAGTTTGGGAGCATACTCTATTTTATTTTGGGCAAAACTCGCCAGATGAGCTCACTCCACTGATTAAATTGTTTATGCCAACTCATGTAATTTTGCATGGCATCAGAAAGAGATTTTTAGAAAGAACGTGTGAAGTCTCACTACCTCCCAGTAGTAGGAACCAACAATAAGCAGCAGTTTGGCTAGTGGATTGAAGCCTGTTCTGCAGAGAATCCTTGCTGGGGAGAAGTACTTTCTCATCTCTCTTGCCTGTCTGCTTCTCACATTTGCAGCGATTAATGCCTGAATTCTCCTGCATGTCAGCTGCCCTCATTTGACTCTCCATTCTGGTTCACAGGTTTCTGATGTGGTCCACTTGCCACATGCAGTAATTTTGTCTCAGATCTGTAATTACAGGGATATTTGACATCTGCCTAGTTTGCAGTGAATGAAAGATAGCCGATGCTGCCACTAATTTCAGACAGGTCCATAGATTAAAGACGTGCTGGCAGCTGCCAGCACCTTCTACACCAGTAGTAAGTATCCAGTGATATACGAACTTTGTGTGTCATGGGCTGACTTCCAGATTGCTCGTGTGTAGTATGTTGTAAGTGAACTAGCGATGCTCATAACTCTCATCGTATCATCCATAATGACCAATCAGAGAGTACGGTACCGCGGGCAGGCAGACGCTGCCCTGCCCTGCGCTCGCAGTGTGACTGTCACTCGGAGCTGGTTAAGTAGCACCGAGTGCTGCTGCTGGATGTTCGTGCCTAAATGCTGAGTGGGCATGCAAATGACTATGTCAGAAAACACAAGAGATTTAGCAGAAAGGTAAGTAGCAGCACACAGCATTTTCCATTTGGCTTAGAGGCGTTTCTGATCTTGCTGTTGAAAGCAGGAGAGAATCTGCAGCCCACTGAGGCATGACTAATCAATTTGCTAAAATGCTTAGCACTCTGTAGTTTAAAGTATTTCTTCCCTATTGTTAACAGCAACAAATGATGATTTGTAGCATTTATGTAAGGTGTGTATTGTCTTCAGGTCTTAAGCCCTGTACTTGGAAACTACATCAAATGTCAGGTTTCCTTGGGGCATGAGGGAAGCGTGCAACTTGTATTTTTGCTGCTGTGTGCAACTTGTATTTTTGCTGCTGCTGGGGGTGGCACTGTGTTAATAATTCTTATTCCAGAAAAGATGCCAAGTAACTAATGCATCTTATTTGTGCTTTGAGCTTCAGCAGGGTTTTTTTCTTTGTCATCTTTCTGTTTCAAAGGAATGTTTTGAAAAGGTTTATTTGTATTGAATGGGGTAATTCTCCTGCATGAAAAGAAACAAACAAAAAGCCCAGGTAAAATGTCACTAGTCTAAATACTTTAAAGGAGTTGAGAATATGTTTTATATAGTGTTAAATACACTGTTTGGTTCAGGGACACAGGTTTAAGAAAAGCAGGTAAGAGTAGTAATACATGTAAACAATAATTGGCAAAGTTTTAATTATTACAGTAAGGCTCAGAATAGTTAGGCAGACATGATATTGCATATTGTATGAGACGGATGCCAAGACTTGGTTAAGGTTTGCAAAGCACTCGGAGAGTCTCTTGGGTGCAGAAGGATTTACAGTGTATCTGAAGTGTGATGACAACAGCTGCTATGAACAGTGTCATATAATGTTTCTTTCAAATTTATAATCCTGTTTTTCATATATATAATTATGCTCTTTTTTTTCTTTGCAGTCGTTATGCCTAAAACCAAAACCAAATGGCTGCTGCAGTTGGTGGCTATTACTGATGCTATCTGTTTGTTCTGTGCTCCCCTGTCTTTTCCTTAAGATGATACCAGGACTTTGCTTTCTGTTTTTCCTTCCAGCAGGCTCTGTGTTGTGCCATTTGTTAAGGAAGTAAAATAGTTTCTAAGTCACAAGACAGACCACATCAGTTTGAGCTGTTTGGAGTCAGGAACATGATGAGGATCTGTTTGTATTTTGTTGGAGGAGCTTTTTTGTACAGACTTGTATACAACTTACTTGTGCTGTATAACTCTTTGATCATTAGATGCAGATGTTCTAACTCTCCTAACATTGGTCAGGTTACCTTAACTTTGTTAGTGCGAGGCCTAATTGTTTCTTCTGTGGATTTTTTTTTTTCTGGCAGTTCTGGTGGTGGTGAAAGTGGGCCAGACTAACTCAGCTGGTCTGTATTATCCTGTTGCCAGTAACCCAAAGACCAGCTGAGAACCTTTGTGACAGGTCAGGCTGACATGTGAGTGTTGTAAAGGTGAAAAGTACAGCCAGAGTAAGCCACTGAGATAATATTCTGAGTTTGACATGCAGCAGCAGGTTTTTTCTGAATGCAGTAGCACTTCATAGGTACAGCAGTGTTCCCGGGAGCATGCACAATGTGAAATTTTAACCCACCTGCAAGTCTGTAGTGGTCTACTGGTCAGGAACCATACTGAACATGAGCTGAACTAAAGCAGGTGTTCCAGCATCAGTCAATATAATTGATGCAGTTTGGCAATGTCTCATCCTTAAAGTGCCAATATGATCATAATGTCACTAAGCTGTAGTCTCTGTCAGCCTTGCACACAGTCAGATGTGCATTGTCACCCAGAGCTTCTGTGTTACTGATGTCTGAGCTCATCAAGTTGCCGTGCTCCCACGTGGTAAATTCTCCCTGACCAGGCTCTTAACTTACAGCACATGCAGTTTATCGTATTTTCAGAAAGTACAAAACTTGAATTGCTGTCCACATGTCACAAAGTAAGAGCACAGTTTTAAAAAAATAAAAAACCACAAACATAATGAAAGACACTTCCATTTTTTGCAATCAGTAGAAATGGAATAGCAGATTATACGTGGGAAGAAGGCTGGAACTGAAGATGAGGAGTTCAAATGTAGCTGTAATAATGCACCAGTAGAAGGAAAACAGATGTGCTGAGTTTATTCTCTCTTCTTCTGGCAGGTCACCTACATCAGACCTCAACATGGCATTGCATGAGTGTATGGCAGCTCTGGATTTATTTCTTAACAACAAGTTCTCAGAAGCTTTGGCTTCTTTGCAAGCAAAGTAAGTTGATTACTTTTACTAGTTTTCCTCTGTTTATTTTTGTTTGCTTCACCATCTCTTAGGAGAATTGACTAGACATCTAGTTCTCTGTTAATAGTTGATAAGACTGCATGGTTTTTTTATTAAGAAAGGGGTGCTAAGTTAATGTGTTAAGTTTTGGGGAAGACAGAATAAGTGCTTTACACTTGGGTGAGTAAATAAGATTGATCAAAGGTAACTACAAAAAGTACAGAATTGTTGGCCAAAGAAGTAACCCCTCAGCTGTAGTACAGTATGTGAGATTCTTGCTCCTAGAAGCATAAAAACCATCTTCTGTCACTTTTTTTTCTTCTCCTTTCCCATATTTTTCTGCATACTGTGAGAACTGGAGAATTTATAATTTTGTGTCTAAGTGAACTGACCATGAATTTCCAGGCTTGGGACATTACTTTAGGTATGAAATCTTTTTTTGTTGCTTTTTAATAACCACTTGCAGAAACTTTCTCACAGCTTATTTTGCAATTCAGTGTTGTGGTCATGCACTCTGTTTCCTAATAACATTGCAGCCCAGCATGTAATGAGTGGCCCAGCTGCAAGCAGTGAGGTCATAAAATAGCTTCTAAAAATTGTTTGTGTCTTTACAATGTCTGTGATTTTTTTTTTTTTATACCCAGTCCTGAAGTTACCTGCGCTCTTGGCTTGTTGAAGTCAGTGGTTTAAGTCAAGTTTTTTTCCCCCAGTTTGCTCCATTTATTTTTGAGCCATCAGCAAATTGCATCATGCCTTCTTTCAGGCCACTGGAATATGAAACAAGTAAAATTCATAGGTAATGCAATAGTGTGTGTTCGATATGCGTCAGGGAGTAACTATAGTGAATACTACACACCAGCTTTGCTGAGGTATCAGCCTCAGTCTTTGATGCCAGAATCTGTAGCTTAACCATGTAAGTACACTGTGTGAAAGATATTAATGATAAATTGTAGGCTCAGATGTATTAATAATGCTGGGTTTATTCACAGCAGTGTTGTTTTGTGTTTATATATCATCAGAAGCTATCATAAAAATGGTAAGAATAATAACTGTGTTTTCATTAAATTCTGACAGTAAAACCCCTGTGCCCATCTGGAAATGCTTACTCAGTGCTTAGCATAAAATAGGGAGATATTTTATTGAAGGGGGTTACCAAAACACTGCAAAAGCAGTGAGGCTGTGGGGGTTTTTTTCTGTAAATCCATATTTCTTCTATTGCATATGGTTTTCATTCACCTTTTGTTGGGCCCTGCAGAATATATTTCATGAGCTGATACTCTGTTTTTGTCCTGACTGTATTCCAAACTGCAAAACCATTTTGAAACTAATTGTTCATGTTAGCCTGTTGTTATGAGGAGGCCCTTATTCCTTTTGCCTTTGGCAGTGAGGGGAATACAGACTTACAGTCTTTGCAAGTGTAATGCAGAAACAGGATGCTGAATTTCCCCACAGATGATATCCATTATGGACACACTCCATCTCTTTAGGGAATGACAAGAGCTGTAGAGTGGCACATGTGGTAATACTGAGTATTTTCTTTAGGAGTCATCAGTTCCTCACTGTTGCCTTTTAGCATGCTGAGATTTGAAATTGGTTTTCACAGTCCATAAACATACTATCTTTGTTTAAAGAAATACTTTTCAGTTTTTACATGCTTGTAAAGAATTTCATACCATAGATTTTGCAGCTTTACCACTTACGTTGTAGGACATACTCTGCTCTGTATTACATTATTGCAGATTCACTAAATTACTCACATTTGGCTTCCACAATAAGTGTATTTTCAACTGATTTGTACCATGTGTAACTGAAAGCAGATTTGGCAACGTATAAGAGTTAAAATCAGATCTTTCCTAGCAGCTTAAAAATAAATATCTGAGGATGGTGTCTAGACTTGTGTTGAGTTAAAGCTCTTTTTTTCCTGTTAGAAAAGCAAATCCATCATAACGAAGAGATCTCATTTCATAAAACTATTCATCTGGCATTTTTGCTTCATGTTACATAACTTTTCTTGTTTCCTCTGCTGTCTTTTAGGTTTTAGAGTCAGTTTTCTTTATTATCATTAACAATCATTGTACAATAGTGGGCTCCAATTATCTTGTGGTTTGTGCAGTAAGTTTAATTAAATTAATCTTTTATACGGAGTATTCACACTAAGTCTAAGAACTCTTGAATTCACTAAATTCAGTCGCCAAACACAGCAGTGATTTTCAATATGTAACCTGTTAACTGTGACAGTGAGTAACACTGAAACTGTTTAGTCACTGAAGTGGGGAAAAAAATCTCATCTTCCTCCTCAACCCTGAGAGATATATACAGTAAATCAATTAAAAGCTGAATAGATTTTAGCCATCACATAATTGTAAACAGATAATCATAAATTTAAGAGTTGATTTGGGTAAGATGTCCCTTTTCCTTCCTCAAGACAAATGTTTAATATTTTAATAATTATCCTGAAACAAAGCATGACATAATCACCGGATAGTTTCTGATGTCAAATCACTTGGGAGAATGCTAAGTAATAAAGATGAATTCATGGCACAGAGTAATCTGGATCATTGGATGATGCACCTGTGTTGCTGCTTGCAGTATTGTAAGAACAATATGAGAATGATTCATTCTGGGCAGTTGACTTTATTCTGAAAATAGTCTCCAAAAAGCACTTGGTGTTGTTTGGTGGAATGTTAATTCTAGACTGACTGTGTTTGAAAGGTAAGTTCAACTCTTTGATGTGGGAGTATCTCAGGTAGGTGTGAAGAGATTGTGTTACTGCTCTCCTAGTTACTTGGAACAGTATAGTTCTGTGGTACCTATTTACTATCGCTGGCATTTTTAATATAAACCAAATTTGCAATATCAAATGTTATCTTATATATTCTGATTTTTTTAAAGTTTGAAGAGGTTACTAGGAATGGAAGCCTTTTGTAATGGCTGTCTTCATGGTGTGGCAAAATGTTCTTGCCCTTGTAGAACAAAAGTAAGCATGAGGTGGTTCATTGGGGTGGAGGAGCTTTTTCTGGGAACTGATCTAACAAAGAAGGTGTGTGTTTTCATAGGAAACAGGTTTTTATTGGAAAACATCAATTGATAAAAACAGAGTTTCCACAGAAGCCCATGCAGTAAGTCTAGCTCGTTGTTTGGACATTGGGTGGAACTTCTGGTCAAAGACAAGGAAAGCCTTCAGGCCGCGTGTGACCACATTCTCCTGACGCAGTTTTGATTTGAATCTCGATCTGTTACTCTTGGGTACACCTGGATGAGTGGACTGTTGGCTGGTCTGTGGAGGGTCTTTCTCACTCTGTGCTGCTGGATTCGTTTCACTTGTTAGAAGCTTCTGGATACTAAATCAGGGCATGGACTTGAACGTGGGGTTTCTGTAATCTGGTGATGCATGTCCTGCCTGCTGGGTTATTGTAAAAGGATCCACAAAAAGATTTTGGGCACTGTGTTTTTCACAAAAAAAAATACTAGCCCCTGGGCTAATTCTGAGGTCAAAACAAGCCAAGCCTTTTGATTTTCACACTTCAGCTGGACAGGAGAGCTGTTACCATCCTTGCTTAGGTACTTGTTTTCAAGCAGTAATAAAAGTGTTCTCCAACAGCTCTCAAGAAGGGGCGGTGCTGCAAGATGATAATGATTGCACCGTAGTTGAACAGGCATGTGGCATAACTCCATAAGTGCCTAAAGATATTACTTATAATCCTCTTATTCAGCCATGTGATACCAACTACTGGGGTAAGTCATTAATCAGAATATTAGTTGTATTTATGTCATAAAGGCTTGTTAACTCCAACAATGTCCTGGGGAAAGTGCTGCTGAGGAATCAGAAGAAGAAGAAAATAGCTATCGCGTTTCATTCTGTATCCATCCATATAAAATGCAGGCCTTAAAGCTACTGGCAGTACGCCAGGATGTAACTGGCAACTTTAATTGTATGGTTAGTATAAATCACATAGATAACTGTTACATTTGGTTGCATTTCTTCCCACCCCCTGAAAAAAAGAGTAAATTTGAGTGTTGATAAATACCAGTTTACTAATGATAAACATTAATTATTATCTCCTTTAAATATTAGAAGCAAAATAGATTAAACCATGGATTAGGGCAGGAGTGATTTGGTATCAGAAGCAAATCCCTATTCACTGTGTGTATGTGAAAAGTATCCATTTTCCTTTTAGTGCAGTGAATTTATTATTTATATGCTTTGATTTTGAAAGGAAATTTCTAAAATTTGGAAGGGGAATATTTTAGTGCCTTCCCTGTGCTTTGAATTTGAACCTTTGGAAGGTTTTTATTTTAATAAATACAAGATGAAGTGTGTTTCTCTGCGCCCACTGAGGCTGATGAATAATCAAGTGAACAGGAACAGTTCATCAAACTGGCATTTTATAGTAGGTTCATTTTTTTTCTACTTTGCATTATCAGTCAACTGAAAGAATTGTAATGCAGGAGGCCAAGACAGAGCTGTCCAGACTCCACTGGATTTTAAACTTAATTTGTCCATTATCTGTCTGTTCTTCTTACTCATGTTGGTGATGAGATGGATGTTAGCATAGTCTGGGGATTGTAGTACTTCAGCAGTAGGTGATTTCCCAGAATGGCTTTTATGCTAGGCTGGTTTAGAGGTTGGTTAGAGCAGCTTGTTAGGTAACCTGTGGACATGGTGAGGGCAGCTAGGAATTAAGGACAGCCACAAAACGCAGACTGCAGTGGGGTTTAAAGATGTACACAGCAAATTTCTTTGGTACAGCCAGCCTGCTCTGTGCTGTGTGTATTGGAAAAAGTGGCTCTTCATTGTCATTATAAAGGTTGGCAAGGGAAGCACCAGATATCTGTGTAATGCTATCTGTGCCAGCGTAGGTATTGTTTTAATCCCTAGATCTCAAAAGCTATATATACAAAGAAAGTTAGGATCGTATCATCACTTGGATTTTTCTTTGGTGATTTTATTGCATAATATCATTGAGTCAGGCTTACTTTAGATGTAGACAAGGTTATTTTTTGGCTATGGAAAAGACTAACCAAACATCAGGGACTCCTGAGGATACTTAAGGGTTTTTTACTCCATCAAGCAGAAGAATTAATGCATAAATATGAATTAAATATGAATTAAATATGAAATAAATATGAATTGTTAGAAAACTTGAAAGTATCCAGGTCACCAGAGTGAGTTATTAGATCATTGATTAATGTAGGATTGTCTTAAGTTTTCCTTAAAATCATCTTTCAATTCAATCCAGGTATCAAAACCTGGGGAGGCAAGTGTATTTCCAGGGGAGAAATTAAATGGATAGAGGTGTCTTTAAAGTTTGGCTTTTCCCCTTAAAACAAAACCGCTGAATCAGAGTGGTTGAGGTTGGGCCCCTGAAGCAGGGCCACCTAGACATGGTTGCCCAGGACTGTGTTCAGATGGCTTTTTAATATCTCCAGGGATAAAGACTCTGCAAACTGTCTGGACAACCTGTGCTAGTGCTTGGTCACCCTGATAGTAAAACAGTGTTTCCTGATGTTCAGACAGAGCCTCCTGTGTTTCAGTTTGTGCCCATTACCTCTGATCCTGTCACTAGGCACCAGTGAAAAAGGCTCTGTCCTCTTTGTACCCGCCCTTCAGGTATTTCCAGATGTTATAGGAACGCCCTAAGCTTTCTCTTCTCCAGGCAGAACAGTCACAGCCCTCTCAGCCTTTCCTCATAGCAGAGATGTTCCAGTCCCTTAATCATCTTCTTCGCCCTTCATTGGACTTTCTCGAGTATGTGCATGTATTGAGGAGCCCATAACTCAACACTACTTCAGGTGTGGCGTCACCAGTGCTGAGCAGAGGGGAAGGATCACCTCCCTCAACCTGCTGGCAGCAACAGTCCTAATGGAGCCCAAGACCCCAGTAGCCCTATCTGCAGCAAGGGCATGTTGCTGGCACACCACTTTCTCCTTGACAGAAAAAGAAAATGAAGTGTCTCGTTTTGAGAAACAAACACCTGAAGTACATGTATTGAGAATAGGTGTACTGAGGGTGGAGATCTTGTTGAAAGGATATCCTTGTTTGACTGCAAGTAGTTTTTAATATTCCCTGCCAGATAGTTCTATCTGATCTGTTCTGAAAGTATAAACAATTGAATTAGCAATTGTTGCTTTTTAGCAGTATTTGTCTAAATTGTGCTATTTGTCAAGGGTGGATTAGCAAGGTCTATAGAGAGTTTCTGTGGCAGGAATTCAGCTGAGCCTGCCCTTCAGCATATTTCCCGAGTCATCTTTATTGGACCTGTAGGCCTAAAGATATTTTGATTAATTTGCAGAGGATTATACCATATGTAGGTACTGGCTGAATGCTATAAATGTGTGCAATATACAAACCTTTCTTCCTGCCAGAGGAAAGATGCTGGCAATGGCTTCAGGTAGGAGTTAATTGTTTTCCTTGCACTAACGTCAAAGTTTTTGGCTTTCTGCAAAAGAGTCACCATCTGAAATCCCACAGAAGAATATTTAAGTTCAACAAATTGTGGTGGAAGGTTAGCAGAAAGAGAGAGGAGGAGAAAGCTGTGATGTTTGGTATAGACTGGAACACTTCTGGTGGGAAGATCTGTTGCATGAAGACTCTACTTTGGCCATGGTTATAGTATTGTGTTACTTATCTCCTTGAGTCTGTCCTGAGAAACTGTTCCAAAATAGAAGAAGAATATCTGGATTTGTGTGATACATTGTGGTATTCATTATTCATTAAAAAAATCCCATGATTCTATGGCCCCTGCGTGGTTAGCCATGTGGTTAATTCCTGTGATGTTTTATGTATGTTAAATACCTACCCTTGGCTCAGAATTGGAACATCTTAGCACAGGTATTGAAATTGGAGCTGTAGACCTTGATTTCTTGTACAAATATCGGTGTATTAGCGTTTCTTGATTATTTTGCATATCATTTGTGTTTGGTTTCTAGTTTATTTAGACCTAGTTCCCACCAGACCGATGAATTTCTGAAACTGGATTTGTGTTTGTTTTTTAAAAGTAATAATATAGTCAAATCAGCTGTGCTTTGTATCTTGTGTTTTCTTGCAGAACTAAAGATAGTATGTATCATGCACTGACTTATGCCACCATCTTGGAAATGCAAGCTATGATGACATTTGATCCTCAGGACATACTGAATGCAGGAAACACAATGAAGGAAGCTCAAGCCACCTGTCAAAAGTAAGTGTGGAGCAATTCAGTCAACAAATAGTCCCTTCATGGGTTTTGAAAAAGTTTTGAAAGACATACACGTTAAAAAAGGATATGTAATTTCATAGAAATCATAGGAAAACTGTGTTTGGAAAGGACCTCAGGAGGTCATCTAGTCTAGTCTCCTGCTCAAGGAGGGTCAGTTATGAGGTCAGACCACATAACTTTTCCGCAGTCTGGTCTTGAAAACTTCAGTTTATTGCAATATCTAATTATTTTTGTCAATTAGATTTTTGTCCTATCTGTAGCACAGATTCTACAGTGTCTGGAAGTTATTTACCATTTACAGACACTGCAGAATCTTCCCATTTGGTGTTGGCTGTGCTGTAGCTAGCTGTCTTTGAGTCAGCTGTGCTCCCATTTCTGTACACGCATGCACACATACACACACACACACAAAATCAAAAAGCCCCTTCCTTCATCAAGACAGATTTCCACACATGAAGTGTAAAAGGTGGATCCCAGGAGGACCGTGTTGACTAAGTTCTGTATGGAATATGCCGAAGTTTGTATATGTGGTAAGATGACAGAGGGTTGGTGAGCGCTAGAGGTATGTTAGTGACTATATGGGTAGCCAGCTGAAAGATACCGTTCTCTGTTGTTGACGCTTCATGTTCAGAATGACCAAACTGACTTTTCTGCAGATTTAGGAAGAAATCAACAGTAGCTGATTCTATCAACAACCTTGTGCATAGACAAAGCCTTGAACACTTTACTGAAGGTAACATTATCTCTCAATACATAGTGGTTTTGTCTTTTTTTGCTGCAATTTGAATTGTGTAGAATTGTTCACCCAATGTGTTTTTGCAGATTATGAGTTCGCTGACAAAATCTCTGATTTGACATTTCCAGAATTGCTGGGAAAGTGTTTTGGCAATTGCTGTGTCACCACATCCAAAACCATGAACTTTTTTTGCTGGTTGCTGACACAGCGTTTCAAAAATTGCTGCGTAAAAAATATCTGGAAAGAAGTAGGGAAGTGACTAGAAACATTTTAGATCCAGGGATTTCTGGAAAGCATGAAAGAAATTGCTTCAAAGTTTCTGTAACTGTCATTACTGTTTGGAGTTACTTCAGTAGTCTAGAACTGAAACACTACATCAAATTTGGAAAAGATTTTTCTCAGTCTGAGCTTTGTGATCTTATTCCTATATTAATGGGCTAAGTGTCTTTTAATTACTTTTTGTCTGACTGATTTGTTTTCTTCCCTCCTTCATGTGACACTAGAGGAAATCCATGCAGAAATTTGCTATGCTGAATGTTTGCTTCAGAGAGCAGCACTCACATTCCTCCAGGTATGGATTCCTGTGTGGTTCTTTGGGAGAAAAAAAAAAAAAGTACCCACCATACAGGTTTCTTTTCTTAAAATTAATGAAATGGTAGAAGACCCTAGTTTGACCTAATGGTGTAAGACACTTTTATCTGGATTAAATCTGGACTTTATCTGAACTATCTGCGGATGAGATAGTAGAATGTTTTCTTATCCCTCATGATTATCTAAAAATGGATATCTTGATAGACATAACACTGAGTCCCCTATGATGCCCTTCTCCAGTCCCTTTTGGGTGTGTGAAATGTAACCGCAGTAAGCACCAATTTTCAAGTGCTGTGTGTTGAGGTATCAGTTAAAAAAAGAAAAGAAAAAAAAAAAGAAAAAAAAAAAGAAAGATGGTCATTGAAGCTGTGCTATGCTGGAATGCAACGGAGATTTTGTTTCAGTCAGGCTGGTGTTTGCTTTGCCAAGACTGCTTTCTCACTTGTTTGTTTTTGAGCAGCTCTTATGGTCTGCATATCTATTAGGCTCCATGCATGCTTTTTCCTAAACAGTGCTGCCTGTCTTTAAAGGAAGGGGAGCTCTCCCTCTGAATTTTATCTGTCCGTACTAATGAAGCTTTATTTGTTTGATGGATCAGCATTAGCAATACTTACCTGGGCTCCAGCTTGCAATTGTTAATCATAGTTGGAGTAATTGATTTTTCTTCTTGATATGGCTGTACTTGCTATATGACAGTGGGCCTCTTCATCTATGCAGAGGGGATAATAAAAGTCACATGCACAAAGGGCTTCTGCTTCTTGCCTCGAAGATGCTGATACAGAATGAAATGCAGGTGGTGATTTTCTAGTGTTTGGGAGTTGCCAGATGGGCAACTTATGATAGTTTATGAACCATGTAAGCTTATTCAGCAATCCGCCATGCCCCTCTGCTAGAAACTATTGCTTCATAGCAAAACCAGTAGTCAGAGTAGCTTCTTCTGAAGGTTTTGAGATTGCTGATGATGGTGACTTTATGGTAAGATGATGGACTTTGAAATGGCCAAGGTGTTTCCATATTCCTTTGGGATTCTTTCGGGTGAGTAGCCTCTAGCACTGGGGACAGTTTGGGTGTTATCGAAAGCTATGGAAGCAAGGCTTTTCAGAACTTCTCCATTGTGCCTGTAAGAAAAGAATGTTTTAATGCAGTTTCTCTTTGGTTTAAGCACTGTTTTCACAGGCATCTGCTTTTAAAAATGCTTATAGATACAAGAGAGGTTTAAGAGTAAGAAAATAATTTCTTGTCCTCTTTCTGCATAAAAAAATTCTGTCTATTTGCTTCGTCTTTATTCTGTGTTTAATTTTTCATGAACACATGAACTGGTTTTAAAAATTAAACAAAGGCACTTGGTTCCAACAGCTATTGCAGTGGATTAGTTTTGGTGCTTAATGTAAATGACCAAATCCAGTTGAAAACACATAAAAACTAGTATTGGGATTTTTCAAGGGCTGGACTATTCTCACATTGGTTACCTCTGTTGTTGGTATCATGAGTGTTCTGAATTTAAACATTTTAAAACCCATCATCTTTCCTCTTTCCATTTTCCATTCAAAGGAAAATATAACTGAACCTTTACATATGGTTAGGTATGCTGTACCTCCCCCCAGCTGCTAATTAAAAACTGACTTTTTCTACAGAATGAAGAAAAACAGGATCACATTTTTTCTGTGGTATTTTGTTTGCATGTGATTAGGATTCAAGTCTCTGGGGATATAATAATCAAGAATTACATGCTCATTTATGGTGTATTGTTTCTGTCCTCAATTATCGCTCTTGATAATGTTGCTTGAAGATGACTCTGAAGGACACAGGCTAGTGGCGGTGGTCCAGGCTGCAGGAGTAAGCCCCAGGTCATTATAGCTTGTAATGTGACTTGCTACCATACTAGTATGGATCTCATAGATACTTGAATATTCAGACCAGAAAGAGTATATCCTGTATAACTTTACATACCCTGCTTCCTTTTTAGGATGCGGTATTATATTCCGTAGACTCCTGAGAACAGACACTTATTTGTATCTGGTGCTGAGCCAGGAAATGTTCAGATCTTAACTGTGCTGAAGGACAAATGAGAGAAAGCTATTTTTTGAAATAGTCGCAAATGCATGTACCTTAGGTGCCATTCTTTAGCTTAGTCACTGTGTTCATTAATGCAAATTTAGATGGTCCAAAGGTCACAGGGGCTAAACTAATCACAGAAGGCATCAAAATAAAGTCTGATAGACAGATAACATAGGCATCAGACATACGGTCTGAACATGGTAAAAATATTTTAATATAAAAAGGAAATCCTAAATCCACATATTGTTTCTCAGAGACTTACATTGTCTGTGTTGCGATGGTTATGTTCAAGGCATGTGTTCATCTCAAGACAGCAAAAGCTCTTTATAATGCTTACAAGTTCATATTGCTAATGTGTTTCCTTTCTAACAGGATGAGAATATGGTTAGCTTCATAAAAGGAGGCATCAAAGTCCGAAACAGTTACCAAACATACAGGTAAGTCAGAGTGATGATGTGATTAAGCATACTCTTTCAGTAACAAGTGGAGCAGGTAGAATTGTCCAATTCACAAATTAATTACTGTTGTATTTATTGCAGCATTTATTACGGGCCTCGTGTCTATAGCCTTTCTCAGCCCACGCAGATTCCTCCTTTGTATTACAAAGGACTTTGATATTATGGTTGATTTGGATTGTAAAGATAGTGGACCCTAACCCTGTTAACTCCCAAAGTTGCCTACTTCAAATACTATATCCTTGAAATTATGTCAAAAAAATAACTGTTCTAAATTATGTAGTGCTCATTGTGATTGCATAGCACAGCATAGCACAATTTGGAGGTCTTGCAGTCATTAGGCATATGAAATAGCATTTCTTTATAGTTCCAGCTGCAGCTTTTAGGAACATTCAAAACCAGTAGCTGAAGCACAAGTAATTCCATAATAAATGAATTCCAAATAAATGAAACTAAAACAACATTAAGAGACAATAAACTGAAGATATTGCAATGGAAAGTATAAATGGCTTCAAATGATTCAAAAAGATGAAACAAATTTACAGGTAATAGGTTTATAGGAACTAGTTAGCAGAGTAGAACAGATACAGTCTCTCTGTGTCATGAAGTCCCTGAACAGTTAATTCCTAGAGGATGTTTTTCCAAGCATATGCCACTGTCTGAGTGAAATATTTGGTTAGCTGGAGTTTTAATTTGGTTAAGTATGGTAGTTGTTCTACTCTACAGAGAAGGTGCATGCTATTGAAA
This sequence comes from Gorsachius magnificus, assembly GCA_034008185.1. Classification (NCBI taxonomy): domain Eukaryota; kingdom Metazoa; phylum Chordata; class Aves; order Pelecaniformes; family Ardeidae; genus Gorsachius; species Gorsachius magnificus. Next base: position 63,872,169 of record CM067085.1, read on the forward strand.
ATGATAAGCAGGGTTGCTTATCTGAACTCACAATACACACATTACTTAGTGCCTATAAGCCAAAAACATCTGCTTAAGCAGATTTCTTTTCATCCAGGAAGTTATGGAGAGCTACTTTCAACATGTGCAAAAGGTTTTGAAGTGCAATAGTAAATTCTAAAAATTACATTAAAATGTACAGCATGGGAGGCATACTCAGCTGTGCTTCAATAAATTAAGATCAGCTCTAGTATATGTAAAAACAAAGTGTTATAAATCTAGTAGCTCTTAGGTGGTCTTCTTCAAAAGAATACTAATTACAACTGCATATTACTAAAACATGTATTTTGACAAAGGGAAAGTTTGTATGTGAGATCGGTAGTTACGATTTTTGTACTGTACCTTTGATGAGGGAAGAAATTATTTGCAGTTTTGGTGAGAGCGTGGTGCAACAGATTACAGATAAAACAATGAAATATGTAAATGAGATTTTATCTGTTTTGATTGATCAATATTTTTTACAACATAGTTTCTGATATAAAAAGCCATCTTTCCTTTCCTCATTGTCAGCGGCACTACTTGATAATCTACAACAACGGCAACCCTGAAAAGACAGGAGGAGTAAATGTTGCAAAGATACAATTTTTAAAACTCTTTTTCAGGGAGGAAATGTTACCATACATTGTAAAAAAGATGGAATGAAATAAAACAATAATTCAGAATTAAACATTTGCTTATTGTCAGTGAATAAAAAGTATCAGGAAACTTTCACGGTAGTACAGACTTATACGAATAATTTTAAAAAGCAAAAGCTAAATATACATCATATTTTGTTTATTTTAGAACTTTACATTTGGACTCAGAACAGCCACAAAAAGCCACATGTCTAGCAGACACAAAACAGCATCCAGCCCAGGTTCTCCACAAGTATACTGAAAAGGAGAGAGATGATTCTGTCCATATTTGTGTGGGTTGAAGGTGACTCTAAATGCAGGTCCATTGTAAAGACTGCAATTACAGCAAATAGTCTTATCTGTTGGCAACAACCAGCAAATAAAAACATGACAGCCTGAACACAAATACGTGTCTGCCATTAAAACAATGTTTTTCTTCTTCTAGTGATTAATGAAATAAACTAAAAAAGCTTGGAGACAAAACAGGTTCAAATCCAGCTGGATTACACAGGGAAATAGAGACACTGCAAAGTTGAGATTTATGAAAGTTAGAAAAATAAGTGAAAAGAAATTTCTGATATATCTGCCCATTTAAAAATATTTCTTACAATTGTCTTTTATATAATAACAAGTTCTTTTGAATGAACATGCACAGAAAGGGAATACTTCATCCAGGGATTAGTGAAACTCGGGTCAAATTTGCTAATTTAAAGTTTAACCCTCCTGCACTGCCCCATCATCCCTTTTTTGCTGTAGTAAAGGTTGGTGTTGCTCCCAAAAGCCATTCTTGAAATATTTTCAGACAGAAATATTGTTGCAAATTGACTATGTCTATTTGACAGGAATTCATCTCCCAGACTACTTATTTTTTAATTGACAGCAATGTGACAAATTATTTGTTGATAAATCCAACAAAATGTTGTAGGTGTTGTTCAACTGGGTGAGGTGACAAATTGACTTCTTTTGAATTACACTGTAGTTCAAGGTAATTGGATTACTTTCTTACTGAATTGTAATTAATCATTTTATTTGCTGACAGTGTAACAGAATCTTGTGTGTTTTCAGGGAGCTGGACAGTCTCATACAGTCTCCACATTATGTCAAAGGAGAGAACCATCTTCATTTTGAGGGGGGTGTAAAACTTGGAGTTGGAGCATTTAATCTGGTATGTACCAATAGTTCTTCTCTAGAACTGAAATCCTACAACCTCCTGAAAATGTCCTTAACTTAAATACCTGTGAAGTTCCACTGACATCGGTGTTCCTCGTCATACAGTTAAAATTCAGTATGTGTGCTCATGCTTGCAGGATCCTAGTCTCTGGTCTAAGAACATTAGATAGCAGTACACTTTAGAAATAGACTACTACCCACAACATGGGCAATACTGCTCAGTGTGTGCAGACCCACTTGCTCATCCTCATGTGAAAATTATAAACTGAGGAATTACCTTATCTGACATGGGCTAAGGCCATGCTCTTTGAGAATATAGCTGAGTGCCTGTGCCCAGCTTCCAATAAAGGCATTTGTTAGCCAAGTGACCAATGCTTGGGAGGTGTTCAGAGGGGAAGGTATTACAGTCTCATGAGAAGGACCCACTGGGATGGGGCCTAGGAGAAGCCTCCCTCAGAAAGAAGCAGCAGTTGCCTGTGCTTGTTGACTTCCATTTACTGTTTAAGTAGCACTTGGGAAGCAACCAGGGACTGCAGCCAGGGACTTGGCTGTTAGTAGGGCAGTTGGTGGAGCAGGGTGCGTGAATGGAGCCTTGAGTGCTGTTCAGGCCACTGCTGGCTGTTGTTGCTTGTGTTCTGGTTAGAAAGCGGGTGGTCAAACGGTGCAGGACAGTTCCTGGTATGTCAAAGATGTTGACCAAGAGATGGTGAGGGGTGATGTCTGGTGCTTCCCATTGTTTGCATTACTTTGTGTGAGTCTGGCACATGCCCAAATGTTAGATTTACTGCACAAAGCACATATGTACTGTGTGGTATGTACCCAGTATTTCTGGAACATCCAAGAAGTACTAGAGTTACTAAGCATGTGCTATGTAAATGTGTGTATATATATATTTCTGTGCAGGGAATCCTGGAGACACAGGGTCCCTATATTAAACAGAAATTTCTGTTTAAATCATATGTGAAATATAGAAGGTGTATACATTTACCCAATAAATCTTCAGACATATGAAGATGGTTTTAGTAATTTTGGTGATATTTCTTGTGTTTGGAAAAATTGTAGGAGGCAGCTGGTAGCTGAGAGGCACAAAGTCTGTTACTGCCTAACTGTTGCATTTCTTTATGTAGACATTGTCCATGTTTCCCGCACGAATTCTGAGATTACTGGAGTTTGTTGGATTTTCTGGAAACAAGGTAAATGTGAACTAAACAGTATTGATACATTCCCCCCACTCTTAAATTAAAAAATGGAGACAGGGGTTTCTCTCTTCTTCCTCACATAAGCTGTAACCCTCTGAAGCACTCTGGTTGGTATCACATGCACACGATGCTTTCATGCAGCTCAGTTTTCCTTTATATTTTTGTCTGAACTATTATACTTCAAAGGTTGTGATGCCGTTGTTCAATGATGACAAAGTTGTGAAACATGATAAAGACAATGGCTAATACAATGATGTTGACATATTTAGTTTTTAGTTACTGGTCCTTTGATGAATGATCATGCTTAGAAATCCATAGCCAAAAGTGTATTCTTAGCCTATAAAACATTAGCTTACTTGATACTTACTGTCATGGTATCTGAATGTCCCTGACAGGTTCCTGCATGACATCCAGTTGGGAAAAAAAAATGCAATTTCTTTTCTGATTTTTTTTCTTCGTGTCTTTAATAGCAACTGATATCTTGAGTGTGGCACCTAAATTCTCTTTGCCTAAAAGAGAAAGTGCTTTTTTGCCTAGAGACTAACCAGTCTGACCTATGTTGTTTGTGCATGCAGTTTAAGGACAGAAATTTAGCAATGAAACACCAGTAAACCCACATGAAACTGAGTTATTCTGCAGAGCAGATGCACAGAAAATGCTGTGTTAGTTTTTTGTGGATTTGTTATTTGAAAATAGGATACAAAATTGATGGGAATATCTTGGTCCTGATACCTTGTACCTGCCCTTGTCTCTCATTCTACCAGCAGAATATGAGATTCACTCAAAGTTGGGTTCCTGGATTAAGAAAATATGGTCCATTTAACCTAAGCCACTAGTCACGTTTGTTTCATAAATGCTGGGTAAGGTAAATGTTAGATCTCCTACAAACACAACAAAAGCTGTTTTAACCTGTTTAGGTTAAAACTTAACTCTTTTGTAACACTTTCTATTTACAAAACAAGTTTCAAGGAGAAAAATGTTTCCTTAATCAGAGCTGCTGCCTTACGTGACAGGTGGGTGAGTGTCATCACCATTTTATTAGTTTACAGGAAGGATCTGAGATTTGAAAATTAAGTGGCTTGTTTAAAAGCAAGGAGCTTTTGGCAGAGTGTGGATTAGAACTTGGTAATTGCCGGGAGTTTATCAGGAGCTGTTTCACAAGCAGTAGAGGCAAAAATTTAATAGTTCTACCTGACAGTTATGAAACCAAAGAGCATCTAAAGCAAAATATTCTCCTAGAAAGGTAATGGCGATTCATGCACCAGCAGAGTTCTGAGAATACTTTGCTGAATTTATCTTATTACTGCAGATGAAAATAGTCCCTCTAATTGAATTCCTGTTGTTTTGGCCCTGGGATTTCTTGTATGGCTATGAGTGGGCTGATATTTGTGTTGATGAGTCAGCTCCTGTTCCAGTTTTTTAATATCTCACTGAAGCATGACCTAGATTACCATAAATTTAAGCAAAACCATGCTGTCTGCACACCATAAAAAAGGAGTATTTTAAACATGTTGATCAAAGTTCGCTGATGGTCATTTATTTTAACATCCTAAAAAAGTCTTTCTGCATTTAACATTTGTGAGTCAGATGCCTAAAGCCAAAAGCAAAATTGCAGTTGCATTTGCAATCCTTTCCAGTGGTGGTTTTCCAAAGATTGCAAGGGGAAGCTGACCCATGCAGTACAGGCAAGAGTCTGGAAGGTGAAAGAAACAGGAAAGAAAGTGAAGGAGGGGGGAAGTTTGTGTGTTGTGCTGCACCTCATCCAGGAGAAAAGAGTTTTGAATGCATTGTGTTTGATCTTGCAGTCTTTTCCATTAAATACTCATGGTGAGCATCAGACTGTGCAAAAGACAAAAGAGCCATGGTTAGTGCCTTGAGCTGTTTACATTTTACCTGAGAGTGCTACTGTGCACTGGGGGACATCTTGCTTTTGGTGTGGGTCATATGTTTATTAAAACTGAATATAAAATTGCATTGCACTATCTTCCACAATACTAATTTGCCTTGAAGCCTGCAGATTAGCCCCTAGGGACGCTTCTTGTCTCTCGGACATGTCACATCTGGTAGTAAGTGAGGACATGCCCAAAGCTCCATTACTTCTTAAGCTGTTTGTGGGCACTGTGGACAACATGATCAACTTAACAGCAGTCTAGAGTCTCAAAATAGTAGGTAGGATAAGATCAAGAAAGTATAAAAGTAGCCTGAGGCCATGTTTGTTCCCTTCCAGTCCAAAATGTGCCAGTTGTGCCGTTCTCACTGTTCAAGGTCCCCTGTATTATTAGTCAAATTATGGGCTTACTTATATTTAATGACATACGCCCTGCATTTGGGCATTGACGTTCAATGCAGTTTTGCCAAATTTAGTGAGAAATTTTTTGTGGGCAGAGGTATGTATTACACACCGTCAGGTACGCTGTGCTGAAGAGGCATGCCTTCCTCACTCACTGGGCTGTAGATGGAGTATGTGTCCAGTCTGGACTTTTTGTGTTTAATGGTAACAAACTTCTGGTGTGAGATCAGAAGAGTCTTTGCGCTATCTCCCATATAAGCACTGAACCCTTCTTATGGAACCCAGTGCCAGGTCTCAGGCTAATATTTACTCTTGTTCTTATTTATAGATCATTACAAATACTGTGCTGCTAAACTGTAGAAAGGTTTGATGTGAGCCCACCATATGCTAAATGCAATTTGTCAGAGGGTCAGCTGACAGCATGATTTCAGGGGAGGGCAGGGAAACTTGCAGACAGAACCAATTTCTTTAAAATTATACTTTTTGATGTGGGAGGACATTTTTCCCAAAGCAGCTGAGCTGAAGAATATTTTTGATGTCTCAATTTGTAGTAAGTTGAATTCGTTTCCCACTAAGCATCTTTTTGATTTGCATTTTGGTCTCTTCCACAATTTTTAAATGAAGGTTAAATCTAAAATTATTTCATGGGATAGATTTAAATGCCCCATCTACTAGTTTAATTGGTCAGTTCTTCATAAAAGCTGTTAGTAGTATCCATCCTCCTTGCTAAGCCTGCAGTAATGTGATCAGGTCATGGGACATGAACAATGACCTTGCTTTGCTTTTATTGTCAAGATTCCTAATTAAAAGAGAGTGATTTAAAAATATCATCGAAGAGCTTTTGCTTCAGGAAAGTAGGTGGATTTTAGTCAGTGACAGCTGAAAAAAATATGAACCAGTCTCAACGGTGTCTGATAATGGTTTTGAGTATTGTCCTTGTTCATCCTGCAGTCGCTGTGGGAATCCCCACTGCTCATATGGGGAGTCCTGAATGAGAGACCATTGGATGTCTTGGAACAAGGCTTAAATCAGTGAGATACTGACATAATATAATGTAGTGACAGACTTGGGAATTAAGAGATTATGGGATGTTATGAACAATTTGCACAGAAAGATGAGCGTAATCGTATTTGTCTCTAAGAAGTGTCATTGCTTCCTGCTCTGCAATATGCCTTATGCCCTTCCGAGTAACTTACATTTTGTGTGAAAACAAAAACTAAATGTGTGAATGTCATTTAGGTATTTTGGAGAAATTACGAGCGCTTACTCCCTTGACATCTGTTTTAAATTGTAGCAATATGCCCTGTAATAGACTTTGTTTAGAAGCTTATTCCTGGTGTTCTGGGATTGCTCATATCACCTGTCTCATAGGTGTGGGAGTTATTCCTGGGTTATTTATGGTTAGAAGGTGTGTCCTGACAATTAAATATAATATACTCACTTAGTGACTGACAGCAGCGAGTGTAGTTTGTTTACGGAGTTACTTCTTAGGCTCAAGTAGTAGCTGCCTGTGAATTGATCCTGAGATCCTCGGTTTGATCCTGACATCCTCGGTTTGATCCCCAGTGAGGATTACGTGGGTGTAATAGCATTGCCCAGCTCATGACACCTCACTTAGCTGATTAGGTTTGCTGGCTAAGTTCCATAGGCTCCCTGTGGAGAAAGAATATGTGCTTGAAAGGTGATTCATAATGTCTGACCTGGTCTTCTGTGCTGAATTGTTCCTTGGAGGAGTGCCTCTGTCTCTGCTAGCCACAAAGGGAGCCTAGGGAGGCTGGCTGACTGAACATGGTACCTAAAACATGTTTCCCAGTGACACCTCTCATCATCCCGCTTTCCTGAGGATCTCATCATAACAGAAGCAGTTTGCAAGAGGGTTTTTTTGAGGAGAAGCAGTTTTGCTGCAGCCTTTTCTACGAGCAAGCATTGTAATAGAACTACTCCTAGCTTTTTATTTATTTATTTAAGACTGTGTCTACTGTTTATATTGTTACTTTAATATAGAAAGTTTGGGGTATTCAAGTGGCAGAGTGAAAAGTAAGCATTCTTTAATACCTGTACTGGACAAAATAGGATTATGGACATACCACAGAGTGAACTAACTTGCTCGGTGAGCTTCCCATACCTGTGTAACTACTCAGCTTAAGAATTTAGGCTCAAGTATGTAGATTTGCAGCCCTCTTCTGATGAACAGGCAATGTTCTTAACGCAGTTACTTCACAGTTACTGCTTTCCAGGATGCAGTCCCACGTAGGGTGGATGTGGATTGCATTCCTTGTCCATACAGATGATAACTTTGTGTTTGGCTATCTTAAAATATATTTTTGGAACTGAAATACATAAGTGAGATCTACTTGACAAATGATTATTCTACATGACTAATATAATTTGTTTCTGTATCATTCTTAGTGCTATTCATAAATGTGATCAGCAGCCATTTTATATGTATTTTTATATTAAATGGAAGATATCAAACACTGTAAGGCCTAGTACTGATATATGGGTAAAGGCTCAGTGAAATACCCAGCCTGAAGATTTTTCAACTCAAAAAACTGTGCTTTGGAAGTCTACTAAGGAATTTGTGTCTTCCAAAATTCATTCCACAGATTTATTTTTTTTGTCTTACTTCTACCTTGCAGTGCTACAGTGCTACTTTTATTTAAATCCAGATATTTGTGGGTTTCATCTGGGCAGTTTAAAGAAGCTGAATATATCATATTTTGTTACTTATCTGTACCAATTAAACTTTTGCCCTCAGCAGAAAATGAAGTTGGCTTTATTTTGCTGAGTGCTTGATTTCCACTAAGTCATTGATTTTCAGTAATGATTTTACTGTCTTCTAAATTCTTCTGAAGTGACATGCAAGTCAATATTTTCATTATTTTGTCCAGGCTAGATGTTATACTAATTGACCTGCAAATATGTTAATGGTACCTTTCCCTATAACAGTAATTAATGTGATAAATTAAGATTTTTTTAAAAACACAAAACTATATTTATGTGAAAACAATTAACTGCACTAGTTAAGTGAAAAAGTACATGTGTGATGAAAATTAGAATATGATTACAGGCTTCGGGGTTTACACAGTAAGTGGTAAAGGTGAGGTAGCATAACACCCATCTGTTGGCAAGGGCACACAAAAGATGAAAATCTGTGTGAGATCATGCAGAGTGCTCTCTCTGATACCTTCCACAGTGGCTCCGATAGACATCCCTCACTTGGATGATGGTGATAAGTTGTCTAACGTTCTCTTATGTTAACCGTGCAATGAATCCCAAGTTGCTGCTCTGTCATCAGATGTTTTCCACACTAAGCAGTAACTCCATGAAAAACTGTTAGATAATTTCATACATGTTTTTCTCTTTGATTGCTATGTAAGCAATGTATGTCAGTGCATTTTGGGAATTTGGTGAGTGAGCAATCTGTAGATGACACTGCAGAAGTTAACAAACTTGCAAAACACATCCTTGGTTCTTTTCCAATACTTTGTCCTCCTCACCTCTTTTTGCACAGGAACGTGGTCTGCTGCAGCTTCAAGAGGGAGCGTCATCATACAGCTTTAGGTCGGTGCTGTGTACCATGCTGTTGCTTTGCTATCATACTTTCATGACCTTTGTGTTAGGTAAGATTGTTTATAATAACTCTTGGATTTGATTAGTTCTTGTGGGACACAGAGGGGAAAAAGATGATTCTGCCACCTATTGGTGAATTGTTTGTTCATGATCAGATTAAATATAACTCATTTGTGGGTGACTTTACAATAGTGAGCAAAACTGAAGAGAGTGTCTTAATCTTCAAGATGGAGGTTTGTTTAACACATAAGAAGGGAGATGATGGGGATAGCAAAGGAAGCTGTGAGAACTAAATAAGTCTTCATTAGTGAGGTGCATTATTTGGGAGGTTAAAATAATGGCTGTAAGTGATGACTTCCTGAATACTTTGTTCATGTTTATATGTATGTCATCCCTGGCTTTTTTGGGAGGTGCTATCTTCCCGCTGAGATACACTTCCCTGTTATCTCCTGTTAAAGCATTCTACAAAATGTGTTGGGCTGTGCATAAGTGAGTTTTCAAGTCAGTAAGCACAATGTTGTTCAGGTCTTCCTGCTTGCTGGCTTAGTGCAACACCAGCCTGGATTTATACCTTACTTATCAGAGAGAGACATTTACATGTTGACCAGATGAGAATGACTAATCAATATTTTGCGTTCCCATTCTTTTTTTTTTTTTCTTTTTTCTTTTTTGTTTTCTTACTATTTTTATCATTTGCATTTTTATGCATTCTAGGGACAGGAAAAGGAAATGTTGAGGAGGCAGAAAGACTACTGAAGCCTTACTTGGTTCGTTATCCAAAGGTAAAATAAATCATAATTTAGTTTGGTATGATCGTTTAATGTTTTCTTGCCAAATCTAGACTGTATGGTCAGCTTGAAAACTGTTATAGAATACTTGTATTTTTATTATTATTTATTACAGGGAGCCATATTCCTGTTTTTTGCAGGCAGGATAGAAACACTAAAGGGTAATATTGATGCGGTAAGTAATCCTTTTACTCTTGGAAAGTAAGTCTCAAAAGCTTTAGAAAAACTCCTCCAGGAACAATGTTTCCTTTTTGGCTAATGCTTCCTGTAGCTTTGGCATATATGTAATTTATGAGTTACAAATAGGAATTTTGAAAACTATTTTGACTAGCTTGTTTTGCTACCCTTCTCAATTTCTGGTGATAATCTAGTCTGCCAATATTAATGACACAGTTTTCTCATTGTCCTTCGTGTCCAGAAGCAAGCTGTGCATGTAATAACATCCAGTGGTAATTCTTTGCCTTCAGTCTGAGTGGAGAGTCATACAAGACTTGAAAGAATTAGGGAAGTGAAGAATGTGTGTCTGAAATACTCTGAGACAGAGTATCAGCTGGTGTGCAATGCGGTAGCTCTCTTGAAATCTTTGGAGCTGCAACAATAAATGTCAGCTGAGCATCTGTCCTTTGACTTTAGTTTCCTGATTTCCCTAGACACAAACATTCATTTTGCCTATGCTTAGGACTTAACAGAACTTCCAAGAGTGGGGAGCTCTGTGGCAGGGGTAAACTTGCTAACGCCAGGATGACTGTGGAGCCAAGGATCTCTTATGTGAAGCCAACGGATGTGATTTTTGGGGAATACTGGGCTATTAAATAATTTGAAGTTGCAGGAGCCACCCCAGCAGACTGTGGAGCCCCCACTGTCTGTTACAGCACTGGTGTATGTACATTTACACATGATTAAGGCAGTGTTTGGAAATCTCTGTGTTCAGGCAGTTAATAGGTATGAAGAATGTTGTGAGGCTCAGCAATACTGGAAGCAGTTTCATCACATGTGTTACTGGGAGCTCATGTGGTGCTTCACCTACAAGCGCCAGTGGAAGATGGCTTTCTTCTATGCAGACCTGCTAAGCAAAGAAAACACCTGGTCAAAGGTAAGTTAATTGGAACAGGAGAGCAGAATGCCCTGTAGTACCTATTAACTTCCAATCAGATTGAGTTGATTTTTTGTAGCTTTGAAGATGAAGATTATAAAACAAAACCTGGTCTGCTGTGGCTCTTAGAGAACAATGTGAATTGCAAACATTCAAATCTGAACAGATTGTGGGCAAACAGAAATCTTTTGGGCCTGACCTGTAGATGAACAACAGATGTTCTGCTGTGTGTTGACTGGTTGTGTCCTCAACACATTGCAATTAATGGTGCAGGTTGCCGTTTCTTTCATTACATTATGGATATAAGCTCTTTTGATGATGAGTGAGGCTAGCCATGATGGTGCCTCCAGGATAATAAGTATAGTTAGAAGAGGCATCTTGCCTTGTGTGTCTGAGAGGGAGAAGCTCTTCCATCCAGAACTCTGGTATCTTTCCTCCCTTTATCTTCCCCTGAGCCCCAGGGAAATCTGTCAGAAGGGATTAAGTCTGGCCAGGGGATGGTTGATTGGAGGTTGGTTTCTTCTTAATGTGATCAGACTATGTGTGTGGGGAGGGTATCTCTGTCTGTTTTTTCTACTACACATTGTATGTATTGGCCAAGTGGAACCAAAACCGACATAAGGTCCAAGCAGCCAGGTGAGAGCAACTCTCTCAGTGCTCCCACTCGGGTAGAAACTGCAGTATGGACCCCCTGTGCCCCTGGAGATTCCAGCAATGTGTTCAGCCAGGTGCATTAGTCTGAATAGCTCCCACAGAACTCCCACAGCCTGGGTGCACCACCTGGCTAAGAGCTTTAATATCCTGAAATGCTATAGGATTAGTATTAACGTGTATCCTTTTAAACTCTGTGTAGAGTTTTATATTATATTGCAGGGGCCTTAGAGAAGCGGAGAAGATGCTTCCTATTAATATGTAATCTACAGTGAAATGTGATAGTAACAAACTAGTAACCACAAGAGCTAAATGAAAGATGGTTGTGTATATGCACTGTTAGATTTCAGTGTAAATAAATAATCACAGTTTAAAATATTCTAGAAAACTCCTGAAGCTTATGGTTACTGTAAACTCCTTAAAGTACTGAAGAACTCACCAACTATTATTCTCTACTGTGGCAAGAGTTGTAACATCCTCTGCTGCTTTGCTTTCCTTGATTGCTCAATATATGATTGCTCAGGAATCCCTATGAAATCAGTACTTTTCATAATCTGATATCATTAAACCATTCAAAACCTGTTTCATATTCTCTAGAAGGTAATATTTGAAATATGCTACCAAGTTGTGATTGGACACATAGACTATATAGTAGTATTTTTTTTTTTGTCTGAGCATGACCTTTCCATGAGTTTCCTAGCATGTATTACTGAGAGTAACAAAAATTCACTTTACACAAAGGTGACATTTGTTCTTGGAATGTGGACATAAACTAAAAGCTAATGCAAAGTAAACTAAGATATACATGATAAAAACAAAATCTATACTCCACTTTCTAAAATATCTCCTGCTTAAAACTTTGTTAGATTATGTCTGTCTGTGAGCAAAAGCAGCAAATTCTACTTTGTTGCTGTTTTTTGCTTTATGTCAATAATGGTGATGCTGTAAATTCATTTTTCTGTACAGATATTCTTGATTGCATTTGCAGGCTACTTATATTTACATGAAAGCTGCTTATCTCAGTATGTTTGGACCAGATGACTGCAGTCCTTTTGGAGACAGCGAAGTTGAATTATTTAGGTAAAATTTGCTAACTCCCAGTTACAAGAGTTTCCTGTCTTTTCACGGCACAGTGTTGGGGCAAGAGAGGCAAAACTATTCATTGTGCAGTTTGGAGGATCTGTGCAAGTAGCATTGGATTGGTAAAGAAATAGCAGAATGAAACATTCCTTTAGACTAAAGTGGACCCTGAGTTCAGACAGCAGATTTCTACTGGCCTGGAAGTGCTTTAGAGACAGCATATTAGGTCTGTCAGCCATACAGTGGCTGCTGCTGTTGCGTGTAATACTCACATTCTTCTTCAGTTTTTTCCTTTAATCAAAACAGCATGTAAGATCAGAAAGCCTTCAATGGATTATGCTACAAGATGTTTGCCTCCTTAGTGGAGACAACATCAGCACAACTTGATTCTTGGGTTTTGAGTCTGAGAGGAATACGAAATAGTTAAATGTGCAAGTGAGTATATGCATTATTAACACGGTAAATTAACCTAATTGTAACGTTTAAGCTAAAAACACCTAAACTTTGCTGGGCCAAAGAAAATTGATTACTTTGTTTTTTACAATTTTTCTACAAAATCTAAATAACACTTCTTTATGTGCTTGCAATATATTGATACTTTTCATGCCTTCCATATCTTTTATGATCATTACAAGCAGATTTCAGTGGATTTGGGATCCACTACAAAGTGAATCAGTTTGGTCTTTGGGAGAATGGGAGAAACAGTGACAAAAGCTAGCTTGCCTTTTTCTTAGTCTGTGAAAAGAGACGGTTAGGTGCATCATATAATTTATTCTTTGGATGGGGAAGAGTCCCTTTTCCTTCTGCTTGATTAAAGAGGGAGCTTAGAGAGATACGTGCCTTGCATAAAGACAGCTTTTGTGAATATGTATTGCTCATCTTCCCTAGAGGTAGGAATAGCTCAGTGTGTAACAGGGTTTTTTAATTTCTCTTTGTTTTGATTTTTTTTTTTTTTTTTAAGTTTGAATGGTTTTTTTCCCAGAAGGTCACAGAGGAAAATTTCCTTACATTTTCCTTTAAACTTTCAGGATTGTTCCCAGTTTGAAACTGAAAATTGCAGGGAAATCACTGCCTACAGAAAAGTTTGCAATTCGGAAAGCTCGACGATATCTTTCTTCAAACCCCATTCCTTTGCCTGTTCCACCTTTGGTAAGTTAGAAATACACACATGCCCCCTTATTACCAATTTTTTTAATTTATGGAAATAAACCCAAGATAATTAGAGTAGTATCTTTCCATGTTTCTAAGGTAAAACCTCTGCAGGAGACTGGAATGTTCCCAAAGCAAAGCCAAATGAATGCGAGGAATGCTGTAAAACTGGGACATGCACCAACCACAGGGAACTAAGCCAGTTGTTTGTGACACGTAGATGTGTTGCATGTGTAACTCATTATTCCAGCTATAGACTAGCATGCTCCTAACAGCTTTCTTTTGATTCCCTTTTGAGGAACTTTGCCCTAGGTCTCTTCTGTCATGTGTCATTTACTGAGACTATTAAAAGAAGACTTTAAGGTACAAGTTAGCAGGGAAAAAAAATCAAGGAAACAATGCAAGAAGCAGGGACTGCATGTAAGCATCTATTAAATGTGCCCCTGAATGTTTGCAATTTGGTGCTCTCTGGAGCAATTCACCAGTGTCAGGATGAAACAGCCAAATCCTTTAGCCACTGCAGAAAACTATTGCATACTGTTGATTTTCTTTTTTTAGTTTGGGGTTTTTTTTTGCCTGTAATGCTGGCCAGTTTGCCGTGGCCAGATGAGAACAGCTGCATAAGGCAACCATTGCCTCGCTCAGGATGCACTTGCAAAACTCCATCTGCAAAGAACACGTAAAAGAACATAAAAGGATTTTAACTCCACAGGTTTGTTAAGTGCAGTGGTGTTACCATTTGCAGTGCTTTGAGCTGTTGTTTTTGAGAAACAGATGAATAATTAGTAAATACTCTTTCAGAAAATGCCTGAACTGGGAGAGCCTCTTGGAGATACCTGTGAGTAGTCATTTCTCAGCCCACCAGCTGGGTATGTGACACAGTGCTTCTCGAAGAAATACAGTTGTTACAGCATAGCGTGGGTATTTACTAGGGGCCACTTTCCACTAAGTCATAAGACTGAAATGACAAAAATAATTAGGTTACTTTGATTTGCCTTTCAGGTTTCAGAGATTGTAGAGAGTAAGAAACGTAAGAAATGTACACACCTGGGGTTTGGCTGGGCTGTTCCAGTGGGATTTTAGCAGAACAGGTTTCTGTACACTAAGAGCTCTCCTTGGAGTGGCAGGGCACTGCATCCTTTGTTTCTGCTGCAGTTGCATTTCTGAGACAGCAGGTGCCGCAGCCGAACAGTTAAAAGCACTCTGAGGATGTGGAATTGGGTACAGAATCTCATCTCTAGGATTTTTCTTTTCACTGTGAAGGGACTTGCTGAGAGGAGCAAGTCCTCAAGCAAGTCTTAGCTCAGAGATTTAGCCTAGAATAAATGTAGTTTGATTACTTCTGTATCAAAACCACATTAACAAATCTGCTCTAGATACAGTAAGTTCAGCACGGGTTTTCCAATCAGTAGAGACCAGATGGTGAAAGCAGGGGTGACTGGGGTTAACATACTGTTTCATCTATTCTAGCCTGATAGATTTTTGTGCTATAGTTCCCTAACTCAGTTACTCAATACAGAAATTTTATCAAAAAGCTTTAAATTACCAAATACAGAGTAGGTCGTATAAGTAAATAGAAAAAATTTTCATGAGGACCAGTCATAAGTCTGTATATTTCCATCTTTAACTTTGAGTGCTAGGGGCAATGGCCACATTGGGTCTGGTGATATACTCTAAGAGAGAACCCCAATAACAAATAGGAATTAAATGAATAGTTTTTAATAAAATTTACTCTAAGCACAGTGGAATAAGAAAGAAGTTACTTTGTGTGGGAACATCAAACAAACCTGAGGAATTTAAGGGGTTTACTGTTCGGCTCTAAAATTCTGTTGGTTTGTTTGAAGCTTAGCTTAAAGGTTAGGGTTTATGGGTTTCTTTATGTTTTGTTTTCTTTTCCTGACATTTCATTTTTTTTCTGTGGAAGCAATACATTGTAGTTAATTATTACTGCTCTGGCTAGGATAGAACTGAAAAACAAGAGGAGACCTTAATCAAGGGACAGTTAGCCATGTGCTATGAATGTCTTAAGTCTGTTTGTTCTGTTGGTACTTGTCTTCACCTATAAGTGAGATTGTGTTTGCATTCTGTTCAAGCAATCCTCATTGCATTGTGAGTAGTAAATGGCCCTTTAGTTGTCTTCCAGGGCTAATTTGTTCCGAAAACCAATGTAACAAGTTTTCAGTTGCAATGAAAATGTTTTGACAAACTGACTTTTTAAGGAATCTGTAACTTTTTCATCATACAGAGATAAACTAAAGTATTAGATAACTGCATTTATTTAGTACTGTAATTAATGATGCTGTCATTTCTCCCTGACCCTAGGAAATGATGTATATCTGGAATGGCTATGCTGTAATTGGAAAATGTCCCAACTTAACAGAAGGCATGTTAGAGACTTTAATTGAAGCAGAAGAAGCATTGGCAAGAAGTTCAGGTAATCAGTGATATGGTTTAAGGAGGTATTTTTACAGTGCAATAGCTAAAGATATTATCTGTGAATAAAGAGAGGCAGTCATTAGTAAAGTTAATCTGATGATAGGAGGAGCATAGATAATTAAACCATAAACTGTTTATGTAGATAGGAATGATTTTCCTTTTTAATATAGCAGTAGCTTACAATAGTAGCAAGTGGTTTTACGTCCACAGATGTGGATTAGGAATAGTTTATGACATGTATTAAAGGACTGTTTATTTTGCTAGATCAAAATCAGCATATGCATTGACTTGATTACTTGGATCATGAAGTTTTGTTATCCTTAGATATTGTATTTCAGTTTTGAAGGATAAATAGAAGGAGACAAGTTAGTCTTCTGTTTTAAAAGTGCTTTCAATTATGACGTGTCCTTGGGCTGAATGGTATCGGTGTGTCAACGGTATGCTATAGAAAGCTGGGACACCAGGGATGGGCTTCTTTTGCACTATGAATGAGCATAAGATAGGGAACAGTATTGAACAGGCTCTGCTAGCACATCTGTCAGTCTGCTAATTACCCATCCATGAGAAAGTTCAGTTGATGTTCATTTCCTGCCAGTCTTTCCCAATTCCTGTGGGAGCACAACCTATCTATCTGCACAGGTTTTCTCACAGTTTCCCTTACTAAATATTTTATATTATTATTGTTATATACTACCTTCCCACAAAAGGATCAAGCTCCTGTTGACAAAGGAATATGGGCTAAATCACTGCATTGCAGTCATTTCTGGGACCTTGGTCCTCCTGTGCACATTGTGTTACACAAGATTTGAAACAGTTGCCTGAAAGACTGGCTAAAGCTCTCTCCTTTTTAATTAATTGTGAAAGAGAACAGAAAAAAAAGTCCAGTGAAGGTGACATCTTAGAAGAAGGCTTTTGACGCTTTCACTTTCTTTGTCACCCATTTTGCTATATTATTTTGAATAAGTGAATTATTTCTCTATTCTTTTTTTTTTGGAGATGATAAATTGTGGAATAAGGCTGGCTTTTTGCAAGGACTTGTAGAAGCTGATTCATGCTTATAAAACACTATGAGGACATGTAATCAAAAACTGGGATATATTTTAAACATGCCAACAGTTTAAAGTATTACCTGTTCCAAAGAGTGACTTGCTGTTTCCAGGCGTCATGCTTTTCTTGAGCTTTCCTGACAGTGTTTGAAGCTAAAGTATTATATTTTCTCTATCTTACTGTTAGATTCCTAATGCAAGAATCTAACACTATAAAATTACGAATCTGAGAATGTGCTCCTAGCAGCATTACGCCATATAAGATGTAAATGGAAGACTGTTAGTGGAAGTAATGGCTAGAAATGCAAATCTGGTATGCACAGTTGTGTCTAGGATAGTTCCCTAAATGTTTGCTTATACAATCCAAGGCAGTTTGTAGGATATAAGTAGAGAAAATACATACATGTGAATGTGTTCATGGGACAGATGTCCAGAAGAGACAACTGGTCTGCTTTTTTTTTATTGTTCTTATGAAATACCTCTTCTGTGGCCCTGAGCCATTTCACATACTTAGCACATCAACTTTGTGCTCTTCCCTGTTTCTTCTGAGTTAGTTTGCTGTATAGCCGTTGGGCATCTTCCCTGAGATTTGCTTTGGTGATATATATATGTAGGTGCCTCTGCAGGACTTAGCAATAGAAGTGACTCCAGTTGTAGGATCAAGGCCTCCACCTGCATAGTCCAAAGGGAGGCAGCTGTTTCATGCAGTATGTGTCAGCATTTTGTCAGCTGGAGTGATAGAGGAATAACCAGATAAGGACTGGAGTAGTGGAAACAGGGTGACGTTCAACAGCACAAGATGCACAACATCACACATTTTGCAGAAATTCTTATTAGCTAGTATTTCATTAATTGGAAATGAGCAAGCAAGCTGAAGATTTTGCTTGTGAACTTCAAGACTAAGCTGCCTATATGGAATGGCTATGAAAAAGCCAGATGTTTTCTTTAAAATATATAATGCAAAAATGTTCTGGTGGAGAAAGGTGGTTGTTAGTAATGACTTTGAACTAGGCACTGGTGAGGCTGGCAAGACTCTGGGCACTCATAGCTAGAAGTATAAACCCAAAACAGGTGAAAACAAGGTACGGTAAGAAGATGAGGGGATGTGAGGTGCAGGTAGCAAAGTTTGGCATGTTTTTGTTTAGCCAAACAAAGGTGGAGAATTGATAAAACACTTGCCTGTGAATAGATCATGTGAGTAGAAGTCAAAGGAGGAGAAGAGCTATACATACTAAAGGGGAATAAAGGAATAAGGTTAAGAGATTATAAATTAGACCTCAGTATTTCCAACTTTAAATTAGTTTTTAGGTGTCAGAACAATAAGATTGTGGAATAACCTTTTAGTAGGAGTAGGGAGGGAAAGAACAGCCCAACAATTTTTAGACAAAAGTTTGATCGATTTATGAAAAGGTTGATGCATGTTTGCCTCTGCATTAAATGAACTAAACTGACCAGTTAGTTCCTTCCGTCCTTTGTGCTAGTAAATGGATTTTGTGCTCACACCAACTGTGTAAAAATTTTCCTACAGGTAGGAAAGTCTCTGCTGCTCTAGAGTTTTCTAAAATGTGCCATTTACTTTGTCTTGCAGCTACAGAATTACTAGCAGATGACCAGTGTGTGATAAAGCTGTTAAAGGGTTTATGCCTCAAGCATTTGGGCAAGATCTCAGAAGCAGAAGACCATTTCAATTACATCTATTTAAAGTAAGCTTTCATACCTGGTATATAGGAGAGCTCTTGAATTGCTCAGTAGCTATTCATTTCAAGTAAGAGGAGATACAACCATGATATGAATAGAAGGGAGGGGACTGCGGTATCTTTAGTATTTATTACAGTTGCTTTGATACCAAGGAATTGCAATTTTCATTGTCAGTGTTGTTAGCCGTGTGTGGAAGAAAAATTGCAAATCTGCACTTTTTACTGAGATGTTTTCCTGGTTTTGGGGGACTACCTATGCATACAATTTTTGAGATACCACTTCACTTTTTTTCCCCGCTTCGTCTTACCAGTCATGAAGAAGCTGTACGCAAAAAACCAAATGCAGTCTGCAGAGACAGATGGCAGCATGATTATACTTGGAACTTCTGTACATCATGCAGTGAATGGCATCTCTTTTTGTCAATTCACGTGGATAGAGTTCATAATATTGTCATCTTTTCTAATAATTTCCTGATAATAAAGGCAATATTTTGTAATCCTGAGAAATAACATACTGTGTAGGATGGTTATGCAAAATACACATTTAATAACCTGGGATGTAGCTTTAGATAGAGAACATGACAGGTGTTGTAACAGAGATTGATTGCTCCTTCTGATCATAGCTAATCTCTTATTTATTTGTGTTTGGAGCTGTTAAATGAAGGAAACAATATATCATTTCAAGATCTTAAGGCTATTTCTTTTCCAATGCAGTGAGAAGAAGGTAAAATATGACCATTATCTAATTCCAAATGCCTTGCTGGAGCTGGCAATATTGTATCTAGACCAGGATAGAAGAGAAGAAGCAATAAAACTACTGGAAAGAGCCAAGTAAGCAAGTGAAAAGCGTGTGCTGATGTCTGATGGGTCAGTGTAGTATTTTACTTGTTAGCAGGAAGCAGAAACATTTCATTAATACCATGGAAACTCAGTTACATTTATTCAGTGGAAGCATGCATGCACTAGCTTTGTTTTGCACCTTTCTAATGGTAGACATTATGTGATTGTTCAGTCTGTGACTTACCCATGCATTCTGATAAGAGAAAAAAAAGAAACTAAAATATGTTAATATGAATTTCAACGGCTTCCATATTAAATAATCCTTGTGTAAAAAAAAAAAAAAAAAAAAAAAAAAAAAAAAAAAAAGTAATAATCTTCGTAGTCTATTTACTTATTCATAAAAGATGTATTAAATTAAGTCAAAGCTCTGTGTTACAGCTAAAATAGCATTACTCAAATTGTTGGCTAGTAGAGCTGTTCTCTTTCCTTGCTGAAATACATTTAAGATAATGTTTCAGGTTGCATTTAGTATCTTTATGTTGTTTCGTCTGCATCTGAAAGGCAACCGAAATACCCGCTTTTACTATTTTGTGTGATTGATTTTTCTAGCAAAGTAGGTTTATCAGGAATAGTTGGACTTGATCACATATGTTCTTTATTATAAAATTAACAAAATATGGGTTTTGCCTCTGCCTGAGCCTTTACTTCTCTGCTGAGCCAAAATTTCTTGGGGGGATGGAATCCAAACCAAACAACCCTTGCCCTCTTCAAGCATCCTGCATCAGGGTAGTTCACCTCTCTGCCTGGATCCTAAATGAGTCCAGATGTCTGCATCTTCCCAAGTGCAGAGAGTCACGCCAGTTGCTGCTGCAGGTGTTAGCAGCTACAAAACTGATGTCTGGCCCAAGTTTCAAAGAGGTCAGAGTTTTTGTGTTGAGCTTTTGTCCAAGTCAGTCTACTATGCAAGACACAGTGGTGAATCAGCCTGCTGAAGACTATGCCAAAAGCCTGTCAACACAAAAATTAAAATATTGCGATTCTTAATCTCCTATGCTTGTAAGCCTGGTTCTCTGTAGACTCATGGAAGATACTAAGAAGAGCACAAATTGCATTAGCAAAACACAATAGAAGGTGTTTAAATTGGTTTCACATTCCTCAAAACATGCCTCTCCTCCTGTCCTCATTTCATTTGTTCAAATCCCTCTGAAGAGTATCTAGAAATGAATGATGCAGAACTTCTCATTCCATCTGGTACTTCTGTTGCTTGCTGCTCAGCCATTGCACCTTTCCCAATGGCTCTGTGTGGCTCAGGTTGCAGGCCTCCTCGAGGGAACGTGTTTGGCTTAAAGAGCTGCGGACAGCAGCTCTTAAAAATTTGTTGTTATCCAGCGTATGAAAAGCTAATGCTCAGACTTGCTACGCTCAAAGAACTCATGGAAACTGTAATGATATGCAAAAAAAAAAAACCCCACCAAAAAACGCTCCTTGTTTCAGTCAGTCGTAAAAAAAAAAAAAAAATGCAGTCCTTACATTTCCACCTGTAGCTGTTACACTGCTTTAAAATGCACAAGGTTTATAAGCTTTCAGCTAAAAATGCTGAATGTCTTTGCAGCCGCTAGAGGGGGAGCACATTGTCCGTGGTGGGTTTCCAGACTGCAGAATTATGTTTGCAATTGGCAGGAGTGCAGACGAGCACTTGGCTTGTGCATGACGCTTGATTTGCTTGACCTAAATCCACATACTGCTGCTGGCTCAAATGTTTCAACTCTGGGAGAAAGAGTGGAATGAGGATAAACAGTATTGGCTTGGTCACGCATGGAAATATTTCTATTTGTATTAGTGTAAATGACAAGCAAGAATATCAGCCTCCTGATGAGAAATACAGTATCTGCATGACACCATCTATTTAATGTAAAGAAAAAACTCCAGAGAGTTTCAGGTCGGCATACAGCACAACCCAGTCGCCTCCTTTTCTCATTCAGCCTCTTGGGCGTTGCATACATAAAATTACAAGCTAGTGTAGGATGGGTATGGAATTCCTTGTTTCCATAAAGAGACTGTCACTGCCAGAGTGACAGATACCATGCTTCCATGCTTGATTTGAACTACGAATTTTGAATTGAAATGCTTTTAAGATATATAGATTGTTTGATACTTCATGTTATGTTTCTGTAAAGATGACAAATATCTTCTAATGGTCTAATGCTCTTTGGTATCTGGGGATTCTGTATCCATCCTGCAAGAGCTGACATGTTAATTCCTATTAAGCAGGATATGCACTTTCTATGTGGTCCTAGGGGCAAATTTTCTTTTTACATAGGCTTTTCTATGAAAATACAGATTTATTTCAATGTTTCTGTAACTAGAGCATGACATAGCTACTGGAGACTATAGGCAGATGACAGTGCTGAGCCAGCCACTAGATGTCTGGGGGAGAAGTCCTGCCAGTCTTTCCCCAGGCTGGTGAACTGCTCCTTGAAAGCTGATACGGAGTCTCACATGTGCGCACTTTCTCTTTCCAAGCTTCTAGGGCAGCAAATAGTCTGGTCTTATTTCCTACACACAGTACACATCATAGGCAACCACAGGATGCAGATGGGGTGTTTCCCTCTTCTGGTTCAGGACAGCTTCTCTTTCTTTCTTTTTCTTTTCTTTAATTTTTTAAATTTTTTTTTTCTTTTTTCTACTTCCTTGAAATGAGTCTGTTGAATTAAGATGAGTCCATCTTATTAAAATGAGAAAAACTGTCCTGACAATGTTTGCATTCAAATAGGTGAGTTATACTCTGAGAGGGAAAAAAAAAAAATCTAATTTCTCAATGTAAACTAAGTGGATGTTATAGATATTTAATGTGAACTCAATATTTTGATTGAGTGGAACAGATTCAGTTACTTATTAAGCTATATTTTTCTGGTAACTGCCAGACAGTAGAACTACAAATAAAGAACAAAGGGCTGCATTGTTTGGCTAGGAACACATGCCTTGTATTTTAGAGTAGGCAACAAAGGAGCTTGTGAAGAAAGGCTTTTTTGCTGTCTACAGTTGTTTTCCTTAGAACAATAATATAAAGATAACTTGAAAATGTTTAAAATATATATATATTCATCAGAGTGGATCTGCTTTTGTTTTAGACAAAACTACAAGAATTACTCCATGGAAACAAGAACACATTTCAGAATTCAAGCTGCCCTGCACCAGGCCAAATCCGCCCCAGAAAATGGAATGCACTCTGCAGCCTCAGCAGTGTCGTAACTTTTTCTTCTTTGATGTCCTGTTTGTTGCAGACTTTGGTGCAGAAAATTACTGACACTTTAGAATTATTTTTCCTTCTCTTTCAAGTCAGTGAGAAACCAAATAATTTAAAATTTTAAAGATGATGCATAGAACATTAATCTAATGTAACAATATGGCAAAATACCTCTCAAACCAACCATAACCCTGAAAAATATTGTTTTTCCAACAGTGGCTTTTTGAATACTTACATCTGTGTAATTCATTTTTCAATCGTGTGTGCCTTTTTTCTTGCGCTGGTAACATTTACTAAGTAAGCTACAACATAAAGGGAAACAACCAAAAAAAACCAAACAAAACTTTTAAAGATTCACAGATTTAATCTCAGTTAACTACAAATGTTTGTTTCAATTCATATAGCTAGGAGTTGAGAAAGAAGAATCAGTTTTTCCAAGTACCTCTTTAGCTGAAATGGTGTAAGAAAATCTTGGTGCACGAGAAACACAGCAGGGAGGAGCTCTGAATCCTGGGCATTTCCAGTTGTGCATAGAAAGCTTCTCTTCACCAGCTTTTACTTGTCACGTTTTTGCTTCTATAAGAAACTCATTGGTGGAAAAAAATGGTCTCCCTTATGCAAGTATCTTTACTTTTTCTTTCATTTGGTTTTCATGTCAAGTCTGCTGCTCGTAGCGGCTAAATCATTTACCAAGGGTTTGGTGGGGTCAGGGTGGTGATAGTATAAAACTGCATCGCTTCTACTTTGACAAGTTTAAGAATGGAAGGTCCTTAGGAAACAGTTTTTTCATCAGAACAAACATGATTTTTGAAGTTTGTATCATTTAAAGCACAAGTCCTTGAAGGTCTCTTTAAGAAACAGCAATATTGCTCTGGCTGCACAGCAGTACAGTTACTGTGACAGTCAATTCCTTCTTAAAACAATTTTTCTTAGGTTTGCCTGACTTGAGATGTCCATGTTTGAAGAGATCATATGGCCATGTTTCCTTGTGTTAAGAAGCTAGGGTCAGAGCAGGCTGTCTTGGCACAGTGCTCTGCTTTTCACAAAGGAGAGCCCTTTATCTTTTTGCTCTTTATTGATCTTTTGACAGAATTTCTGTATAAGGGGCTTTGAGAATAGAGCAGAGCTAGCTCTGCTTTCCAGTGCTGTCTGCCAGAATTGCTGCTTTTCTGCAAAACTGGTGAAGTCAGATGTAACACACATTTGACTTGTATTTACCATTCTCCCGGCTAGCTCCATGTTGTATGCCTGTGGTTTTTTGGGGCACGCTTCTACCTCCCTTTTGAAAGAGCTTCTTCCCCATGACCCATTCTGGTATGTGGATATGGGAGGTCTTCTGACAGCCCTTTTTCTCAAATGGAGATGTAAGATTCATACCTAGGTACCTCACAGTGAATATTCTTTCTAAAGTGATTGTTCCCAGCAGAAGAGAAAATTGACAGTTTATAGCTCTGCTTTTACCTCCTTTAAGGAAAAGACATTGTTTTATAATTGCAAATTAATATGCAGGGAGACAGAACCACCTGTTCCTCAACACGGAGAATTTGCATTGTCTTAAAAATAGACACCCTTTATAAAAGTCTTCCCGAGTTAAAATCCTAGATGAAGAATGCATTTTTTAAAGTGACTTTCTCAAATTAATTCAGTTCAGATAAATTAAATTCAGTATAAAGTTATGCTATTTACATACTGCACATCGAAACTTAAGTGTAAAAATTCAGTCGTTCTTTGTATAGAATAAAAAAGTTCTTGTTCTATTTCATGCATATAACGCCTCTTCTTCCAGTTTTGTCCTTTTCAAATATTTTGGCAGTCTTAGCATAAATTGTACTTTGCAGAAAGTGAACAATCCTTCTGACTGTAGATTCATTTCTCAAGGCCACTGAAATGCTCTTTGAAATTTCAACCACAACTGAGTTTCATCTGATCTTAGATACACTGCACAAAGGACATACTGTGGAATATGCAGTCAACTTCCCTGATTCTTCTCCTGAGATTTTCATACTCATCTTTGGTCAAGCACGAACACCAGTCATATCATGGACCTGATCTCTGGCTTCAACTGAGGACTTTGTAGTTAACCACGACCAAGTAGTCCATGCTTTCACCTTGACTTTTAGCTCCCAATCAACAGGATATATTCACCTTCCTGATGCAACAACAAAAATTTATGGACTGTAATATTCTGAACTCACTAAAGGAAGTTACTACCTTGTTTGATTAAGGATGAGTGGAAGGTCTGGTATGTTGTCACTGTGTATGTTTTTCAATGTGTTACATTTTTAATTGCCCACCATTACTCTTTGTTCATCAGTGTATTTCACTTTGATTCTCTTCTGTGGCTAGAGATCAAAAACTCAGTGCTGTCAGGCTGGGCTGGAAGGTCTATGGCTGGGATTGTTATTCCATTGCTTCTCCTGAAGCTGCTGCTTTCTGCCTGAAGCAGCTCTCCAGAATGGTAAATTGCTTCATCAGTCTGGAGTCCCCAGTACAATGAATTAGGGAAAGCACAACTGATGTGAGTTCTCAAACAGCTTCAGCGTTCAGTGTATTCACCTATTAGAAAATAGGAGATACTCTAATGGAGTTACAAATCAAGGACAGGAAATGTAAGTACTACTTCAGATGGATATAGTCAACACCTCATTTGCCAGAGAAGCACTTCCTTCTGCTTTCAAACATTGCATTGTCTGACCAATGCTAGAGAAACCCACTCTGCGTACTAGGCTTCAGCTAACAACTGCTGGCATCATTTCTTCTCAGTCCTCAGCAAAGCCAGAGAAGTTAACAAAGGCAAAATACTAACTCACATAGCAGAAAATAGTTTTCTGCACTTAGTAGGACCTTTATCATAAAACTTACAAACTGTATTTCTCTTTCTATGTATTTTTTTTAGTAGTACTGTTAAGTGGTTTCCTGCCAGTAGCAGAGGAGGGGTATAAATTCATACTCAGTTTGCTGGATGTCTGCAGCAATTGCCATGGTGCCCCCTGTGATATCGCTATGCCATCTGAAAGTGGTAGTGGTCAGGAAGGGAAAAGCAGTAAAATGAGCATCACTTTTATCATTAGGTCTGATATGTGGAATCCATGCATGTATGGTGTCTCCTTAAACTGAAGGGAGGATATGGGCTGAAAAGCCAGCAGCTTATACTGAGGCCTAACGAGGTGTAACTACATCAACACCTAGCTCCTATAAATAACACTAGATGAGATAACCTGTTGGATGAAGAATGGTGGGCTGAAGCTGAACCTGATCACGGGTTTTCTTGATGATCAGAGGAGATTTTGATGAAGTCACAAACATGATACAACTACTATTATTTGGGAACACCCACTTATGATTGCTCAACTAAACCAGTAGCAGAGGGACGTGCTTTGATTTATTACTGATATGCAGTTCTATTATGATCTACAATTAACTCATTCTGTCATGGATGGTTGGTTTAAAGACTGTCCGTTCTGACAGTGCCTAGCCTCAGGTTGTTTACACTGCAGTGATACAGCTTTCAAAACTTTCCTTAGGAAACTTTGCCTTTTGTCAAATACAGCAGCATAGAACAGGATTGTATCGATCATTTCCTCCCATTTCACGCTGTTTTCAGCATTAGATTCTGTATTGAATGCTTTAGTATTTTTAGTTGGCCTGGGTCCAAGACTACTAAAAGATCATGGGATGATAGCTTTGACCACTTGCATGCCTCTGGCCTGACCGAAGTATCAAGTAATGCTCCTGTGTGAAACAAGGCTTTCCTAGAGGCGGGTCCCAGAATGCAAAAGGCACTCCCAAGAGTTTACATAGAATGCTCTCAGCCTCTGGTTCCACCTGCGAGATGCATTTCTTTGCCTTCTCAAGCATAAAAACACAGCAGCAAAGCAAAAGTAATACGAAATGACCAAAACAATGCGTTCTACGCGGTTCCCCCTCTGGGAGGAAGAGGAGAAGATAAAGAGGTGAGTCATGTTGTTTACTGCCGTGCAGGAAAATGGTTAATGGTTGGAAACGTCACTGATGAGCGAGATCAGAAAACCTGAACAGACTGGAAATGAACTTGCTTCTTTTCTCATTATGTTCTGCAGATAGCTTTTTGTGATAGATTATAAGCAAAGCGTGTATTGGCAAGTATTTTAATTGAATGATTTGTCATCATAAAATATTTTTAAAGATGCTATCTAGGTTTGCTTCAAGTATTTTTAAAAAGGAAAGATAAATACAAATACTTTATTTTAAAAACATGCCCAGTCGATTCCTGTCTCCAAGATTTATGAACAGCAACAGGGCCAATAAATATCTGCATTGCACTGTAGCAAAATTGTGCATGGTTGGTTGCTCCAAATTTGACAATATTTTTCTAGGACTAGGCTGTGTTCCATCATTTTCTGGGTATTTTAAATCTTTGGACCTACTTAGTGTCATTTCTGGCTAAACATAGGCAAATGTTTATTTAGAATTATGTATTGTGTTCAATTCTACTTGTCTCTCCTTGACTATTTTGCAGGAAGAATACAAAACAGAGCAGTCATACCCCACCCCTGCATGCTCTCTTTATGGCCTGCTTCAATGCAGAAAAAGAAAAAAAAAAAAAAGAAAAAAACCAATGTTTATCTCATGTTAGTCAAGTACTGTAACAACAACTTCAGGTCTGTGACTGAAAAGCAATGTAGCAATGTAGTGAGAAAGAGGTAGGTAAGTAGAAGCTGCAGTATTCTGGACAGTTTTCATCTCTCACTGCTCCCTTTATCTGGCAGCACACGGGGTGTGGAGGTAAGGACCTACGCACTGGAGCTGTATGGGGTGTTTGTCTGCAGGGCTGGAGCCGCAGGGGCCGTGCTTGGTGTTGGTAGTGTCATAAGTGCAGTTCTAAGATAAGCTGGTGTTTGGTTTGCAAACGTGGTGCTTTCCCTGCCGTTTTGGTAAAGGTGTCTGAAGATTGCCTCTGTTGATACTACCTAAAGATGCAAAATAGGAACTTTGTCTCTAACCATTAGCAGAGTTCAGTAAATCCTTCTAGAGAGGAGAAGCAATGTCGCTTAATTCTAGAAGATACAATATATGGATCATGTTCGATGTCATCGTCATTTGGGTACAGTGCCCGGTACTGCTGTCATCACTACCAAGGTTACAGTCTCTGTTGGGCAGCTGCAAAGCTTTTTTAGAAGCAACCAGCAGGGCCAGTTACAGTTCTGGTATTTGCTTTGGCCTTCATTCTTTCAGCTTGTGGATACCTACCTGGGTCTTGGGTCAGGTTTCTGTTCCATGGTGCTGGGCTCATCACTGATGCAAATAATTCTTGGTATTCCCAAGGAACAGCAGGAAGTTCACGTGTACTGCCTTTGCTACACGTCTGTTGAAAGTGTATGATCTGTGACACACACACACACACACACACACATATAAAAAGGTATATATAGATATGCACAAAAAGTATATGTATGTATACTCACACACCAGTAGCAGGGCTCTGTAGCCAAAGCTTTTTGAAGTCACAGCTGTTTGAATTGTTAAATTCAGCACTTTTTTTGGTTTGCTGGTGGGATCATAAAGGAAACAGCATGCACTGTATATAGCCTTCTACAAGGAGAAATGCCCAAACCAGCAGGCAATCTAGCAAGAGCCCTTCAGTGAGGTAGCCTCACCAAAAAGCACTTTTAGGTTGGTGAGTTAAGCGCATCAGTTTTCACTCTGGAATAGCGGAGCCCTGCCTTAGTGGGACAGCACCTGGGACGGCTCCGTCCTGCTCAGAAAACAGTTTTGGAGTGCTTCACCCTTTTCCCCTTGAATTTCTGCCTTGTCTGGCTCCCTCAGTCTGCTTACCCAGCAGGAATTCTTGGTTAGCCAGGCAGCTACCACTAATGTGGCAGAAGGGTCAGGAAAAGATGCTGAAAAGGTGGAAGCGTGTCTGGTTTTCTGCAGTGAGAACCCTGGCAAAAGTGCCTCTAGTGAGCAACAGCAGGGCCTGTGGCCTCCAGGTAGAAAGCTTGGTGTGGACAGCCAGGGTGCACATAACACGTAATCGAACATTTACTGGTGCGTGCAGAGTCGTGGTTGAAATGCCTTATTTAAACTAAAGACAAATATTTTTTAGGGGTTGGTGCTGCAGAGAATAGGTTTGTGAAGTTATTTCTACTTGTTTTCCAACTGAGAGGACAGAGAAGGCTCGGGGGCTTTTTGTTTCTTTGTAGTAGGGTTGGTCCCCTCTTGCTGAGTAAGTACGTACCTTTGTCCTGCTAGAAACATGTACAGGCATTTCACAAATTTTTTTTTTCATGATACAGATTCCTCTCTTCAGCTTTTACTCAGCCAAGTGTCTGTGCAGAGTGGGTATTGTAATAAATGAGTTGTTAACATGCAAATATAGTTATTTCTTCTGCTTAAATCAAAAAGATGCTTTTGCAGAGTGTTTGGACTGTTCTTTTTATCAAAAAAGCATTAACTTTGCATTTCATACCAAGAATTTCAAGGCCCCTAACTCCTACCCCAGAACAGGTTTAAATGCAAGATAATCTGCAAAGGATGGTTAGCATAAATTACATTCTTCAAAGTTAAATGCTATGTAAAAGTTAATCCTTGAAGCTAATTTTTATTCTGGGTATTAAGAAGTGTTCTTCTGAACAGATTTTATTAATGTTTTTAATAGGTTATCAACTGGTATGTATGTTTTTAATAAAAATGTGGTGTCTGTAATAAACTATTTTTAGTCAGCTAGCATCCACTTTGTTTCTAAATCCATGTCAATCCAGAATTTAACTGATGAGAGGCCTTGTGTATGTTTGGTTTCAGCCGTCTTGTTATTTATTTAACTGACAGTCTGACTCAGAAGAATTTTCATCTTTACCACGATTGCACAAGGACAGGAAATGTCAAAGTCTTGAAACTGTGGCAATTTAAGTAAATTCAGGTAATCCCTTAGCCTAAAAACGTACACTTCTACCACTGCAGAGAGAGGACTTCCAAACGTAATTGCTTTCAGCCCTGGAAAGCTGCAAGACAGTAGGTTTCACTTCTGTGGCTAAAGCCCCCCTACAACACTAGCTCCTCACAAAGAAATTCCTTGGGCTTTTTTTTTTTAATGTACAAATTTTATGATTCTCTCCCAGATTACATCTGGCAACAAGTAACAAGGATTATCATCATCCTTAGATGTAAAATTATTGAAATGGTAATTCCAGTAGCATGCAAGCATTTTTAAGCATAAAGGTCTTCATAAAACTGACTATTCATTACTTGTCATTGCATCTCTTTTTGCCTCAGATTTGTGGGAATTTTGTTTTCTTCTGTTGTAAGAGACAAAATCCATTTCCTACAATGCTCTGCAATGTAACCTAACAGTTTCCTTGCTGTGCAAGCATCATGGATGGTGGCGATGCCCTTGGTCCCTACCTGCTCTGTTTCTGTGGCAGCTCTTAGTCTTTAAATGGGATGGCCGGTTTCTGTGAGAGGCTGTGGTGCCTGGCAGGGACTAGGGGCGCGTGGACTTCCAAACTCAGTGTCTCTTGCGCTGTTGCCTGAAATCGCAGAGGACTGAGCCTAATGATCCTCTCAGCTATTGCTGGGTCTGGGCCAGGGTGGTTTTGCCAGTTACAGTTCTAAAGCCCAAACAGCGCTGTTGCACTGAACCTTTTCATCATACTGCATGCTCCCTATGAAGTGCTTTAAAGTAACATCTTTTGATGACTGTTGCTGCACCTAACAAACTTGGCTACTTACAGTAGCTGGAAGAGGTTTGGGTTTTTTTCTTCAATCTGCTTTGCAGACATTTTACTCTGGGCCTGTTGACTCTGAAACATACAGCCCTGGCATAGGAAGGGCTATGGCTGAACAGGTCCAGATGAATTAAGAGCCCTTTCCACTCACTAAGCTGCTATAGACTCTGGTGAGGAAACAGCTGTGCTGTAAATGGACTGTCTAATATGTTTGAAGGGGAAGTAATTTATTAGACACCTCTGAGACAGGAGGCAAATATTATCTTCATCTTACAGATGGTGGAGTTAAGACACAGAGCTGTTTTCACAACTGTAGCTAAAATTCAGGTTACACATTATTTTGTGTTAAATTCAGATCAATTACTTTTTTGAATTAGAAATCATCCAGAACAGCATTGCACCTAAAAACTTGAAAAACCATTTGATTTATTTGTTATATTTACACATTTGTCTTTAAGCTAAAATTTGAACTTTTTGGAATGTTTTTGTGTAATCAACTCTTATTTTTAGCCCTTCACACCTTTTTGCTATTTAACAAGTATTTTAATAAAAGTAATTTTTTCCCTTAGCCCAGTAAGTATATCAGTGTTAAAAGTTCAACTATACAAAGTGCCTAGAAAAGTATTCAGCTCAGTAATTGGTCCCTTCATATTTCTTTCAAATCTTTCTTAATCAAGTCTTGTAATAAATAAAGACTAATACCAACATGACAATGCTGGTTTTTTCAAAGTGTTCATTTGCCAGTTTTAACAAGATAAAGAAATGAATACTTTATGTGGACATTGTTTTACAAAAAAGAGAGAGCGCAAGAAAGAGAGAGAGAAAGCAACATCCAAAACAAAAACCAACACCCCAAAACAGACAAAAAGGAGGACACAAAGGAACACACATGGAATGATGAAAAGGAACAATGATATTGCACAACTTCAGGTCTCTCTTCCCAGATTTTGATCCATGCAATTAGGTATGTATGAATTCAGCAAAAAATTGTGTCCAGATAAACGTGTAGCAATTTGAGTGACTCTAGAACTGTAGACCGCTTTCAAGTCCTTCTGACTGCTACTTGGGAGTTCTTCTCTAAGAGAGCAGGTTGCTGTCAGCTGCAGGAATAGTAAATAAACCAACATGTTGATTCTACACTTTGCTGACCAACCCTTACAAAAATTATCCATAACGTGCAAAATTCTTTTATATTTTAAATACACTAAGTCTTCAAAGTACTTGAGTTTTTAAACACAACTTGTTGTATCAAGTACTGAAACTATAGATGAAAAACAATCAAGAATGTTCCCTGATTTGTTGTGGTTAACTTGAGATTGCATCTCATTTTGCAAGACCAGGACTTCTCAATGTATCAGCATTGCGTTCAATGTATGTAAGTCATAGTAGGGTACACTAAGGAAAAAAAAAAAGAAAAAAAATCATGCTAAGTGGATAAAAGGTCTTTACAGCTACAATCTTTGCTAGACCCTCTCTTAACAAGCACATACTGTTTGCTACAGAAATTAGCTAATTGTGCCATTCTGGCTATAGCAGTACTTTTTACACCCTCAACTGCTAGTATGACAGCCTGTGTTTATAGAAACTTTGCATTTATGTGCAGAACGAAGTATGTTTTTCTCATATCTGATTTCATACCTGTTTGGTGGACTGTTGTGTCAGCCAGCAGGGCTCAACAGATACATTTAATACAGGAGACTGAGATACAGTATGTTTATTCTTAACTTCTGATAACCTAAGAACTACAAGAACGAGAGATGCAGTATCCATTTGCTATAATCCAAGACAACCATTTTTAGGGAGAAAAAAGTGGAATAAGTGATCAACGGTAACATTACATTAGTTCCAAATTTATTTTTTTCAGTCACGGTATCTTAATTATTTATTGTCCATCTGGCCCACTTTTAACCTGATCAAGTTAAAGGTGACGTATTAAAGTTTAAGGACTCCTGTTTCATCAAAACTGAAGCAAGTTCTAAAAACCATGAAACCATAATTTCACTGTAGGACTTGTTTCCTATCTTCATATTCCGCATCACTTGTAGAAAAGGGATAATGCATCTCAGTTTGCTTACAAGCTAGGAGATCACTTTGAAGTCTGCATATTCCTAACTGCAAACAAAATATAGCACTTTAA
Organism: Gorsachius magnificus; assembly: GCA_034008185.1. Lineage (NCBI taxonomy): Eukaryota > Metazoa > Chordata > Aves > Pelecaniformes > Ardeidae > Gorsachius > Gorsachius magnificus. The sequence goes on from CM067085.1 coordinate 63,904,861, forward strand.
ACAGGTTATAAATAAACTGGTTTTCAAGCATAGAGCCAGCCCAACAATAACAATACACTATTAAAAAGACCTAAGGCAATGAATTCCATCTCCAATGGAAAAAAAAAAAAAGAAAAAAAAAAGAAAAAGAACTGTGCAAACAAGCTTAAAACTATTTCTTTGTGCCAGTGTTATAAAATGTAGATTTCAATAAAGCCTTGACCCAAATGCCAGGACTTGTGAAAAGAATCAGAACAAAACTGGTTACTTTATTTAGGAAAAAAATACTCTTATCTTGCTGCTAGTAAAATTGGATACACGCAGTTTAAACATTTACAGTTGCTGTAACACTTTACACAATTCCTATATACGAGTGTAAGAACAAACATTAAAAGACAATGGTGGGTCAAGGCTTTACATTAAAAATAACAACCTACTTTTCTATAGTCTCTAAAATACTATGTTTTTTCCAATATTTGCAGCCATTCAGGAATATTTTTTATTTATTTATTAGGAAATGTGTACTTTGTGCATGATCTTAATTCCTAATTCCTGGCTCTTTGGGCTGAATGACAAAAGGATCAAACCCATTAAAGTGGATGGTCTCCTTGAAGGTTCAGTGGAGAAACCCTGGCTCAGTTAGTCTCGTATGATGAAAGCAGTGCTGCATCCACTGGCTCCATGCAGGATGGACAGGTAAAGGATCTCATCAACCAGTCATCTATACAGTCCAGGTGGTAAATGTGCATGCACGGCAGAAATCGGATAGGGTCCCCGTAAACAAAGTCCATCATACAAATGACACATCTGGGGGGGAAAAAAAAAATTACAAAAATATTTAAGCTGCTGTTACCATGCTGGAAATGAAAGTAGTGTAATAGCTACTCCTGAATATATTTAAGTCAAACAAACTTGTAGTACTTGCAGATACTGCGAGGAGTTCTTAGCTCTGTCAGTGCTAGCTCCACCAAGCACTAGATTTTTTTATGTATTTCCTCTGTAGTATGTGCCCACGGTTACAACGTTAGCGAAGGCAGGGAGCCACCTGTAGGCATGGCGGGGGCAGCCCAGCAGACTGCATAAAATCAGAAATGGTAAAAGGGAGGCATAAAGGTTGGGAAGTAAATTATTTCCCCATGAAGAAAGGATAAAGAGGAAAAAAACCTATAAGGGCATGAATTGCATGGGTCAGGAAAGTAAGTTTCACCTGTAACAGGAAAACAGGTGAGGATAAAGGACAGAGCCTTCTGCATGGTCATTTTTTTCAGTCCCTGAAAATAAGGCAAAATCAGGAGGACAAGATCAGGTTCCCCAGGGCAGTATCATAAGCCAATGTGACAGCCACATTAGTTTAGTTAGGTTTCTGTAACTTACTCTCTGATCTTCTTCTCGGAGCCATCTCTTCCAGGATCATAGACTCCTTTAGGTAGATGCTGAATAAGGCCTATCCTCTGCGCTATTCTGATTTGTTCCTCTTCTGTCAGCTGTGTTGCTAGCCGAGTCTGGCTAGGAGTCGGGTGATAAACAGGAACAGGGACCTGCTCCTAAAATCAAAATATTTCAGTTAGAAAATGCATTCCTAGGCTTTCCTAGCATTTCACAGCACAGTACAGGCAACTTTTCCTCTCTTTAGTCCTACAAATGCCTGTATGAGCTCCCACTCCTACCTTGCAATTTGGGGGCTATAATTGTATTGAGAATGGGATAAAGAACTGAGGCCAGTATCTTGAGCAAGGAGCTGCTTGTGGTTGTTCTCTGCAAGAGCTTTTTATCTCCAGGAATCATTCACCCATGAAATACATGTACAACAAATTGCAGGTGACAGCAGACAAATAAACCTTATGGGCGAACTACTAAGATACTGCATTGAACAACGTAATGGCTGAGGAAGGGCCCCCAGTATTTGCAACACAAAAGTACGGCTTTTTACATTTAGGAAGAATTACTTGCAAAGATGAGGACAGCACCCCTTCCTAAGAGTTTGAGAGAGGAAGGTTTTATTGGTTCTGCAAATAACTAAAATTCATGTGAACTCTTCCAGGCCACACAAGCTCCAATCCAGAACTGTAGATTTAATTATTCTGTGTTTTAAGAAGTGTCACATGGACAATAAAATGAATGGCCTAAGTAAGTAATCCAAGTTTTACATTTGTTCTCATACATTAATATGATTTTACAAGTTCTCCCAAGCTGGACTTCAACTGCTGGATGTTTAAAGTACGTATTTCCCAAACAAAAAAACAGGGAACATGTAGGTATTATGCAGTCCTTCTTCTACCAGGTTCTCAGAACCTTCTTTTGAATATTAACAAACTTTAGATCAAGTATTTTCACTAACATTTATATTAACATGGTACTTATTTTACTTGCTTTAAAAGCACTTTTTAGGACATAAATACCAATTTTTGAACAGGAGACACTATGAGGACAGTATTGGCCAATAGCCATAAATCTACCATTAACAGGGAGGCTATTTCTTGCAAGAGGCCTATTTTAATGGTACTTTTTAAACAGCAGAAAAAAAATTCAACTTATAGATGTGTTCTGGTGCACCAGAGACACAATAGCAGCAATTCATCTGCTTGAAAAAAATGCAAAAGTTGATGTTTCAGAGGACGCTGCTCAAAACAAGCAGACTGCAGGAGTGTGTGCAGCTGCACCGCAGGAAGCGCTGACGCAGCACGCAACACCTCCGACAGAGTTCCCATCGCCAAACTCTCTCTCATCACCTATACGGGGAAGACGTGGGCTTTCACCCTCTGCGACGGAGCAACCACCTTCTGAAAGGTGCATGTCCTTACAGAGCATGGCCCACTGTGGGCATCTCCAGGTATCTGTAGCAGCAGGAACAGAGCTGCGCTCCCCTCTGCTGTTCCCTCTTCGCCTTTTGGCCTGCTCCAGCAATGGTCTAGTGCAGTGTTCAGCTGACACCAACACCTGGCATGGCCCAGATAAAGGGTTTAATGTATGTCATACTCCACTTGTAAAACCTGATAAAGCGAGTCTTCTTTCACTGCTAGGAAGCACAGCAAGCAGACAGACAGACAGGACTCCCTGGAAGGGTGGGGGAAAGCAGCCAGAAGGGCGCACAGCCTCTTGCCGGCCGGTGCCGGGGGAGCCCAGCAGCAGAAGTCTTTGCTTACAAGAAATGTTAATCAAAAATACAGGACTGCCTGGCAGTTCTTCTTTTAACACAGTGCCTACCACTAGCAATTCAGCTGTGGGGTAAAATCCAGTCTTCTCACTAGGATTCCCCCCTCTGATTTCCTAGCAGAACTCAGAGGAAATACGAGAAGGCTCAAAAGACGAAGTGCCAGTGGTTCTGTAAGTCTGGTTAATTTCCTAACTACTCTAAACTGTACTTCACAGAATCGCAGATTTCCTCTAGATCAGCTGCCTTTTAATGGTTTAAGTTATCTAAAATGTTCCCTAGTCATTGTCTGGATAGGGAAGAGCACCAACTGAATCCAGGGATGACCTGTCAGATAAAACAGGATTCATGAAGTGGCTCTGCAACCTTTGGTGCCAGCAAAATAAAGCATTTTTTCCTCTCCCAAATGCTGCAGCAGACCCTCTGCACTGAACACATCAGCTCGAGGCAGAGCCCAGTCCTGGTTTTGTGTTTCAAGAACTTGCCACCACAAACTATCAATAACTTCCCCACCACCACCCCCCAGAGGCTTTGCTATACTTCTTTAGACAGATTATTAAATCAATAGGAGAAGACATTACTGCTTTATTTGTTACAAAGATACTCCTTTATTTGTTACAAAGACGTACAGAACACTTAGCATTTGGAGAGATGTGCACCTGCCTTCCCATCTTAGAAAGAAAGAGGAGCAGTATAACCAACAGCACGCACGGCACACGTCAGTGCTCATAAGGGCAGAAGGAGGGGAGGAGGCTACTGTACTTAATACAGCCCCCCCTTGGCAAAACCGTGACTGCAAGTGATAATGCAGAAATACAAGGAAAGGCAAAAACAGGAGGAGGAAAAAAGAGCCAAGCAACTCTCAAAACATCTGAAAGTAGCAGTGACAACTGTCAGCGAATGCCTATAGCAGAACAGCAAACTGATCATCTCAGCAGAAATTCTACAGCGAAAGGAAATCACAGTTAAGCGGGGAGTCTGTTGTGAGTTAGAACTATCACGTTTGGACAACTCTGAAATGAGTAATCGGTTGCGCTATCCAACTGATGACTGCTTCAGTTAAGTTTTGGGCAATAAATTAACACAACTTTTAAGCCTCTAATAGCCAAACAGGAACAAAACCTCATTCCCTCGTTCCAGTCTTTTACAGGCGCTAGCTGTGAGCAACCACTGAGGGACTATGTGCCTGGGGAACCCATTTCTGCATTACTGTACAGAACACTTAGCATTTGGAGGCACTCTCCCGTGGGTGTCGTCTTCCCCATGGAGACCTGAAGAGGGGCCTGATTGACCCCCCGGGTCCCCTTCCCATGCCAAATACACAAATGCTTTTCCGACCGCCAGCGCTGCATGGAAACGCTCCTTTTGGTGTTTTGGTCTCAGGTTCCCTCCCCGCAGAGCCACCACCCTGTGCAACGTGTCTGACATAACCAGTTAAGGCAGGAATTTATAGTTGCCAGCTGTGGGCTTCTACAATTTCACATACTAGACAAGAGTCTCTTGTCAGATGAGTAACTCTGGGTGAAAATGGTGCTGTCTTTCATCATGACATCTTCATGCCTGTAAATATAAAAAACCGGCATTGGTGTGGCTGCCAAGCTGTTCTGAAAAATGCGTAATTTGTACTACTGCAAATTAAAAAAGAGTGACCACTCAATGCCCATGATCCGGTGCAATTCCTTAACACGCTGTCTGGTGGCACTTTAATCTCACCTCCCAATTACTATTAAAAGCCTGCCCAAAGAGCAGTCCCCTGGATACAAACGTATCAGTAAAATGGAAGAACGCAGCTGTGCACATTGCAGAGAGTCAAATTATAGGGTACACCGAGAATAACCTTTTCAAACCAGTCCTCTCCCCTCCAACAGATAAAAAGAAAAGGTGTATTTATACCTGTATGAATCTAAAAATATTTTAAACTATTTATTCATGAGAATATGAAAGCTCAGATTTCTCAGATTCTGTTCGCTGAAGTGACATTCGATATCCCCGGGGGGTCAAAGTAAGTGATGGAGCAGACTGCACGAAGCACTCCCTCAACTAGACCCCCACCACCTCCCACCAGTCAAGCTGGGCTCCTTCAGCCCCCGGCAGCCCCGCTGGCACGCACCCAGGCTGGCCCTGCACGCAGCCGCATCGCCGCACCAGGAGCTGCATTCTCTGGTTTCCCCGCTACCAAATCTCTGAAGCGTTTTTGGAAGTTAAGCTCATCTGACAATAATTTCAAGCCGCCTGTAAAGACAGAGTGCAGCCCTGCCCGCGCAAGTTTATCACCCCTTTGCAAATCTTTCACAGTTTATAATGGCTACTTTTATCAACCCAGGCAAGGTCCCGCTCACTCATGGATATTCAAGGGTAATGATGGGAGAATTCGAGAGTTCAGTCAGTTTACATTTGTAGCTAGAGGCCCCCTAACATGTATATATAGATAAAAAAGATTGTATTAACCAAGTAATTATTATTTTACTCCAAAGAAGAGCATGAGTTTATTGGTCTGGTGTCTCACTTTTCCCTTATATACCACAGAAAATGTTTTTGCAGACAAAATTACGAAATATGGAACTTCTAGCCAAAGTCAGTGTTATTTATCATTTGATAAAGATGTCAGGCATGTCAAACCAAGATGAAATTTCATGTTAACTCTATTCCTCCATGCAAAAAAACTAAAAAAGGCCAAACCAAATAATCAAAACCATATATTAGTGTCAGGCAATGAAATAAAAATCACTTTCTGGCACTTAATTTGCTTTAGTCAATTATTTTTTTCCCATGTGAATTTAGTAATGATGAAACCTCTCAGATGGCTGCAGTCCTGGAGATACACAACTTTCTTCTTGTTCACCAAGTAGGTGGTGTCAGCACAAGTTTCCCCCAGCTTTCTATGCACAGAAATCATTTGTTCCTCATGTTTATTCAGCCCTTAAATAACAGCATCAATTTAGGCTTGAGGACTAGAGCCTCCATCTCCTTTGGCAGGGGGCGAGGAAATCATAGAGGGCATCTGGAGGTCTGCATTTTTCACTTCTAATGAAAATAAACATTTTCACACATGGCTTAGAAGGCCCAGACACTCTTTGTGCGTGCAGGTTCCCAAGCACACTCTGAGTTCTCACCTAGACAAAGGCGGTTTCATCAAACACGATTTTTAGTTTGAAGTTTTCTCATCAATGCAACTTACCTTGGTTACTTATGCTGCTGTAAATCTGCTTTTCTCTTGTTTTACAGCATTTTCATCTTGTTTTTGCAAGTGCAATGAATTGTAATACGCTGAAAACAGGTCAGCGGTAGATCAGAAACTCTTAATCCCTGGATAAAGATTATTTTAAGATCCCTCTACACCACATATCAGCAGTATGTTATCAGGGCTTTTGTTTGTTTGTTGTTTTTAATAATTGCACCAACATGCACAAATTATCCTTTCAGGAAGGTCAAAGGTGAGATGAATAATTCATAACATCTAATAGTTCCAGAGGTTAAAGCTTTGCTGCTGTCCCTGAGATCCTGTCTACAGCCACCTGCTTTCCACTATTGACTGCTTTGTTCCATTTCCATCTCTGTATTTTCTTCCTCATTTAATCCAACGCACTCAGAGTGCCTCACCCTGGGATATTTATTTGCATTTTAACCAGATCACTGGTTAACACCAGATCAACAACGTATCTGTTAATTCAGTCCGACAAAGGAGACAAACTTCTTCCTAGCTAGGTTCAACCTAAGTCTTTTCTACATTTTTTTAAATACCAGTAGGTTTAGCGCTTACGCTCCTTGCAGTTGCTGCCTAATTAATTAATGCAAATATAACAGTTCAATTTGAATTTCCCCAGTCATTCCCACAGCTCTTTTTTGAAATCCCTTCGATATGCAAATGTCTGTCTTGAAACGTGTTGTCTGAAAGCAGCTGCACTGGTTCACATACAGCTGCACCAGGGCCACATACGCGTTACCGCTCGCCAGCCCTCAAACTGATCTGAAAAGTGCCCTGGCCTTTCTGCAGCTCCACCAGCCTCGCCACATCGCCGCCTATTACAGCACTCATCGCCACTACGCAAATCCTTCAGCCTTGCTGCTTCCCAGTTTTCTCACCTCTAAGGTGAGATGCTTAGCAGGAAGCCTAAATAGCTAATCGAGACAAGAACAACTTCAATTTATAGATGTAAAGTCAGGAGGTGAGAAAAAAAAAATTGTGCTTTTGGGGTTTTTTGCAAAATCCCCGCTGAATTTTATGAAATTTTCTCTTCTCACTACTTTATTACTCATAAGGAACTCGCTGCGATGATGGTCATGGGGCCTTTGCTGTGAATGCCATTCTGATCTGGGTGAAAAGACTCAAACTCCATCCATATGTGAATACACACTTTGAAATAATATCCTCCCCCAAGACATATTACTGTAAAACTACTCGCCATTATAATGTGCATTATACGACAGCTACAGCTTACTTTAATAATCCTCAGAATATTACAAGCAGCCTGCCAACTATAAAAACCTTTTTCTGACGTACAGAAGAGAACAGTTCATTTATAAAGCTGAACACCAGTTGCTATAAAATACCATGTAATGAAATCGTTACCCAGTCTTTTATATTCCTGCTTCCAGGTAGCCAGTCAGTATAAATAACTGCAATAGCTGAACACTTAGGCTAAAAAGTTCTTTTGAAAGAAACTCCCCTCCTCTCACCTCTCCCACTTGCAGGAGATACCTGGGACAGACAACCAGACCAGACACGCACGCGTGCGCAGGAGGAGCCGTTCTGGTACAAGCTGGAGCCTAAAGCGTGGGTTTGCCTAAGCAGACCCATTCACTGAACAGTAATATAGTCAGAAAAGAGACTGAACACTAAATTAACACTGTATTAAGCAAAACTGTAACTGATCCTTTACCAAATTCTCAAGCATGCCAAAGACTGATTCCCTTTGTTTATGTGAGAAGCATGGAGATCCAAGTAGTTCTCTCTCAACAAATAATACTACTTTTCAAAACAGATTCATTGCACCGCTCTACTTAAATGCACACTCACCTTTAAAATAAGGTTCTGAGTCCCTGCATTTCTCAGGATTCCCACATTCCTCCCTAAGGAGACACAACTTAAATCTTGAACATATATTTTATTAATCTGGAACTTTAAGGCCAGTAAATGTGTACTTCATTTTTAAGATTTATTAAGGGGTTGTTCTGCTACCACTGCTTGCTGGAGAGAACTTACTCTAACTGTTCATGACCATTTTAAACAAGACCGCTTTACTTCCTTTGTTTGATATATTCCTTGGTAAGTTTGGCAGCACTGAAGGACAAAAAAATCAAACCCTCAACACACAAAGTTTCACATCTCAGTTTTTCCTTTAAAGTTTGATTAGTACACAGTTATCATCTACATATTAAATAGGGAATCTTCATGCAGAAATAAACATGTGCACTAGTGTCTTACTGCTCCCTAGCCAGTAGGACAGCAATGCTCCAAAACCCAGCAAGAGCCCCCCTGCACCTGGGGTGTGTTTCCACCAGGGCGCTCTTAAGGGAAGATTATCCTGTTGGGAGTCTGTTACAGACCACCCGACCAGGATGAGGACGTTGACGAAGAATTCTACAAGCGGCTGGCAGGAGTCTCTCAGTCGCGAGCTCTTGTTCTTGTGGGGGACTTCAACTTCCCAGACATCTGCTGGAAATACAATACAGCAGAAAGGAAACAGTCCAGAAGGTTCCTGCAGTGTGTGGAAGATAACTTCCTGACACAGCTGGTAAGTGAGCCTACCAGGGGAGGTGCCCTGCTTGACCTCCTGTTCACTAACAGAGAAGGACTGGTGGGAGAGGTGGTGGTTGGAAACCATCTAGGCCTTAGTGATCATGAAATGGTAGAGTTTTCGATCTTTGGTGAGGTTAGGAAGGGGGTCAGCAAGACCGCCACCATGGATTTCCGGAGGGCAGACTTTGACCTGCTCAGAACGCTGGTTGGGAGAGTCCCTTGGGAGATAGTCCTGAAGGGCAAAGGGGTCCAGGAAGGCTGGGTGTTTTTCAAGGAAGAAGTCTTAAAGGCACAGGACCAGGCTGTCCCCATGTGCCGTAAGACGAATCGGCGGGGAAGACGACCGGCCTGGCTGGACAGAGGTCTACTAGTGCGACTAAGGGAAAAAAGGAGAGCTTACCAGCTCTGGAAGAAGGGGCAGGCAACCCAAGAAGAGTACAGGGATCTTGTCAGGTCATGCAGAGAGGAGATTAGAAAGGCAAAAGCCCAGCTGGAATTTAACCTGGCCACTGTTATAAGGGATAATAAGAAGAGTTTTTATAAATATGTTAACAGCAAAAAGAGAGCCAGGGAGAACCTCCATCCACTAGTGGATGCAAGGGGGAACATTGCCACTAAGGATGAGGAAAAGGCTGAGATACTCAACGCCTTCTTTGCCTCGGTCTTTAATGGCCCGACAAGTTATCCCCAGGGTACCCAGCCTCCTGAGCTGGAAGATGGGGACAGAGAGTGGAATGAACCCCCCTTAATCCAGGAGGAAGCAGTCTTTGACCTGCTATGCCACCTGGACATCCACAAGTCTATGGGGCCGGATGGGATCCACCCAAGAGTGCTGAAGGAGCTGGCAGAGGAGCTTGCCAAGCCACTCTCTATAATTTATCAGCAGTCCTGGAGAACAGGGGAGGTCCCAGATGACTGGAGGTTGGCAAATGTGACGCCTATCTTCAAGAAGGGCCGGAAGGAGGATCCGGGGAACTACAGACCAGTCAGCCTGACCTCGGTACCAGGGAAGATTATGGAGCGGTTTATCTTGAGGGTGCTCACCAGCCACATGGAGGACAATCAGGGGATCAGGCCCAGTCAGCATGGGTTCACGAAAGGCAAGTCTTGCCTAACCAACCTGATTTCCTTCTATGACCAGGTGACCCGCCTGGTAGATGAGGGAAAGGCTGTGGATGTTGTCTACCTGGACTTCAGCAAAGCCTTCGACACCGTCTCCCATAGCATTCTTGTGGAGAAGCTGGCATTTCATGGCCTAGATGGATGTACTCTTCGCTGGGTTAAAAACTGGCTCGGTGGCCGAGCCCAGAGAGTCATGGTGAATGGAGCTAAATCCAGTTGGCGGCCGGTCACAAGCGGTGTCCCCCAGGGCTCAGTTCTAGGGCCAATCTTGTTTAATATCTTTATCAATGACCTTGATGAGGGGATTGAGTGTGCCCTCAGTAAATTTGCAGATGACACCAAACTGGGTGGGAGTGTTGATCTGCTGGAGGGGAGGAGGGCTCTGCAAAGGGACCTGGACAGGCGGGATCGATGGGCCGAGGCCAACTGTATGAGGTTCAACAAAGCCAAGTGCCGGGTCCTGCACTTTGGTCACAACAACCCCATGCAGCGCTACAGGCTTGGGGAAGAGTGGCTGGAAAGCTGCCTGGTGGAAAAAGACCTGGGGGTACTGATTGACAGCCGGCTGAATATGAGCCAGCAGTGTGCCCAGGTGGTCAAGAAGGCCAATGGCATCCTGGCTTGTATCAGGAATAGTGTGGCCAGCAGGAGCAGGGAAGTGATCGTGCCCCTGTACTCGGTGCTGGTGAGGCCGCACCTCGAATACTGTGTTCAGTTTTGGGCCCCTCACTACAAGAAAGATGTTGCCTTGCTGGAACAGGTCCAGAGGAGAGCAACCAAGCTGGTGAGGGGTCTGGAACACAAGGCTTACGAGGAGCGGCTGAGGGAACTGGGGTTGTTTAGTCTGGAGAAGAGGAGGCTGAGGGGAGACCTGATCGCCCTCTACAACTACCTGAAAGGAGGCTGTAGTGAGGTGGGGGTCGGCCTCTTCTCCCTGGTAACAGATGATAGGACGAGGGGGAATGGCTTGAAGCTGCGCCAGGGCAGGTTTAGGCTAGACATTAGGAAAAACTTCTTCACCAAGAGGGTTGTCAGGCTCTGGAATGGGCTGTCCAGGGAGGTGGTGGAGTCCTCATCCCTTGAGGTCTTTAAAAGAAGGATAGATGAGGTGCTCAGAGACATGGTTTAGTGGTGGGATGGCAGTGCTAGGTTAACGGTTGGACTCGATGATCTTAAAGGTCTTTTCCAACCGAGGTGATTCTATGATTCTATGATTAGTAAGAATCCTGGTATTGTAGGAAATGGGCATTGTAGATACGGTCAGTATTTAATATAACAACAGACTAAGAAAACAGTCTGCAGCAGAGGAGAGGAACCTGCACAATCTACACAGCATTTCTCCAGCTGCAAACACCAATTAAGAAGCAACACCCAGTTTGAGTCATGTATCATTCCTGAGGGAGGTGTTTTGTGGCGAAGGCCATGGTGGTTCTGCAGTGACGGCGTAGCCTCACTGTTACTATTTAGCTATTACTAAAACTGTAAAATTGTCCTTTGCATTTTTCACAATTATGCCACTGAAATTACCGAGAAATAAATGTACCTGAGGAGTTGGAAAGGATAAGCAACCATGAAAGAAAGTCACCTGTCCCCTAAGCTCAGCTTTGCTACCAAATATAGGGCTGGGGCAGAGAGAGAGGAGGTACAAACGAGACACATCCTGCCTGCTGCTTTTCTCGACAGCGACAGGGGCTATTAGAGAAAGGGACTTTGTTTTCAGCTTGTTACCTGTGCTGTCACACAAAACTGAAAAGGCTACCTACTGCCAAGATAAATAGCTGACCGTGCCCTTTTCAGCCTGGCCAGTGCAAGCCCAGCCTTACCTGGCAGATGGAAATCACCTGCTGCCCTACAGAGTCATCTGCTCTGAAATTTGATTAACCATCAATGCAAGCCTAAATACAAAAGATTAGCAAGAAGGAGTTGTAGGGGAAAAGCAGTAATTAAAAAGCGGCGATTAATCCCTGGAAGCACAATCTCCTGACGCAACCAGACAGTTTTCACATTTCCAGGCTGCACAGCTGGTTTCTCTGGCTCAGGGGCTGTATCTTTGGGTGCAGTTCCACTGAGTTCTTGTTCACCAGCTTCATGTCAGTTTTAGCTGTCCTTGTTCTTTCCTCCAGTGATGCCATCAAACATCAGAGTGTGAATTTCTTCAGGAAGGCAGATAACATATACACCAATCCCAGACCATCAAATTGCTCACCAGAGAACCAACTCCATCTCTCCAGACAGCCCCACTGACAGCTCCACTGACAGCATCAGGCCACAACTTCTGAGAGGTATCAAAATCTTCTTATTCCTCTTACTGCAGCTGCTAGCATGTTGATTTTAACAGGTTTTTTTAAAATATATATAAGGGAGGGAAAAGATCCATAAACAATTTACAAAAATTCATGCTTTTCTGTCAAGTTGCTGCAGTGAGCAAAGCCAGGAAAGAAAGTTGCCCCCAAACATTAAATTAAGGACACTCAGGAATAAAATGCAGCTTCCTGAGACTTGTACACCCCAAGCACTACGAAGCAAAGCAGCTGGGTAAGGAGAAAATCTAGCAGAAGGGGCCAGCAGTCATTTCTGCAGCTTGTGGTAGAACAGCAGCACATGTATGCAGATCATCCCACCCCATAAGCAAACCACAACATCTGCATTATTGGTAGATGTTCTCTCCTACTTAGGCCAAGTGGTTATCTTTGCAGAAACCCCTTCTTACGCCTGGCAAGCACAGACAGTTATTACAGTGCTATGGCTATGTTAAACACAGCACTTATGGTTCAAGCAAGACGGTTGCTGGAGAAATGAGGAGCAGATTTAACAAGAAATAAAAACCTGAAGTTTTGTGAAGAAGAAAATGGTCCTGTAGTGGAAGAGGCTGAAAACAAATTAATCTCTCAGACTGTCTCCTCTGCTGAAAGGTACAGAGTGAGCCTACTGTGTCCCATTCACTTACTGCTGTGGAACTGCTGGCTAGCAGGAAGCAAAAATAAAAAAGAACATCCCAAACAAACGTATCCAGGTAGCATGTTTTTCGGAGGCTGCATTCAAGCACGAGAGATAGAGGTAGCACTCTGGAGCTATGACGGAAAAGCTGACAGAATGTTAACGGTCCGTGCAGAAATAGGAGAATCGTTCACACTTCATTCAGACATATTTACTTTCTGGAAAGAGTAAACATCAATCAGTGCAACTTGCTTATAGTATAAATCAACAGTGTAACAGCTAAAAATGCTAGCATTGATCATCCTGGGTAACGCGTTAAAGCCTGCAGCCAGCCTGAACTCTTGCTATGCCAGGTCCCATACACAGTGCAGCAAACAGCTCACAAACAGCTCGTCCCGTGACCTCAGACAAGTGCGGTTTGTACCAGACACCGTCCCCCATGCACACCCACCCAAATCACTCACTCGGAGGCTTTGACTCACCTGCTGTACCCTGGTACAGCAGACAAAAGCTTAAGCTCACGCACGCTCCTGCCTCCTGAGACATGAGCTTGGCCCAAATCTACCATCCTATAACCCCTCAAAGCATTGTGTGGCTCAGAAGTTTGTGCAAGGTCCTTACACAAAGGGCTTGATACGGATTACTGGACAGGCAGGCACCCTACGAAGAGCACAGGCATATAGGGGACTTCAGGTGCGCAACGTAATGCACTAAGTAACAGCGTGCATTACACACCCAACTAGCTACTAAGCCCCCAGACTCAGTGTAGCCAAGCTAAGCACATGCAGCCCCTGCTTACCTCCCAGTGCTGTTTCAGGGAATTTGGGTGCAGCTGACCCCAACTGGTCTAGAACAGCACTGCCTCTGCAACACGGGTCCTGCCACTTCCCTTGCACTGGCCCTGGTCGCTGGCTGTGAGGACACTGAGCTGACTCACTCTTCACCTCGTGAAAAGCAAATGAGCCATTACCATCAACCATTGCCCCATGGACTGTGCGATGGACTGTGCGATCGCTATAGCCACTGAAAAAGTTGGGAACAGGCAGCCAAGAGGAAAACGGAGGAGTGCCCCCATCAGGGACTTCAGCCAACTGTGAAATCCTGACGCCAAACGCTTAAAAAATAGCAATAGTACTAAAATCTATCTTTTGGCAAGAATTAGGTCAGCTTGAAGGCAATTCTAAGAGTACTTCAGGAACAGGTAGCAAAATTACAGAAATCAGCCCTAATTAGCCAAGAGGAAAGGCTGGGACAAAAAGCCAAAACAGAGAGTAAACACGAAAATGCACATAAAGACACAAGCAATCCATCCAGAGAGGACTGCTGAGGTATAAATACAGGCTGTACTTCTGTCTGTAAACAGAAGATGTGTGTCTAAATAGCATATTTAAATGTGCTAGTTTGAACTAATAAAACATAGTAACATATAGCAGAGAAATATTATGCATAGTTAGGAATGTATTTTAGAAGAAGTATATAGTGAGTAGAGTATCAAAGGATCAGCGAAATCAAGTGACAAATGATCTCATCTCTAGGCTCAGTGTATGGCGTTATCTGGGCGTTATCATTTAACAACAGGGCAGGCATCCTCCCTGAGCACAGAGGGCTATCCAGAACGCAATTTAACAGCCTTGCCTAAAGCAAGTTTCAACACACGTCCAAAACCATTGTATCAAATGCAAGTCCCCATACACCAAGTTCCTAAAACAAGACAGACACAACAGCCCCAGCTGGAACGAGAACATCATCCCCTGTACAGTCTTCTGGGAGGTGTCAATTTAGCCTCAGATAAGAGGTAACACAGATAACGAAAACAAACAGGCAGATCGACAGACAGCAGCGCTCTCAGATCATCCACCCCCTGATGCTATGCAACCACACAAAGTACTCTTCTGTAGCCACCCAGTTGTAAGCAAGCACCAAAAAAGAGGTTGGAAAAGGGACATAGTAGGGTTTTTTTATAGAGATACAGTCTATTATCCAACCAAAACACACAGAAGAGGCAACATGGGAGAGGGCTTCTGCAAACCATGAGGGGGACCTTCCCCTTGACCAGGGAGCAGGTAAAGAGTGGCTGATGAGGTGGAGCATCGCAGCCCAGCTGCACCAGCCCGGGAAGGTGGGCTAGCAACAGGCTCCCCAGCAAGGTAAGCCAAGCAGAAACCTGACAGGAAATTTTCCATCGGACCTTGCAGCAAACAGGGACCCAGCAGAGCGGGACTCTCACACGGTGCAAACCTCTGCCAAACCATAGAGAAAGGAGAGAAAACTGATCGCTCTACTCAACGGCTTGGGGGAGAAAAGTGCTAACAGTCCACATCCTATTGCAGAAGAGCTTCAAAAAGCAGACGGGGCTGGTAACAAGCTGGGTCTGTGTAACCACAAAGCAGAAAAACCACTGAAGCAGAGAGACTGCTTTGAGGCACCTGCTTTGAGACCATGTCAGTGAAGCAGCCCAAGACAGCAGGGTTTGTTTCAAAACTCAGGAATTTGTGCTATACTTCACTTGATCCTAACTTTGTACTCAATTTGAAATATTTTAATTGCCTTTTTAACAAAACAATCCTCAATTACAAATGCCTGCTTGAGAAGGAAGCTGCCACACCTTAGCAGTTTGGTGGTACACTCAGATCCACAGGCTTTTTTATTTTCTTAACAGCATCTGAATTTCTAACACAACATGGGTGCCCCTAAGGTCCAGGTACGTGATTTGAAGCCCCAGCAGAGACAGTGCAGCAGGGGCCTGGGCTGCGCAGAGGCGGCCAGGAGGCTTTGAGGCCAATTAAAGGATACAATCAACGCTGTGTTTTGCAGCAACTTAACCACAGCTTTTTTTTTTTAAGCATGTTTCTGTGTTAGTCTGTTAGAAAGCCACAGGCAGATGAAGGCTCACATACACCTGCCATGCATTAGGGCACCTCAAACACAGTAGGAGTCTGTGTGTGCAGCTGTCCCGGGTGTCACCGGTGGTGGCACGCTGGCTTGGCAAGGATGTCCCCACCATCCACCCAGCCAATGGCTCCTCCCTTCCACCGCATCCCAAGCAACCAATGGGGGGACCTGCGTGATTTCTTCCACGTTTGGAAGGTGGAAATGGGAGTTTGAATCGGGGGGTACTGACAGCACCCTGACGGGGTGTACACAGCACAACCCAGGGTGTCACATCACATGGCCACAGTCACCTCTCTCAGGCGCACGCTCGCTGCCATCTCCCAGTTCGGTGGGAATGAACACAGAAAAAAAAAATGCGATTCAGCTACTTGTTTAGTGTCATTTGATAATAACATTAATTATTTCAACTCTGAGTTAATAAGCAGCAGCAGTAAACAGCCAGAGGCACCAATTCAGGCTATCAGCTCATCTCAGCCAGTCATTTATTAATCTTAAAGGAATGTATCAGGCATTAAACAATTATTACTAAATCTGTTGGTTTGCTGG
This sequence comes from Gorsachius magnificus, assembly GCA_034008185.1. Lineage (NCBI taxonomy): Eukaryota > Metazoa > Chordata > Aves > Pelecaniformes > Ardeidae > Gorsachius > Gorsachius magnificus. The sequence goes on from CM067085.1 coordinate 63,921,228, forward strand.
GGTTTTTTTAAAAAGCAGTGCTCTATCTAAAAGTAAGGAACGAGTGTACAAACACTAAGGCACACTAAAGCTTGACGAAGCTCCGCTTTTTGATGCAGTAGTAGCAGCAAACACAAGGGCAATGTTTCTGTTTTTTCCAGCGAAGTCTTGTCCTCGCAAGCAGTGACTCTGCGTTTTTAGCTCGCAGGGCATGAATCCAAGTGTGATCTCATGCAACTGTCAAACCTCTTTTAACAGAAAAAAGGCCTGTGCCAAGAACAGGTAGAAAAATCTTAAATAGCTCTCTCAGGAGTCTGTTATACAAGCAAAATATTTCCAGAATGTGTTTTTCCTACTTAAAGTTCTCAATGCATAGAGACAGTTCAATAAGCATCTGGTCTTTTCTTTAATCTGTCACCAGAAAACACATGTTCATTTTACCACTATGTATGGAACATACAGCCAGTTGCTGGTGCAATCAGGACATGCCGCATACATTCGGCTTCACAGATGAGCAAGGTACCACGGCCATCACTAGCTATATAAGCAACCGTGTGTCTAATCAATATTTTTATTCTGGGGTTTTGGGGTTTTTTTAAACACTCTTCTTCAGGTCTTGCCTGGGCTGGTTTTACACCAAAAACACTTGTGTTCATTTCAGCACAGGTGCTTTCAGCGCAGGTGGTTTGAAGAGGGAACTGAAGCAGGTCCAGAGCTCTGCAAGGGCGAGGGGGGAGGAATGGGAGCACGGCACCTGGCCCAGACTTGGAAGCCGCCGCAGCTCCTGCCTCACCTTGTTCAGACTCAACCGGTTGAAGAAAAACCTCTATTTAGCCAGGCCATTCCCCTGCTTCCCCCTGCTCTCAAGGAAGGTGGCAAGAGCTTTGTTTACACTGAAACTGGCTTTCTGAAGGAAAACCTGGGTTTCCACAATGGATTTGTCCTGCTGATTGCAAGTGTCAGATAGTAAAATCTGTAGCTCCTCACGTGCATTACAAACGTCCCCACCAACGAAGGGTTTTTAACAGAGCCACGAGGGTTTGTCACTTCAGTGCCAGGGACGTTTGTTTCAGCACATACCCGTGCAGCCACCGCGGCGGCAGGGCCTCGCAGGAGCGGGCCCACCAGCTGCCACCTCGTCACCATCACACTACCAGGGAGGCAGCACTTGAGCACCTACTCAAGCACTTGCCTGAATGAAGGCTCAGGCTGCTACAAAATCTCAGCAGAACAGAAAACTGTTTGAGAGGAGGGACGTGAGCACAGAGAGGTCATTTTTCTGACTATGGACTGACTGGGTGGAAGACAAAGGCCCATTTCACCCCGACACACCCGTACGAGAGCAGCTGCGAAGCCCGGAGATCTCCAGCCTTAGCTCATCCATACGCAACCAGGGATCTTGCATGTTGTGCGAAGCACACCAGAAACCCCGAACACCTAATACAGTGACAGACAGGATGCAGTTTTAGGGCTGAGGTTGAGAAGAGACCACATGGAAACACAAAGGTTATCCCAGGCAAATCTAAAAGCACTAATTTCCCAAGAACATGACCTGTGACTTTCAAATCCTACAATTTAGACACATGGGTACAAGGAAACTGCTCAGACCCTGCACCGAAGAGTAACTCTACCATAGGTGAGGTACGTGCTACTTTCGATACCCCTCAGGGGCAGAGATTAAAGCCTAACAGCGTTAACATCATGTTACTGACCTTCTTTCAGGCTTTATGAAGATATAAAGAAATACTTTTACTTACCTTATTCTCCTGACTTAATGTTTGGGGCGGAATAACTACATCCTGCTATAACCCACACTATCACTAAAAAAAAGTTTTGCCAGTTCATACAAACAGACAAACCACAGTCCCAATGAAACACTGTAAATGGAGCAATGCTGAGCTACAGATGGAAAGCTTTGAGACAGTAAAGCTGGAGGTATTCGGTGTGTTATTGTGTCAGAAAAATACACACAGCCACAGCAAAACAGCTATCAAGAAAACCCTGGAGGTTTTTTAGGTTTAATTTATGACATTTAGTCTAAAATATGCCTTGTTACTTTGGGAGTCATTAAGGTATAACTACAGAGGTAACTGCAATAGCTAGATAGGCTTGAACAGAAAAAGAAGATGGGAGGCTTCTTGGTCAGATTTTAACTCCGTAAGCAGAAATAGTATCACTCGATTACTACAGAAATATTTTAGTTATCTTTCTAGATGTTTTAGCTCACCATAGAGTCCCCAAAAGGACACCTCTCAAATGCATCTCTGAGAGGCAGTGGACACACCATAGAGCAGCCTGGGAAGCAGACGGCATTTAGTGCTGTTCCTCTAAGTCCCAGGACCTACAGGACTAAACTCACTTTGCCTCCTTATGCACCACTGCAGATACGTGAAATCAGTGAAGGTGCTTCCCTGGGGACACTAAAAGATTTGCCGAGTAATCTGAACCAAACAGGCAAGGTAACAAGATGAGTCTGAATCTCTGTCTTTATTTGGGATACCTCCTTTCCTATAGGCACATCTCCACTGCAGTAAAGACATAAGTAGAAATCACTGCAGCAAACAATTTTTTGTTCTTTCATTTGTTGTTTTGGATCAGACAGTAGAAGCAGAAATAAACCAATCACTTTGGGAGATGGGCAGATCTAGATGCTTCCTGGGGGGCAGAAATGGGCTGGGCGTGGCTTTCTCCATGAGCTTCGGCAAAAATGAGTCCGATGTTGCTCAAATGAAACCTGCTGAAAGCCATACAGCAAATACCCTACGGAGCAATTTCAGACTGGCAGATCAGGTTAAAGAAAATTTCTTTGCTCTGCTGAAGCTTGGTAAAGAAATTAGCCTTGAAATAATTTAAAGGACTGGTCCTGATTTTTTTGTATCACTTCATGCAACACTGCATTCCTGGTGAGGTCTTCAGCATTTTATAGAATTGTTTACTCCAATGAGAGAGGATAATGGGTAGCAGCACATGAAAAGGTGCTTGCCCCTTGGACTTCTGAGCTGCATGTTCTGCAGATTTAAAGTAAATATTGTATATGACTTCCATTATCAGTCACCATGACAAAATTCACTGCAAGAATTTTTTTTTTTAGTTTCACTGACTATGGATGAGACAGATTTTGTTTTTCAGGAAAACCAAGTTGCTTGAATATCATATCCACTAACAAACAAAACAAAAATAGAAGCGTTAGCCTAGAAAAACAAAGGCTGAAAGGGATATGGGACTGATCTCTAAATAAATCAAGAGAGTAAACATCACATAAACAACTAAAAACCTGTTTGGTACAAGAATAACAGGTGCAAGTTTACCATAAATAATGCAGAATTACGGAATAGCTTCTAGAGCCTTAGTTCTCAGTGGATCATAACAGGCTTCCTGTAGGAGTAGTAAGGGCAAAGCCTGACCAGTGTCTTGTAAAAATCACACATTATCTGCAGAAAATAACTTCACTGAGCATGTACATAACTCCCATATTCCTTCACCAGAATTATATTATCTGTACATCCCCTTATTCACACAACTGTGTGTCCAATTCACACACTTGTTAGAATGCAATCTCCAACACTGTACTGAACAGGGCTGTTATCCAAATTAATACAATCTACAATGCAGTGTAACAACTAGCAATAATGCTTGTCATATTTAACTCAAAGCTAATTTAAATAAAATACAGAAGATAATGCTTCATTAAATCTGAGCCTCGTTTCGTTAAAGCTGTTACAAATGTCTGCAGACACTGGGGTGAGTGGATTCACCTGAAAGTTTAACACACTAACAAAATAAAAGCTTTAAAAATGACAAGAGGTTTTTTTATTTTTTTTTTCTCCCAAAATCACTTTGCATTAACAATTCTGGTTTGATCTCTTCCAGGTTTTCGATAGCCCACTGGTGGAAAACACCTACAGCAGAAGCACCAGGGGTTCTTGGCCAAACCCCGTTTCCTGCAGCACGCTTCACAGGCGGAAGCGGGGGTGAAGGCAGGGCTGAAAAAAGGCATTTATAAAGCTTATCCTAATGACAGTATGCTAGCTGTGAGTTTTAGCACATACAGAAATCTCCAGTTTTACAAATCCACTTGTGTTGCTTGAGTAGCCCCAGGCAGCTGCACCGCTGACGAAGGTTTGGCCTGTGGCAAGCAAAATGTAAGAACATCAGTGAACAAGTATACGTGGATTGCTGCACTCTGTGTTGATACACAGGCACTTTATTGCTGGAACACACTAATCATTCTGCATCTAGGATTCTAAAAAAAATACGTATCTTACGTCAGTTTGATGCTTACTTAAGTCTTTTTAAAGGAGAAAGGGCAATAGCTATTGGTCTAATTTAAATACGTATATGCCATCCAGCTGAAATGCATTACTGTAGTCGATCTGAAACCTAGCCAGCATATTTTATGACATAAACCAAGGAAACATTAGTGGCAGCAAGTGGTCTCATTCAGAAAACTACATCTACAGCTTTGCAGTGCCCCACAGCCCCGACAATGTGCCAGGCCATTTGCTTACCAGTGATGTTTGGGGAACTGTCTACCTCACTGCCACGGCAGCCCTATCTCCTGCGGCTTTTGGGCTTTTTTTGTACATCTCTAAGCCAAAATGTGACTGAGCTCATGAGATCCAAAAAAAACTGTGAAGATTGTATTTACTGCCCATCTTCAGTGTTACTGGTTCTGAATTCAGAAAACTAAAGAGAAAGGTATTGAGCAAGAGGGTTTGAGCTATGCAAGAGCAAGGCATTACCACAAAAATGACAAGAGTGGGTAATACTGCATAAGCAGATGCATGAAAAAGCAGCAAGATCTGCTTCTCAAGTTTAGTTCTTGAAACAACGTTTTTGTCCCTCAATTTGCTTTAAGTAAGACGGGCTCCAACAGGAAACCAGTAGCCTCTCTTGAGAGACACCAAACTAGAATAAGGAGTCACAACATATAAAACAGGACAGCCAAACTGAGGTGGCCAGCGCAGCTTCTGCTTTTGCATACTTCTATAACTTCTTAATTCTAAACATTTTAGACAGCAGGGAGGTTGTTTTATTAAAAGCCACACACACTGGTAGTCCTCACATACATACGCACAAAGGTAATCAAACTCCTAAAACAGCAGTGACAAAGCTTGCCAAGTTATGTTCAGGCTTTGGAAGCCATCCACAGAGTCATAACTGGAAGGCTTGTGTGAGGAGAAAGGCAGAGCAGCACCCCACAATGCAGATGAATGATGTTACTGTAGTCAGTTATGTCCCAAGGGATATCACAGTCTGCTGCGCAGCACGAACAGGCTGTGAAAGTCTTCACCCGTTCCTGTACTTACCAAATACACTCATGAACTGTTAGGTAACGTTAACGAAGCATCTTTAAAAAAGAAAATAGCGAGGAAAAGCATCCAAGCATCTTTAATGGCAGTTGTGGTAGACAGATTTATATTCTTTTCTTACGTTTTGCTGGTTTTTTTAAGCCAAAGATCCCATTTAAGAAAAACAGAGCTAAGGCTTTGTCTACATCAGACATTTGTCCTGAAGCAGCAAAATCCCCCCAACTGAAATCACCACCCCACAGAAGTTACAAATGGCACCTTTAGACTGCATTTCGTGTACAGACCATTCCTAAATTCACTCACTGCCCAAACCAGTATCAGACATTTCATTCTGTGCATGCTCTGGTGCACAGTTAAGTCCCAGTATATCCTTAACTGCAACACGGAGAAGCCAAAAATCCTGTAATACTTGGTGGTAATAGCATACGTCTAATACCCAACACCTCTAGACCTTTCCAGAGACGTCACAAAGTAAAATGCAATATATAGATGGCAAAGGGTGCAGATAAATCCAATCTCCACCAGGAACTCCGTTCGTTTCACTAAGCTGATAGGAGGAAAATAACAGCAAGAGAACCCATTTCAGATGCTTGAAGGGTACGAGCTGACTCCCTGAGGGATCAGATAAGCACCAAAGCCACCACAAAGAGACTGTGGACCACATGGCTGCAATCGGAAAACAGGAGGGATAAGCGAAGCAACCTCTTTTGGCAGCAGCGGATGGTTAGATTAGACTTCCTTGCACCAGAAACGTGGACACACACAACACGGACCATAAGGCATGCTGCATTTCCACCTGGTTTCAGCTGGTGGTCCACTGAACACAGAGAGAGCCCCCAAGCCTCTCCTTTGGCCTTGGCCACGTTCACTCCCAAGCGGCGTCTGTCAAAGCCAGTATTTGCAAGTGGTGGAGCAGAATCCTGCCTCAAGTCAAGTGAAACGAATGCTCACGCCAGTTTCCCCACATGCTGGGCGTGCACACACCCCAACACAGGGGTACCAATGGTTTCCTCTGGCACCCGTCCCCGGTGTCACGAAGGCCTCAGGAAAGGAGTATGTGGTGTCATTAGACGGCAGCACTTTCTTTAGGGACACAGAAAGTACCTCTCTCTCCCCAGAAAGGCTGCAAAAGTCAAAATAGCTCAAGTTGCTGACATACTGACTCACATAAACCCCCTGTATTTAACCCCTTATATTTAAAAAAAAATGCCTTATGCTGACAAAGGGATGGACAAATTTCCCCCACCCTACAGTACTCTTTGCTGTTCATTTCCCTGAGGTGGAAACATTTGTCTGATCCCTCAACACCAACAGCTTGTTTGGTAGCATCTGCTAACATAGTCGTTACTACCATTTTCCCAGGTTTCTTGCTTTACAATAAAAATACCACCGCGCCAGCAGTGCTGCTTGGAGGAATCTCCATCTGCATAATTTGAACAGAGCAAAGAACACACTGACCCTAGGATATCATGTTCAGAGTCCACGCAGGATCTCCTGCCAGCACAAAGGCATGATCCAACTCACTCGTTAACCAGGAGGTAATTGGTCGCTATTCAGCCACAGCACATGGAGAAGACACAGAGACATGAAGTTCTATATGTGGCAGCTGGGAGTTGGAAGTCTGGCCTTCACCATGCTGGAACCCAGATAGGGGCATGTGTGTAAGATGTATTTACTAGACCCCCCAAAAAAGAGGGGGGTCTCCTTTTCTACCTCAGCCTAGAACTATAGCTCTTTTCTCCTCAGCTTATCAGCTCAAGAGTAGGTGACAGCTACATAGAGACACTTCAGGAGAAGCTATATATAGGGTGAAGTGAACTTTTCCCCAGGAAGCTCTAGATCTGGGTCATCTTGCTGCTTCTGGGAGGTAGAAAAAAAACAGGTTACTCATTGAACAAGAATACAGTTTATAGAGGAAAACAAAGATTACTTGGAGCATGAAATTTTGTGGGGGTAGTATTTCTTCTTTCCCAAAGGGTTTTTAAAAGTAAAACTAATTAGTCATTAAACATTCTGTCACTGAATACCCAACTCCATCTGCTGTAAATCACAAAACCCATTATATTTACAAAAGGAATGGGCATTCTTTGATAAACTTACTGTCAATAGTTTAGCCACACAGTAAAATAAATACAACTTAAATTCTTAGAAATTCCACAGAGTTTGTCTAAATTCAGACATAATGTAAAATCCCTCCTTGCACCTCATTTTTGGTTCTTATAGATGACTGGCTGGAAGAATTATATATAACCCAGCAGAGCTCCAGGGGAGTTATCCTATGAATCCACTCCGATGGATTAAGAACCACGCTACGTCCAGTCGAGGACTGGGTGGGGAAGGAACTGAGCATCCCACCAGGTTTGGGCCAAAGGCCATCACTGAACTCAGTCCAGCTGCTGGAGGGTACCTAGCCACCGCAGCCACTCCAGCATCGCTGGATGCCGTTAGCTAAAGAGGCACGCCTCTGTCAGGGCGGGCAGAGCAGTTTTCTTGGCTCAGGACAGACCTTAGACTAACTTAGATTAACACTACCAGTTAATTCAAATTAAGTATTTTTGCTTGAATTTTAGAAGTTACATTGTTTCCTTCCAAGAAAAGGAAAAGCCATTCTCCACAGGACAAACCGCAACTGCCTCAAAGCCTCCAGATACACAGATAGAATATTACAGAACTCTGAGCAGACACTAAAGTAATGACTTAGTCGTATTTCATAAGCTGAATTGAAGATCTATGGATCCCACTGCAATATAAGTCATAATACCTAACCAGAAAACAAACAAGATAAATCCCAAAGCACCAGGAACCAGCAATAGCAATTAAGCAAGTACTATTCTAGGGCATAAAATAAAGTCTACAGGTGTTAAAAATATTCATTTCAGTGTCTTAAGTAAACCTGAATTTAGAGCATTAGTTTGCTGATCTGAGCCTTTTACAGAGTTTCCACTGAATACAGCAGTAAACTGCTTCCTGTTAAGCAACAGCACAGACCAAACCAGTTTAGAAGTTTGGTCCATCTGTAGTTGAGCAATGCTTGCACCTGTTTTCTCAAAACCCAAGAGCAATCACTTCTCTTTCTGAACTTTAAATAAAATTAATTTATTCAGGCAAAATAAATATTGGTCTTAAGTTATGCTGCAAAATTATACTATGTCTGAATTACAGATCTCAACAACCGTGCTGTGATTAACGTTCAGTGCACAGAACAAACTCTGTATCTGGGTTTAATTACAATGATGAATAAAAGTCAGACACAGGCATCACTCCAGAGTAGTCATGCATTATACTGTCCCGTAGATACTGAAATAATGGAATCTGATGCACTTGAATCTCTTAGATAAGTCTCCCACAGCTCTGAAACAGAAAGGGCAAGAGCACCCAGCCTCATCCAATTCTGCAATATTTGCACGCTGAGTCATAAGATATTTGTATCCCTCACTACCAAGATGCATCCTATGGGAATAAATAGAGCCCGATAAATATTGCTCCCTTTCCTTCTGGCTAGAGCTTGTATACAAGTTATCAGGAGAGCCATACAGACTGATACTGGTGAGGACTATAGGGAAACCTTACAGCCTCTACAGAACTACTGTCCAAGTATATATAGCTATGTTATAGATACATTTCTGGTTTATGTTCTAGTCTAGCTTTTTTTTTTTTTAAAGCAGTTTTGCTACGACAAAGATTAGAAACTGGCAGCATCCAGTAAATTTAATGGTTTTAATTGTGGGTGCAGGATAGCAGATTCCTTACTTTCGTCCAAACCAGCACTGAATGTTTTTTTGCTTACCACTGGATATTCACGCAGCGTCATTAAGTTTTGTTAGTCATAAACCAGGCATTTCCTTGATGCTTCTAGGACCTCTCTTAGCAGTCCAAACTCTAATGGCATGTGGGCTAGATACAATCCCAAGCTCTAGAAAACTTGGCACTGTCAGCCAGCTGAGATTCGTCTTCGACTGAGGATGAGATTGTCCCTGCATGGGTGTTTGGCCTTGGAGTTCAGTGAAGTACATACAAGGACTGCTTCTGAACTATGCCTCCAGACATACCAATTCCTCTGAGTGGGGAAAAAGCAGACGAGAGGACACAGAGGCCTCTCTGGCATCCAAAAAAATAAGATCAAGGGAAACAGGTTTCAGTATTGCAGGGATAATAGTCTGCACATTCATCGCTGCATGCTGGGGCTAAGGGAGAAACTCAATTTCCTGAGTCACAGTTTCTCTCATTCCTCCCACAGTTTCAGTCCTCCCCCAGGCACCTCAGGTCTACATCATCCCTGAACTAAACCAGTGGCTAAAAACAGAGGCAGGATGAGAACGCTCAAAAATCAGCCCAGCTTTTGACACGATGGTATGCATGCGCGCACGTGTGCGACGCAGAGAGCATGCGTAAGCATTCTGGTGGATCAGCAGAAATGCCCGATGCAATAAACCAGCTGGTTGTGATTTGGCTGACGCAACTGCGGTTGAAAGGACGGTTCTTTATCTCCTCCTCCAGTTGCTGCACGCATCTGCTGTTTGTCCGTGTCACTGCGCGTGGATCGTGGCCCAGCAGCTTTTATGCCACCGGCATTCTGACTTTCTTCTGATGAGAAACAGAGCGGACAGCAGATTCCTATGGAGGACTGGTAAATAAAACAACCACTCTCTGTAATTGTTTGGTCTCTTGGAAATTGTTTCAATAGTTCATAGGGAAGTCACAGTTGATTTGTGTCAGTCCATTCCACAGATCATTATCTCTTCAAAACATAAAACTAGTTTATTTTCCGTGGTTCTGAAACTGAAGTCCAGATGTATGGCCAGCAACTGATCACAGAAATGAACCAGTGGTACATATGAGAAACACAAGAGCTTCCTAAACACACGGTGGTCCTCGATTTCAGGGAGGGCGGTATTGCTTGTTTGGGTTGGCTTGCCTGAAAGAATGTACAGTCTCCCAGCATAACGAAGATTCATCATCCTGATTAGGCAAGATTTCTTGTTACCGTCAGCCTCTTCATTCCTACTAATTGAGCATCTGCAACATGGTCTGCCAAATAAATGCTGAACTATCAGGTTCCAAAACAGATTTTAGGAGACTTATCTACTGCCTTGAACAGATCTTCTGATAAAGCTCCCTCTCTACAGCAGCAGGTTTGTCATAAATTCCTGCAGAGGTTCATTTTATAATGGAGGAATATTATTTTATTAAAATCAGATTCTCATGCAACACTTTACAAACAGGAATTAAATTACTAAGCATGCCTGCACTAAAGATAAACTTTATTACTCCTTTACTCCTCGTTTCACATTGAAGAAACTGAAGCACAGGCCAGTTAAGTGATTTGCTAAAAGTTACAAACTAAACAGAAGACTGAACTAAGAATAATGAGTGCTCATGTGCTGCTAGTGTGATTTTTTCCTAGATTTTGGGGGGGGGGGGTGGGTGTGTGTGTGTTTAGGTTTGGGGGGTTTCTTGGTTGAAGTCCACAGTGCAGTTTTACCCCAGCAAAAAGCTACACATCAACCCTAGCTCTGCTGGGACAGGTCGCTGCTGTGGCTGGCCCCCCAGGGGGCTGGCAGAACAACAAGAAAGATAGCATCTTCTACAGAAACACATCCTACCTTCAGGAAGCAAGACACACCTTCACTTCCGAGACCTTCACAATGTCAGGGCAAATTTTTCATGCAATCTAAATCAAGACTTTGCCTTTTAGAGTCAAAGAACGGTGACTCTTCAGCTTTTTCCCCTGAAGAGGTTTTATTCCAACTCAGCCATGACATCCCGAAAAACCTGCTCATTTTGTAATTCTTTGGTCTCTTCAGAACTGTTTCATTAGCTCATAGAAAAGTCATGTCTGATTTGCTTTAGTCTATTCCACAGACCATTACCTCTTCAAAATATAAATACATTTCTCTGTGTGTGTCTATGGGGAGGCAATAACAAGGACAAGCACAAAGACTGGAAGACACAAGTCCGTCACAAGCAAATTGTGTTATTTTTAGTTTCTTGACCTTACATTCTGCAACCAGTTTGACTACAACCATTACCAGGGTCTGCAGAAGTGTTCATTAAACCAAGCTTCTTTCCTTCGTTTAAGTGATGAACAGGGACACGGCAGACAGGGAGGGACCTCGTATAGCATCATGATCCAACTTAAGACGTTTCTTGCAGAAATCCACATGAAACAGCAAGCAGTACTCCATCAAATATGATTATAAACATATCCTATTATTTTCAAAATTCCTCCTGGAAAACTTTCTAGCCAAAATGGCTAGGAACAGATCTTTACCTATTGCTTGCCAACTTGACAACACTGAGTCTAGAAACTGGCTCTAATTTTCATAATAGAAAGATGATAACATAGAGAACTCAAACATCAGCATACACTTCCCATTTCCTCTAGCCATGTCTAAAGCATATTTATAACGAACTGGAGTTAAAAAAATCTATTTTAAGCAGGCAAATAATTACAATACTCAGCCAATATTCATTAAAACCAGTTTATGAATGGGTATTTTCAAGATTAAAGTTATCTAACTCTGTGATACCATCTGGTATCCTTTATTTTCAGGTTTGCCTTCCTTCCTCTCTTCTCTCCCTGCCTCCCCAGCTTTTTTTCACTAGCAAAATGGAAGGTGGTACCAATCAGCTAGCCTGGCAGGCTACGCTGAAACCAGTCTGCATTAAGACAGGAAATACAGGTGCACAGTTTTTTTCTGTTATCTAGAAAGGAATCTGGGCTTACCACCCTCACAAAACTAGCACTAATTACCAGCAACAAAATTCTCTAGACAACTTGCAAAGTTCTTAAGACGTGGAAGGAGTTAAGAAGAGTGATGGCATACTGTCCACTAATCAAAGAAGGGCACTGCTGCCAGAAGGCGCTAGCCAGCAACACACCAGACACTCTTGTCTGAAGCCGTTTGAAGTTTCCACTGGAACGAGGAATTGTGGACTGGAGCGGTATTTCAGTTCACAGCCACAAATGCAACTGTAAGTCATACATGTCATCAGCGAGATGTGGAAGAGAAGCAGAGAAAAGGGTAAGACCTGCATATGCAATTTTTAAATATATTCCTTTCTCGTACATGAAAGTAAACCTACTAGTTGGTTTGCTTTTTGTGGCTAGCTTTCTGTTTTCCCATCACATCTTTTCTCCTCATACACTGTTCCAACACTTCTAGCTTTGCACAACCACTCAATGTCAAATTATAACACATTATACTATCGTAGTCTTCCTTCTTGTACAATACACGCAGTCACAGATGATAAATCATCTCATTTGCAGCCCAAGAGAATTTTGTATGGATGCTTCTATAAATCGGTGCAACTCCTATATCAGAATTAATTTGGTTTGCAACTTTTAATGATATTAATTACCATGCCTTTGAGAAGACAGCATCAGAACACCAATGTAACATACTAAGTCATGATGAGAGCATAGTAAAAGCTTTGTTTCTCTGTTGAGCAAAATACATACAACACATGCATCCACAGGGGCAAGTTTCACACAGAAACACAGCAGTCTATTTCAAGAAAATTTTCTGACTGTTCAAACTGTGCAATTCTCCAGCACCTTGGATAAGCAACACTCCAGGGCTGCATCTCCTATGCTGCGCTCAGGCTGAGGGGATCCTGGGGAGCAACTTAGGAAGGACCTAGGGCACTGCCATCACAGGCTGCTGTGCCACCTCCCTGAACTGGGGATGGAGGGCATGAAGCACAGTAAGACAGATGGATGGGGACAAGGGTACAAGCATACAGGTGACACTCTGTCAACAGAGGAAGCACAAGGAGGCCATTGTGACAACCTCAGTTTAAGAGAAGCCATGAGACATCCTAAATTGTGGTTTCAAAACCTGCTGTCCCCAGCAGCTTTTGCAAGATTATGGGAGCACGACATCGGGTTAAGCTCATGTTTGTGATCTCTTGTCTCATTTTGTGCCTACAGCCTAATCAAAAGAGTATCCAGGTCAAAAGGTTTAAAATTAATCCCTCAAAAAAAAAACCCAACCAACCAACAAAAAGAAAACCCACCCCAAACCACTAGATCCACTGAAACATTTTATCTGGGCCCGTGAGACAACACAGGGTGGTACCGAGTACCAGAGAGTGCACTTTGGATCTCTTCAGGTAGACTAATAAAATATTTTACCCCTTTATCTGCCACATCAAGATTTCAAACGTGCTTTTATGGGTTCAGTATCAATACCAAGAACTTGTGCTTATTTCTCATGCCTTAAGCTTATTAATTTAGCAAGTGGTATATACATCTTTTTTAGAAGACTGCAGTGTATTTTGTCCACAGTAGTACTTTTTAGAAACTTAGGGAGAAAAGATGTAAAGTATTCCGTACTTTGCTATGTAAAATGCCAGAGTTTAATAAACTGGCAGATTATTTCCTGCAACTATTAAGGAACTATCTAAGAACAGAAATACAAGACAAGGATTAAAAAATGAGCACATCTGTTCTGCAAAACAAAGTCTTTGAGAAGAACTGCTAGAAGTAAGAGAAACTGGAAGAAACAGTAAACTTGTATGGAGAAACAGCAGAAGGCATATTGCCAACAGATGGTGAAGAAGTCATACACAGAATAGGAAAACAAACTTGAAAGCATACTCAATTTTGAGGACTTGAGAAAAAACAAAGCCAAAGCTAACTCTTTTCTAATCACAGATTCACTGGTTAAAAATGGAGTTGCATGTGCTTAGCACTTAGAAAAATGGTTGTAATTTCTGGGTTCTAAAATGGAGGCATCCAAAATTAGTGTCTGTCTATGAAAATGTTGGTCCACTCTTGAAATCACTTCCTTTCTCCCACACATAGAGGCACACTTTTTTTGGTGTGCTTTAATTATTTCCCATGTTAGCTGTTAAGCTTGATGCACTGGAAAATGGCTGATGTTTTAACGGACCACGTTCTCATTAACTCAGATACCTGTTTAAAAAAAAAGATGCTTCCTCTCTGAAGCCTTCCTGCTGTAGCTTATAACATATTCTGACACAGAAACTGAGAGCAGAGACAGGTATATGCAGAGCCTCTGAATGGAAGTTATATTCTCCGTTTCTCCATGCACCCATACTGCCAATCAAATCTTCAATCTCACTTTTGGAGGCAGGACAACACAGTGGGTTCAATAGCACTCACTGACAAGAAATATTTGACATGCAATACTGAAGTGATTACTGGGAGTGCATTTTGGAGTTAGAAATAAACAGCTAAATAAAAATTATGGTTTACAAGATTCCCATATGGATGCCCATGGCACAATCCTGTCAGAACGCAAAAGATTATTTTAAGTGTCAAAATATTACAGTAGTTACAGGAAACATCGGAGTCATCCTCTACAACTGTGTGTCTTCACCCAGCAAGCTTCCTTCTCGTTTGCATACCTTGCAAGATCTGTTCAGGAAGTTGACACATCATTGCTGCAAACCCAAGAAAAGTAAACATACACGGTTTTACTACCTTCTAAAATATGTTCATTTTACAGCTGAAACTGCAGCAGTTGGATTTTAAATTCTTTGTCCCCTAGTTCCTTGCACACACAGCATGCTAGTTGCCACAAGCTAGTTTTCAAACTCATCCTCCTCCTTGCTTTGCTTCCTCAGGTCTATATATTCTCACATACGCTCTAATTCTGGTTAAGACACTGTGAAAGTAATTATCACTCACAAGGACAAAACTCCTAAATTCCCATTTGTAACACCGAATCCAAGCTGCCACCTGAAAGTTAAAACGAATGACCTATCACTAGCACAGCATAAAGATTCTTCACCTTTAGAGTCTGTCTTGTGCATCTTCTAAACCCAAAACAATTCAGAATTATAAATCCCCTCAACCTCAAAGTGCATGAAACGCTGCACAATATTGTAGGTAAGGTTTGTTTTTTTTTTTTAAAATCACAAGCCACTGTGGTTCAAAACTCTGTGGAAAAGGTAGCTTTGAATTTTGACTACACGAGACACAAAACACTACCTTAAGGCGAAGCTTCAGGACTTGCTAGGATCAGCAGAGGGGCTTTCAGTGCAGCCAGAGACGATGTCCGAGACAGCCAAGCACCTGTGGGCACATCACCCGATGCCACACAGCTTTATTCAGGCGAGGGGAGTTTTGCTATGAATACACTTACTCAGTAACAGACAACTGTAAGTTCGTTTATTTTACTGTCTTCTCAGTCAACCATCCACACTTATGAGCAAGAAGTTCTTCATCAAGAAAAAGTTTTTAAAAAAGAGCAGCAGCAAGGGAGGAAGAGTACTTATCTACACCAAAATCCACATGAGAAGGCCTGCACAATGCGTATGCTCGATTCAAGCCTCTTGCAAAAGCTAAGAGGTTGTTTTCAAAGGCAAAAAAGCCCTCCATGGGTCTTCCTAGAATCACAGATAGAAACACAAATAGCACGAACAGTCAAACTTTATAGGTTGATTTGACAAAAATATGATGCATTCCTAAACAGTCAAACTTTATAGGTTGATTTGACAAAAATATGATGCATTCCTAAACCACGTGGACAACTCAGGCTTAATTTAGACCACGACCTTTAAAAAAAAAAAACTTACATCTTACCAAGCACTTTCTATTTATTGGACTTCAGCAGACATAGTTCAGAAGTCAGGAAAAAAATTCCCCACATCAGGAAATTTATTCAAATATGAAGCTATTGCGCCCAAACAAAACAAACAGCTGCACACCGCCAAGCAACACCATCGTTGCTTCACTGCACCAGCAAGGGCTGCTACGTACGGAGCTTCTCTTCAACACTAAAGGGGCTTCCCAACAGGGCTGTAATTCTTGAACTTGTTAAAGCATTTGTAGATTACACGTCTGCCCGGTTAAATGCTTCCTGCAATTTTGTTAATTATACGTCAAGGTCTGCGACTACTGAATGACTCCCATCCTAGAAAACAGAGAGCTCTCAAGTCACCCTCCAGAATCTGTCTCTCAACTGCTATTTCTATAGATTTCTCTGGAACACATCCAATTATCTCAGATAGGAAAATAGTTTTGAAACTTGAGTAAGACGTGCGATTATACCACTGGATTTTTATTTTTTTTTTTCTTCTCCATTTTTCAGTGCTGTACAACCGTTTACTGTAGATGGCTTGTTTAGGACAACGTATGTTTCTATATATGGGGATGAAGATCACAAGGGGCAGACAAGTGCAACCCCAAGTTCAGCTTCCCCTTTCCACGGCGAGAAGCAGCCAAGTGCAGGGCTTTCACATCAACGCCATCACCCCTCTACATCAACGTCATCCTCCGCTGTGAGGAAAGCGATAAAGAAGACACCCGGCCTTCCTCCCCCCCCCCACCCCCCCCCGATTCGTCATCAAGATATAAATTAACAGATTCTCTCAGAGAGAGGAAAAAAAAACCCGAACAATGGGGAACATTTCCCTGCTGGTGCCCCACGCGACCGAGGGAAGTAGGATCTATTGTGCTGGGGGAGTTACTTACTGGGGATGGGACGCTGCTAAAAATACGGGAACGAAGCTGGGGCGAATGCAGCCGGACAAAGCCCGGGCGGTGCACGCGCCCGCGGTCCCCGTCCCGGAGCGTCGCCCGAGCAGCGCAACGCCAGACGGTGATGTCACCGCAGGCAGGCAACAAAGGACGCGGCACCGGCCGGACGGCCAGCGCCTGCCCTCCTCCTCCTCCTCCTCCTCCGGGACCCCCCGCCCCCCGCCCGGCAGCGGGACCGACCCCCTCCTCGCCTCCAGCCAGGCCCGGCCCGCCCGACGCTCCCCGCCGGCGGCCGCTGCCGGAACCTCGCCTCCCGTCCGCCGAGAGGCCCGAGCTGTGGGACTGGAAGAGACAAAGCGGCTTCCCCCCCCCGGTACGCCTGAGCGGAAAGGGAGCGGTTCGGGCAGCCGCCCAGCGCAGGAGCGGCGGCCCCCGGCCCGGCCCTCGAGGCGAGCGGCCTGGCGGCTGACCCCGCCGCGCCCCCCCCCCCCCCGGCCCCGCCGCATCCCGCCCCGCTCCCTCCCGTCCCCCTCCAGCCGCCGCTCCCCGCCGCGGCGCTCCCCGCCCCCTCCCCTACCTGATATGGCGGCGGCGGCTCCTGATCCGGCTCAGCCCCGTCCCCGTAGCTGGCTCTGTCCGACTGGGACTCGTGGAGCAGCGAGATGTCATCCGAGGTGGGGGACTTGAGGCAGTTCCCCATCTTCCCCCCGGGGAGCGGGGCTCCCCCTCCGCCGCCTCCTCCTCCTCAGGGACGGACCGCCAGCCCCCGCCGGCGGCGGCTCCGCGCCCTCGCCTCCCCGCCGCAGCGCGCAGCCCGCAGCCGCCCCGCCGGGGAGGCTCATGCCAGCCCCGGCCCTAAGCGGCTTAGCAGCAACCCGGCCGCCTCCCGCTTCGCTCCGCAGCCGCCCCGACCCCCGAGCCGGGGGGGCGGCAGGACTGGCCTCCCACCCCCCGGGGGGGCGGCGTGGGGCAGCGGGCTCCGGTGGGGTCCGCCCGCCCCGCGGCAGCCCGGCGCTGTTCTGCTTCCTGGTCACCAGCTCCCTGCGCACTGGGCTTTGTCGCACAGGCCGCCCTGGCTCCTCCTCTCACTCCTCCCCGCCGGGCCAGGTTAGCAGCCGCAAGGCCCCGCTCCGCCGCGCCCGGCCCCGCGGCGGGGGGAACCCTGCCCGCCCCCGGCGGGACGAGGCGAAGCGGGGCGGGGGGACCTCCGGCAGCCGCCGCCTGCGAGGCGGTGGGCTCCCCCCGGCCCTCAAAATGGTGGGTGCCGCTTTGCTCCACCCCCGGGAGCGCGTGTTTTTGTTTGTTTTCCGGGCATGGCGGCGCGGCCGGGGCGGAAAGGCCGCCCCGCACTGGCGGAGGGGCGGGCGGCGGGGCCTGGGGCTCCGGCCCCTCCGCGGCGGCTGCGGGCAGCCCCCGCCCCGCCCCACCCCCCGGCTGGCGGTGGTTTGTGTGAGGCCGAGGATCCTTCCCCGGCCTGTGGGTCAGCCCCGGGTTGTCCCCAGGGGAGGAAGGGGGCTTCCTCTGGCGCTGTTACTCGAGTGGGCACGGTTTGTAGTTGTGGGGGCAGGGTATTGAACCCCGAATGTGGAGCAGAAGAAGCAAGAGACGCTTCCTGTGTCGCTTTTATGTTCGGGCTTGTTATATGATAAGCAGATTTAAGATAAACCGTGTATTTAGCTCTGGTTTTTTCTTCGTAAAAATTTCTTCACGCTTGGATATAAGTATAGATAAATGCAAATTTCAAGACAGTGATTGCCCCCCTTTCACTGCATTAGACCCACACAGAGGGGAGCAACACTTTCTGTCCCTTACAGGATGATCCTTTAAGTCTTCTTTCCAGCTTTGTCATCTGGGACGATTCCCCAGAATCCCTCTCTGGCTTTCAGATTCAGACTATGGCATACATTTAAAAATCTGGGTTTGCTACAGTATTTCTTAAAGTGAAGCAAATTTGGTGCAGATGAGGACAGCTAGAAGGTACGGTTTGTAACGCAGCACAGCATGGCCAGTGTTTATCAGAGGCTTATCTGCTGATCCAGTCCTGGTTTGCACTAGAGCTTCCATCCTAGGTCAAAGTATCTACAAACCAGTTGTCCACAGTGGCATATTTGGTTATAGAACCTTCACTTAAGCATTTGGGAGGTCCTGTGGTGGGCCTCTCAGCCTGGGAAGACTTTTTGTTGATTATCCATGCGAGTCCTTTTTTGAAGATTTCATTTTATTACTGTTTAGGAATTTTGCTTTGCTGCTTATCAGTGGGTAACCTAAACAGCCCCAGTGTAAAATCTGTAGCAACAGGAAAGTTATTACTGGCATTTAGGGGGTTCAAACACAGTTTTAGGCTTTTCTAAGAAACTGAGGATAAAAGCGGTTCACAAATTGTGAGCATTGATCGTGATGGAGAGGCTTTGCAGTGGGCCGCTGTAATTATTATTTAATGACTGCTACACGTGACTTGGTAATTGGGGTGTTTATCCTATGAGTATGTTGACTTGGTTTAAGAGGAGAAAGGCAAGCAATGGTTGGAGAGGATCCAGCGAACCACTGCCTCACCCAGTCGTGATTTCAAGGTTAAGGCAATCATAGAATCATAGAATGTTTTAGGTTGGAAGGGACCCCTAGAGGTCATCTAGTCCAACCCCCCTGCAGTGAGCAGGACCCCCCTGCAGTGAGCAGTGTCAGAGCTGTCCGCTGTGAGAACCTGGTGGTGAGGCTCCAGCTCTGTTACTGGTATTTTCAGTTGTGCAGTGGCAACATCGGGAGCAAGATTATTGGCAACTAGAAAGACTTCTTTATTCAGCTGTCATTTCTTGGTTTATTCTCTCTGCGGAGCTTCAGCCTTTGTCATTGGCATAGCTCAGTGTAGACCACAGGCATGTGCCGCAGTGTGCCTTGCAGTCCTGATCCCGTATAGTGTGGAGGTCCTGTGGGAGCATGTGGAGCCTCCCTGCTGGCCAGCATGCCAAGACTTCTTTTCTTTGGAAACGAGTGTGCAAACATGGGTCTCTGGTCTCAACCTGATACACTGCAGTCAGGACACAGCTGGGACATACTCAGGGATCCCACAGTATAGGTGTTGCCTTTATTTACCATGAGTCAGATCTCCAAAAGCAGTAACTGCTAAGCCCATTAAAACTTTCCCATTAGTAGGTACAGGATGTTCCAAATCTGGGCTACGTTTAAAAGATCTTGTCAAATGCCTGAAGAGATCTGCTTTTTATGGTGGACTCGGAGGGACCAAAGAGGAAGCAGCAGCTCACATTGGGCTTTGCAACATGACAGACTCTGCACCAGTGAGAGCTCTGAACAAGAAAGAGCTATTACCAGTCACTACTGGGTTCTTTGAAGTAGGAATGGTTTAAGCTACTTGTTTTCTATGTCATTCACTCCTGTTATGTCAAGCTTTGCACAGCCAGCTCAAAAGTTGTACAGTGGTCCAGGAGACGGAGAATGGAAAAATTCTGTTGTTCACAAATGTTGTCTTTTAACATTCCTGTGTATGCTGTGGTGTGACTGTGAGGCTACTCCTTTTCCTACCACATTTCTTGGGGACAAGAAAGCAGCCAAAGAGCTGTTCAAGTTGAGGTTGGTTGTCCTTCTTGCTCAGTAACCATTTGATGGGAGTCTTTTTTGTAGAGAACGCATGAACCGTTATCACTGTTTCTCAGTATTAAGTTCCAGAAAAATGAACAGACCTGGCAGGCTTCACTGTACCTGCTTTCTGTAGATAGTATTTTTAAGTACAGAGGCTGCTTAGAAGGATCTGCTTTTGTGGAAGCAGACACAGAGGTGATCCTTGCACGTGCAGAATGGTAGAGGTGACTATGGACCAAATAGACTATAGACCAACACAAAACAGGCCCCTGATCATGCTGTTGGAGATCCTCGTTTCATATAGACTTGGAGGCTCACAAATAGGTTTGTATGGTCCTTTCTTCTGAGAGGATGTGATTTACCAGTACAGTTCCCTGTTCGAGCAGAACCATAGGACAATTTAACCAATGGCTTTAGTTCTCTCTCTTTTTCACTTCGCACACTTAATTTGGGGAACAAATAATTATCAGACTGGATTTTCTAGAGCCTTAAAATGATCCTACAGATGCAAGAAAGAACCATGTAGTGGCTTAGGGCTGCATAGATACTACTGGTAGAAAAGATGAATGCAAATACAAAAATTTGTATCAGACTAATATCAATACAGAACTGGCAACATAAGGCAATGAAACTTTTTCTTACCTGTAAATATTTAAACAGTTGGCTATAATCTGTTGTCAGAATGGAAATGGGGTAGTCTGAAATTTTCCAGTGTACAGGATTAATGTTCTCATAAGTCTTGATAGGACAATGTCATATGCAGGTCTGCTCTGACCATTTTTGGGCAGCTAGCATCTTCTAAGTGAAATGTATTTTTAAAAACAAAATGGAAAATAATGAAAAATGTTTTTGAAGGATGCAAACAATTGAATGTTTATGTTTTATTTTGGAGGTTTTTGATATGAGGGGAGACAAATTACATAATGCTGTATTCTTAAGGCTCATACAGGCTAAACAGAGATGATGAGCTATCTTACTGAAAAATCCCTTTCTTTTTGAGTTAAAAATCTAGAAACCGTTGAGGATGTGAAAAGTCTTTCTTGTTAATTGTTTCTCTGGAAAATTGACATTATAAATTGCCTAATTTATAGATAAAAGACCCTTTGGTATCTTTATTTTACGTGGTCCATGGCCATGTTTTGGATATGTTTAATGTGTCGTGCTCAACAAAAGTTTTTGAAAGACCTTTTCTGTCCTCAGCCTGGAAAAGTTTTTTCACTTTCTTTTCTTCCATCAGGCTTATTTTCCCAGCATTTAGCGTCTCTTATTATGTCTTATCTTTCTTCTGGATAAGATTGTTTTCTCGGTTCATATACAGAAGCCCAGCTAACTTCTGGGTGCAATCGTTCCATGCCATGGTACCCATAGGTTCAGAGATAGCACAGTTTGCTTAGGTAATGTTGGTGAATAAGACACATTACAATTTTAAAACCTTTTTCTGGAAAAAAAGGCCTTGTATACCTCTGGAGAATTGAAGTAAATTATATTCTTATATTATAAATGTCAATCTGATTATGGCAATGGCTGAGTTAGTTTATCTGGTTATAAAGAATACAGCATCTTCTAAAATGCACGTGATTTTTTTTATTTTGTTGATTTTAGCTGAACCATAGACATTTCTCAGTATAGATTACCGTTGTATATTGTTTTCCAAGAGAGAGCAAATGCAGCACTAGAGAGCAATTATGGAACTAACATATTTCTCTGAAATGCACTTTGCAATGCAGCATTTTGTGAATGTTTACAAAAATTACTTAAACTTCTGCTTAAATTATCCTGGTATCACAGATACCACTTATATCAATTTACCCTGAAGATACCATCTTGGTAAGGGTATGTTTTCCATTATTGGCATCAATAAGTTGCCTTCCAAAATAACTGTTTTCCCCAGATCCAAAATGTTTTATCACCAAGGAGTGTAATGCCTGGGGCACCTACTCTCTCAAAGAAGAAAAAGGACATGTATTTTGGCATTAAAAAAAACCAAAACAAAAAACAACGAAACAGTCATCACACAAAAGTAACCTCTTCAAACAAACCCTGTCACTCAGCTTCATGGTGAATTTTGTGTAGGAGTCGATTTTCCTTTTTCTCAGTGTACCACATATTACCACAGTCTCAGCTTCAAGAATGATCAGAGACCTAGAAAACATGATCTAAGAGGAAAGACTGAAAGAATTGGGGTTGCTTAGTCTAAAGAAAAGGAGAGTGTTGGGAAAAGTGGTAATGATCTTCAAAAATGTAAAAAGTTTCTCTGCAGAGAGAAAGAATACATTTTTCTTCATGTTCAGTGGGTCTATGGCAAGAGGTGATGGACTCGGAGTAGGAGATTTAAGGTAGACATTAGGAAATTATTTCAACCTGCAGAAGTAGTGCAGCACTGGAAATTATTACCTGAGAATCTCACTTACTGAAGGCTTTGAAAGGTGGATTAGGTCAAATGTCTCAGGAATGGTTTTAGTTGCAGTAGACTATATACAGATAACCCCAAAAGGTTCCCAGCTGATTTATATTGTTATGTTTCTCTTGGGTGATTTAAAACAGATGCATTACTGCTGTGTTATTTTAATTCTCACGCTTCCTTATATCCTTAGAAAATGCCAGGAAGAAAACATGGCAGTAGGTAAAAAAATTGGGTAAGTAGAATGGATGGTGAAGTTCCCAATAGTAGGATATTAAGGAATCACAGTTACTGCAGGATAGCTGTCGTGTTTGAGCCCCCTGACAGGCTTTGGGACACTTGAGTGCACTTGGGGCATTCGACAAGTAGTAGATATTCAATACACAGAAATACATGTTTTAACTAATCTTTTAAATTTTAATTTAATTTAAATAAATTTTGATTTAATTTTAAATTTTAATTGAAACGTTGGTCTTTCTTTGCTTTTTACTGTTTGTAAATAGTTTCTGAATTTTCAAGGAGCGAGCTCTATCCAGAGTTCACCAGTGGCCAGTGTGTTAGTCATCAGGTATTGTCACTGCGGGTTCAGGGATATTCTGCCCAAGATGTGGGGAAAAGATAGATACTTGGAGTAGCAGGTGCAGAAGCCAAAATTACCTCAACTAATGAGTGGTATGAAGTTGAACATGATACTGTTTCATCTGAATTTTACTTTTATCTTGGAGACTTTTTGTTCCTCACAAAGCCTTCAGTTCACTGCAACAGTAAGGTAGTATCCAAAATGCTTGTTCCTCTTTGAAACAGAAATGGGACATTTATAATTTGTCCAAGTTGAATAGGCTTTCTGCTGCACAACGTAAAACCTTGTTCACCTTCTCCTAAGTCTTCCTGGTTTTTCTGATTTTCACCATTTTTCCTGTAGCCTAAAATCTCTGTTTTCTTCCTGTAGATAGCTATAGGTCCTCTGCAATAACAGAGTGATAAAGTGACACATGGAAAGATTCATGAGAACCTATGAAGTGTGACCCTCTGACACACAACTCTGTCCCGGTCCAAGATTACCTCTGTCTTTGTCATTCCTTGACAGAAAACTGTTGAGACTTTCTGGATACTGAATGACATCTGTAGGTACTGTTCTACTCCCTTGCAATTTCAAAATTTTTCCTAATATCTGAGATTGCTATAAGTCAAACTCTGTATTACATGTCCTGTCTGCATTGTTTCAGTGATTTTAGATGTCTGAAGACTGTTATCATGCTCTTTGTTTCAGTCTTTCCCTATGGATCATGATTTGCAAATCTCCCATTCATTTCACTGTCCTGCAGATTCTTTCTTTGGTCTGCTTTTTCAGTAAACGTGGCATGCAAAGCTGGACAGAGTACAGTTAAAACCTCAGCATTGAGTAAAGAGAATATTATTTAGTACATGCAAAAATGCCATTTATCAAACTTAGTGTGCTTCCTTTTTCATAATACAACATCATTGACTTCAGTTTGTAGTGCACTGTCACTCCCTGTCCTTCTCTGGATAATTTCTGCCTACTCAGATTTTCTTATTTTATGCTTCTCCAGGTGATTATTCTGAAGGGTACTATTTTGTATTTCCTGTTGAAACTCTGGTCTGTGACAGCTTAGCTAGCTGAATTGCAGAAGACAAGTTACTGGAGACTGAACAGAAGGAATATGAGGAGGAACCACTGAAGACTTTGTACAAAAAGTATTAAGTGATTGTGAATTACTGCCTCTGGCACCGGGGAGGAGGTAGTCTTTGGGAAATTCACTTTACCATCTGGCCAGAAGTGTTTCCTCTTCTTAAGATTCAGTTTTACTTTTTGAATAATCCATGTGTGTGCACTCTCCTCTTCAAGGGAGAGTAGCTGAAAATTTGTACCAGTATTTGCTTTTGCATGCACTAACACTTCTGTTGTTTGACAGAATACTGTGCTTCTTGCAAAAATTTCTAGAAAACAACTACATCATGCAGAAAACAGTAATGATCATAAATTAAGCCCTCCTGATTTCTCTGGTGCTACAAGAAGGGATACAAGAAGGTAGTTGTACAGTCCCAGTTAGTCTGTCCTGGTTTTGGTTGTGTGGAGATTCTTATAGAACATGAAAATCTCAATTGTTTAAACTTACTTATCTGACAAAAGAGGAGGGAGGCCTTTTTTTTTTTTTTTGGGCAAAACAAATCACGTACTGTTTAAACAAACACTTTTCACACACTGAAATAAGACAGCTAAAGGCACGGTAAGTCTATGCCTATTTTTTTGAAAAAATGTTTCAAAATTTGTGTGTCTAAGAATTAAATTATTTTTCTTTTAATTTATTTTGAAGTGCATGCCTACAGTTAGGTTTTGTAACAGCAGACCTTTTCCTCTTTCAGTTAAGTTTATAGAAATTACAGACTCTGCAGAGCTACTTTCTCCAACTTTTTTTTGGAGGTGTTATCATCTTAACAGGAACATCCTAAAAGTGGACTTGCAGACTGCTTTAGAAATTCATATATTGGGCTACATATTGACTTGGGAAATGTTTTAAAACAACATTCACTTCACTTGGTGTTTTGGACTGCATACTTTTTCCACAAAAGCTCATGTGGAGGTAGATGACCTTACAGAATCTCTGCAAGATGTGGGATGATTGTAATGGTACTTATTACCTCTGGGTCATAAGCTGTACACCAGCACAAAGCCAGGGTTAAGGATAAGGTACAATCACTTTCTGCTCTTCTGATTTCCTGAGGGATTATTGGGTTCATGCAAGAAATGGGGAGTGGGACTCCTTTTGCGAGAATTGTTCCATGCCAGAAACTGAAAGTATGGGACAAAAGTGTTCCCATCAACTGTGATGCCATTCATAGCTTTTGCATCAGAATCTTAAATTTGGATACAAAGATCTCCGTTGCAGAAGCCCCATCTTGTGGACACCCAATCCATGACAACTTCAGCATAACTGAGATTTGAAATACTTAGAAAATCTGAAGATAATTTTGCTAGTCTTTGCAATAAACTGGAGAGTCTTCATATGGCTGGACCATATGGAAGCTTCATTCATGTGTAGAAATTGGCATATGCTTTTTGAAGACTATTTTCACAGGTAAGAAACAGTGAATTACAGAGAGGTGATAAACAGGGATGGAAACAAGGATGTTGTCTCCAGAACTCTGTCTTAATTCTGAATCAGCTAACATCAGCTAAAAGACTAATAAGCCTGAATCCTGCCTTGAATTCCCAGAAGAGTTTCCTGTAGCATTTGTATAGTATAAATGAGTCTTTGGGTGGCAAAATTATGTAAGGGCAGAAAGATGTTCTTTGAAAAAATTGTTAAGACAGAAAGAATAGCAAAATATGCATGAAAACTGAGTCTGGAAATTTTGGGAATATCATTGAGGAGATACTTGGTTTCAGCACAAAGTGATGGAAAAGGGCAAGCAACTCCATATTCAGACAATGTACTTGGTAGGAAGAGTGTTAGGAAGGTAAAAAGAGAGCATGAAAACAAGCCTCTGATAAAAGCTATTTTCAGATTTCAGTATGACAGTAGAATATATTCTATATATTCTGTCATATAGAATAATATATACATATAATTAGAATATCTTTTTGTCACTCCAAAGAAATTGGGTTACTATATGATAGTTTTGCATTTAATAATAAAGGCTATAATAGAGTAGCCAGAAAGCATAGCGACATCTAGGGAAAGTTTGGCAGAAGTGTCTCCATACTAAAACATCTGTAGTTCCATTTTTTACTTCTTAGGTTGGCATTTGACAGTTATACTCCATGCAAAAAGGATAATGTCTTGAGCAACATAACCTCTTGAGAAACAAACGTAATGAATATGAGAATATGATCTTTATTTTAAGGTTTTAGAATGATCCTAGTAGGAGTTTTGAGTGGCAATACTAGAAAAGAGCCGCTCTTCACTGAATTTGCAAGTTAGATCTGGGTGAATTTTAAGCAGGAGACAGGTATGTGCTTAAGTCCAATCTGCTCCTCCAGAGACATCCTACATTTCTAACTGATGTCTCAAGAGACATCCTACATTTCTAACTGAAAATGTAACCACTTTTTTTTTCCATGAAGGTAGCGTACCCAAGGAAAGTTTGGTCAGAGTGGCTTGCTTGGAAGGAATTGCTTGGCATGAGAATAGGGTGCCATATCAGCCCCTTTGCTGGAAGGAGAACAGAGGTTGCTGTTCCTACAGGTGGATGTCTGACTAAGCACAGTGATTTAAAAAAAAAAAAAAAAAGAGACAAAAGTTCATGATCTGGACATCACAAAGCCAGGAAAGAATTTCCTAGTTCATATCAAGAGGAGTCTGGATGAAGTCTTCGCTTTAAAGACATATCAGGTACAATGTATTTTAATACTTAAAAGTATTTAATGTATTTTAATACTTAAAATTACCTGTAGAAGTGAATGTGCATTTGCCACTTTAGAGTTTAAAATATCTGTTTACTTCATATTGAATCTAAAGACTTAGGTTTTCACCCTTCAGTAGTCTGGGAATTTCATAAACACAACTAATTTGAAACATAAATAGGTCTTAAAAAGTCACTGTTCTTAATAAATTAACAGATAAAACTATAAATATTATTTAAAAATTCACACAAATGCCTGTGGATGCTTAGGAATTCCTGACTGACTCCTTTTGTTTCTAACAGCAATCCAAAGCCTCTTTTGAATAGAATTCTATGGTTTTGGTGACAGGCATCTTTGAGGAATTATCTGAGCCAGGGTAAAATCTTTGAGAAAAATGCATATTCTCAATATTGACCTTAATCTGTTCCTTAAGGGAGAGAATATTAAGATTTTAGCAATGTACAGGACAAAAATTTTTACCTGAAAGCAAATTCTGCTGGAACCAGCATGCACAATAAAAGTAAAAATCTTTCTTAGTGTGAAATGAAGCCATGAAAGGAAATTCATGGTTCCTTTCTGTGGAAGGTGTTTCCTCCTTAAGAGACAGGGAACAGCAGATGCTAGTTCACTCCTCAAGGGAAGAGCATATGAAGTGGGAAAGCTACTTATAATTCCCTGCACTTAAATAATGAAGCATGAACCATTCAACAAGAGGAGTACAGACAGATATTAGTGTGGTGTGAAATCTAGAGAAGAAGCTGTAGCCTAGGAAAAGAAAATGAATATGTAAAGCTTGTACTAACAGGGTGTTGGGAAGCAAGAGTTTATTCCAGGTGTCCAAGAGGGAATAATGATTGCTCAGAATCTCTGCTCCACCAAGTGAATTCATGGTAGTACAAAGAAAGGACAACCCCTGGTATAAAGGACAGACTATTTCCTTATTCTGAGCAGAAGGCTCTGGAAAAAGCCAGTGTTGGTAAAAGCAGAAGTCTCTGGAGGAGTGTAAGATGAGGGCAAGCATTCGGTGATACTTCTTATATTAAATTGTATTAGAAATTATGGTTGCTTGTATATGCCCATGTGAGAAGGAAGGAAAATTATGAAATCAAGACACTGAAGAGTGACCTGTTGTGCATTCCTCTGCTAATATGTACAATAAAATGTTCAGTTGCAATTTATCATAAACAGAAGGTTAATTGCTAAAAGTTGCGGAGTAATACACATATCTCTTGTACTAATAGATTTTATCCAAGAAAATACAGCAGGACTGGAAACTCAAAGTTTAAGTGTGAACTTGCAGTAATCCACTGGCAGAAGAGTTGTGTAGGTGTATAAAATTGATTTGAAAGGGAGTGAAGAGGTGGGATTTCTGAATTGCTACTTTTTAAAGATAAAAAATTAGTGCACATATAGGTCATGTTAGAAAAGAAAGTAACTCTTCATGCTTATCTCTTTATTATGCACATCTTTGTAAATGTTTTCTTTGGTTGCCTCTAGCCTTTCTACTATTTTAAATCTTTGTATATTAAATTTTTATTGATATCAAAATGTTGAGATGTAATAATACTAATGTATTAAGTGATTTAACATTAAAAAATAGATTTTCAATGGGCATTTGAAAACAAGGCTTGATGTCTTATGTTACAACAAAATTAAATATATGCACTTGGACTTAAAGCACTTGTGTTTGTAGTATATGAAAGTGTTCTCTTAGATCCGTGTCTCCATAATGACATTTGAGTTCCAACTTTGGTGTGTAATTTTACCATAGTACTTTATGATTGATTTTCAGCAGTATAAGCTTTTGCAGCTAGGTGGCTTATGCTTCGAGCAGATTCTTCTTTTTAATCAAAAGGAAGAAAGCTTTTGGTCTACCTCTTTATAAACTCACCAGAGCCAATCCTTCATACCAAAGTTCATTTTTTATTGACCAGTATTTTGTCTATGCAATTAACTTCTGCAAGGATACAGTGCTGTAGAAACTATTATAAAGAACAGTATTGATGTTACTGTAGTATTTGACCAGAATAGTTATTTAAAGTGTACAGTTAGTTACTTACATTTTCATGTCTGTAGTATCAGCCTGTTCCACTGCTCTGCACCTGTACTGTCTCTGCCTTGTGTCCCTTCCTCTTCCAGCCCTGTCCCTTTCTCCAGAGCTGTGGTGGTGCCACATTGCCATAACCTCACTACCGCTTGCATTAGTCACCACCATAGGATCCGCTTCCCCAGAGATGGATCCTGGTCCCTGTGCATAAAAAATCAGCAAGGTAAGAAGAAGGAAAAGCCCCTACCATCACCAATGACAACTTGAAACTCTTCCGAGCCCTGTCCAAAAGGTTCAATAATTCTATAGTTCCTTATGGTAAGACACTTTTTCTGGTATTGATGTCATGAACATTTTAAAATTGCATCAGACATTAATTACAATTACAACTTGTAATTCCGTGTTTCTGTTTCAAATCTTCCCCAGTTCAATCCGAACCAAAAGTTAATGCCCGCTGGCTAATTTCCAGTGCATGCCTCCACAGAACAACTGTTGCCTTTAACTGGTGGAGAGATCAAGGCTTGAACTGACAAAAGACATCTGTATCTTGGAAAACAAATTAATGTTTATGTTTTAATTTATAAGTTCCTGGCTCTTTTATGGTTCCTGTTTTTCAAGTAATGTCTCTTTGGATCCCTAGCTGATGGAGAGTCAAAATGGAAAAGGCCCATGAGAGAATTATCACAATACAACATCTGGTCTGCATTGGAAAAAGCTGAGAAAGATATTCAACATCTCTGAGACCGAAAGGCAGCTATGAGGCACTTTGAAAGTCAGCCTATGAAAAATCCTGCAGGTTGTGGCCACCTGTTTTTTTGGGAAGAGCTACTCTGCTTCCTAGCATCTGAATTTTAATCTCACTTCAGCACGGATATGAGAGAGCTGGGAGTGGTGTGAAAGGTGTTTGCTTTTCATAATGTTAATCTGAATCCCAGCATCGTCATAATTATATTGTGGGTTTTTGCCAGTCTCCCAGTTTTCTTTTGAGCATGTTAGCTGAAGAGTTGAAAGGCTTTCCCAGGGCTTTTGGCATAGCTTTATAGGAAAAAGGATAGAAAGGACTTTGTGTATTTTTGGAAGAATATTTTGCATCCTGCTTTAAACTATTCCAGAAAGTAGAAGGACATTAGCTAGGCTGTCTGTTGGCTCATGTACTGGTATGTCACTAATGGCAAGGAGTTTTGCTTTGCCTAATTGTTCCTGTTTTCTGCAGTCACAGACTATGAAAAATACAAAGAAATCATGGACCAACCTGGGCAGTAAGGGTACCACTGGATTCAGAGGGAAGAAACTCCTTCCACCGCATGAAACTTCAGTCTTTTAAGTCATCATAACTCATGCAGAACAGAAACAATTTGACATGTATAACAAGAAACACTGCAAATTGTTTGCCAAACAAAGACATATACTGCAGATGGAAGAACTGATGAAAACTGTTTATAGTTGAGGAACTAAATGTAGATTTTTCAAGAACAAGGTTGCTGTTTTCCTTGCCAAGACAAACAAATCTAGTAGAACATCTCACTGCTTTAGTCTGCCTGAGGACCTACTGGAAAGTCTATGCACCTTTCTCCACAGAAAATGTGTGTGTTGTCAATACATAAGTGTATTGTCCACAGTTGCACTGTGGCAGCTGCACAGGAAATGGAAGGTTCTCAGGAATACCTGAGGGAGAACTGGATTTTTGGCCCCTAAACAGTATGGAGTGCTTTTGGAAACTGTGGAAGTTTCTGAGCTGGATGTTACTGCTGCAAAAGGTTATCTGGGAGTTAAATGGAATGGTAATTAATCCGATATCTTTAGATGTCAACACTAATAACATGATGAAATTGAGAATTCGTATTCTTTCGAACTGCAGTTTTCTAAGATGCCTTCATTTCTATGAACCCTACCCAGATTTGTGCTGTTAGAAGTTTTCGGTGTTACCTTTAGAAATACACTGTGCACAGATGTTTTTACAAGGCAGTCTGTAGTCATCCCAAACAACTATTTTTAATGGGCTAGTTATTTAGAAAAAAAACCCCATCTAACAAAAGCATAAATACAATCCCTGATACTGATGTAAAACATTTGTTAGCAGAATAATATAGTTTGTACTACCCTGGTATATTGGAAAAGAGTGCCAGCAGCATTCTGGGCTGCATGAGGAAAAGCATTGCCAGCAGGTCATGGGAGGTGATTATTCCCCTGTACTCAGTACTGGTGAGGCCACAGTGGGAGTACTGTGTCCAGTTCTGGGCTCCCCGCAACAAGAAGGACATAAACATGCTGGAGCAAGTGCAGGGAAGGGCTGTGAAGATGATTTAAGAGACTGGAGATCTGTCATACAGTTGCCCAAAGAGGTCGTGGAGTTGGCATCCTTGAAGATACTCAAAACCCCACCAGGCAAGGTCCTGGGCAGCCTGCACTGGGTGATTCTGCTTGGAGCTGGGGTTGGACTGGATGATCTCCAGAGGTGCTTTCAACCTCAGTGGTGCTGTGAATATTTGAAGCAGTTTGCTTATGTCTTGACAGCATTCTAGCTGGAACTTGACTGTGTAGGAATCCTAAAGAAGGCAAAGGCTGTGACCCTTAGAAATACATCCAGGTGGCTGAGGCCCAGAAAAGACATAATAGGAGCTACTAAGTATTTTGAATATCTCATTGGAGTGATATTTGACTTAAAAATACAAATACAGAAGTGATTTGGGCCTTACCATCAATGACACTGAATACCCATAATCATCCCTCACTTCAGCTGGACTGCAGATGGTAACAGCCTCTCTCTTATCTGAACACCTATTTCAGTTTAATCTTGCTCTGGAAAATCTTGCCATATACTTTACTCTAGAAATGAATATTCAGTGCTTTATGATGCAGAATTCGTTTGTTGGTTTGTTAAACGCTTTCTTTCCTTACTAGTACTGATATTAACAAATCACAATGTATTCTGACATTTTACTTCAGTAACAGGCACATACTATGTCTCAAGGAGTTGAGAATATAATTTGAGCAAGGTAAAATGAAAATAATTACATTGCATATTCTATGGTACTTTATACAGTTAGCTTGTAACTGTTCTTTTAGCACCTTCAGAATAAGAGCAACGCTGACATTTAAAAATGGCTTGCATTTCTTAATAGACACAAGATTTATATGGAAAGGTAGAAATAATGTAATTTTTTAGGTGAGCTGAGTAGTGATAGGAAGATTTACCTGTGGTTTTCCATCAGAAAATGCTGAGGAACTAACTTGCAGTGTTGAATTCCTGGATCTTCCTTCTTTAGAAAACTCTTTGTCTTTTATAGCACCTCTAAGAAAGAGAGAAAGAATTCTGGAAAACAAGAAATTAAGGAACATTACACAAGGCTTATAAAGCATTTGATTTTTTTGTTTTTTGCACTTCAGCAAATTAAACAATAAGTAACTGTAAGATAAGTTTATTATCAATATGTGGAGTCACCATGCGTCTTACAGACTAAGACATAAATGTATAAATAACACCCATGCTAGTTACAGAAGACATCATATTTTGTTATGGATTAATCCGTCCTGAAGCCACAAAAGTAAGTCTTCAGACATAAATAACATATGAAGGTCAAATAAACTTAGTCCTATGTTGCCATCCTCTGCCACCGCTTTCTCGTGACTTACTACTTTTATAGCATATCTCCTCTGATTGTAATAGTCTTTGCATGGGATGGGTTTTTTGGTGGGGAGAGTATTATTTTAAACTGGCACCTCTAGCAGCAGTTCCTACCTCTACTGTTTTCCTTTTATAAATTCATAGCCTATTATATCTGTCCAAGCCTGGCATAGCTCCAAGCCACCCCTTTCTCAGTAATACAGGAAATTAAATCTAATGTCTAATAAGCATAGAGATTTATACAACCTTCATTCACCGAAAAAAGGTGTTTACTTAATAATGTTACCTTGTCTTTTGATAGCTGGAGTTGTGCACTTTGTTTCTCTGTAGACCAAATAGGTTTTGCAGTTGGCCTAGAGGAGGCTGGGTTTCTCCATCCCTTTCTGCAAACTTTCTGAACGTCACCTCAATATTTTTCTCTCGTTGAAGGACCCCCTGTAAATTCCATGTCTAGGGTTTGGTGCCCACCTCTATTTCTCCCTGTGGCAGGAACCCCCTTTGTTCCCCAACACAAGGGCTGCGTACCCCGTAGTCTTACCTCAGGGGTGCTGGCTGCTTTCTCACTCGTTCTCTCCCTCCCAGGTTTTTCTCCATCCTGACCAGATTTCTGTGTGTTCCATCCCATTTTCTGTTAATACCTACTGCACTTCTGTGCCAGTGGGTACAGCATTTCAAAATGCAGAAATCTGACCTTAAACCGTACAGATTAGCACCATAATTTCAGGGGATTGCCTCCTGCATGTATCAGTTTAATAAGTGGATTTATACTGAATAACTTTAAACTGTTGCAGCCCTCTGAAACTGTTTCTGTCTAGCTTCTGTAATAGATAAAGTGACATAAGGTCACCAGTGCTGTGAGAATTGGTTTTGCAGTTGATATGGTAATTCAGCAATAAATCAGTTCTTGCAGAAACCCAAAGAAAATTATTTTAATATAGTGCCATGCTACTTTGTTGACTCTCAGGAAAATGATAATTAAAACCTTCAAGCGTGTTCCAAGCCTCTGGAGAAAATACCATTATGGAAATATAAGGTTATTTTTACGACACAGCTTATTAGCTTCTTTCTAAAAGCAAATCATCTGAATATGATGGACACAAAATAACATTTTCACCTGCTCAAGATGAGAAATAAGGTATTTTTGTAAACTGAGTTCAATATAAGAATGGACTTGGCACAGTCTCTTCTATCACTCACCCCAGGTTTACAGTAACCACTGCTGCAATTTTCTGGATGAAAACTTCCATCCAAATACATACAGGGCCATTAAGAAGTCTGCACTAATGCAACTGATTGCAATGGGAAACAGAATGACATTGATGGTGCCTAAGAAGAAGGAGAATCTCTGCACTCAGAATGAATAAGGGGTAGCAAATGCCTTATTTTTTTCAGAAACAAGTAATTACATTGAAAATAATTTTAATAGTCAAACTCTAAGAATAATCACTAAGAATTTAGAAGCCCAATATTTTTTCCAAACAGTGCACTTGTACTAGGGAACTACTGAGCACAAAAAGTAAAACAACTGTGATACTTACTGTATGACAATACTAAAGGAAAACAATTTTACCAGCATAAACCACTTCATCTTTTTGAGATGAACAAACAAAATTTTGTTTATTGAAGAATAAGCAAAATAAAATTGAGTTTCTAAGAAACAATTCTAAAAATACCTGTATTGTAAAAATGGTATTGTCATTGTCGTGTTTAAAAGATATTTTAATGTTATGAGGTATTAAAGGAAAAAAAATTACATTTTACTCTATGTTCTTTCATAAAACAGGTACAATACTGCTATTCCCAAAGGAAGGACACCAGTTCCAACAAGAGTAGTATCTGTTCTAGAATGAAGGATAAATGGTTCAAAATATCAACATAAACAAGAAAGTTAAAAAGCTTAATGTGAAAATAATGTTGTTGTATGTAACAGTATGCACTGTGTTCAGGCTATTCTCTTTCAGATGGCCCAGGAATGCAAACAGGTATGACACCATATCATTTTACGTCATTAATGGAAGTGTTTCCTTTAAAAAGTACATTGTTATTTTCTGCTCAAACTGTCTTTCATTAATTCCAAAGTTCTTTTGGCCCAACCATCTCTCTGTGTGATTAGCTATGTTAGCTAAAGATGGTTTCCAGTGTTTTCTAATATAGACTGTATACCAATCAATATATTTAATTGTATTACATGACATTTTTAAAAAGTAGATTTCTAAAAATCTATATTGATATATATTCTGATCTTTCCTGATAATCTGTTTCAGGGTGATGTAATTGCGGAATGGACTACGTCAGAGGTTGCTTTAGCTATTTTAACTCCATTCTTGTAATCCACTCCAGTCTTCATTTTTCAGTTGGTAACTTCTCCAACGATGAACATTACTATAAAAAGTCGTTCTTTAACAAAGAATAAATTTGACTCTGAATTTCATTGTCATCTAGGTTTCTTTCTTGGTGCAATACCTGTAAATTGGATTATTTTCAGCTAGCAGAGTCTTCAGAGGCTGTGCCAATGCCTCAGCTGTATTCCTCATCCCTCTTCTCCCGAGACTATGCAGCAGTGGGTGGCAGCAATGATTATTTAACTCCTTTACTATATAGATACATAACTGTTAAGAATAGAGAAGGATGTAGGTTTTAGAATCCGTGTGAGTAACCTGTCACCAAAACCCACAGTAAGCCACAGCTCCTGGGTAAGATCTGCGAATGCCTTTGGAGATGAGTCTGGTCTGAGATTTTCTGTGCTTGGTTTCTTCCCAGAGTGGTTTGGTTTTCTCAAATGCTAGACCACTTCTTCTAAGAGTTACCTTAGATGTCAAGCAGGCATCCCCATAAAAGTTTGTTAACTACCTGTATTTATTGATTTTGTTCACTTTAGTGAACTCTGATGTTTGCTGTAGCACTTCATTTCAGTTAGAAATGGCACAAGGGCAGCGGGCAGTTATGGAGCAGTCTCTGAGCCTACCAGCCAAAAACTTGATTTACTGGTTATTCCTATCACTATAATGATTGATTGTGAAGAGTTTTTGAATGCACAAAAATCCAGAAGTAGTGAGAAGAAACTTGTGCAAACTTAATTTAAAAAGAGATACTGTCTAACAAAATAAAAAAAAATCAGCTGAGCTACTTAAAAGTTTTCTCAGCTGAAGGCTGCAGAGTTTCCATGCCTTGCTTTAATAGTTACATATTTGTCAAAGAGTTAAACTAGAAATGGAAATGCGCTGGTGGGTGAATTTTCATAGACTGCTAGGGAGAGTTTGGGGAGGGACTGTGGTATGGTCAGTATTAGTCAGAGGGCCTGTGATGCCTGGGCTGCAGAGGTCCATATTTGAAGAAGAGACATGAAATGAGGGGGTTGTGCCCCGATACTATGCCAGAGACACAGAAGCCATTAATCCCCAGGAGGGTTTATGAGTGTAAGATCCCCAGGCAGAGTTCAGCATAGTCTGTTGGCAATACAAGAGGGGAGGAACTTGGTCCAAGTCTTCATCTTCTCCTCCACCTTCACTTTATGCTAGTGTAAATAACAAGTTGTATGCAGTTACTTTTTGAAGAGATAAAAATAGAAAATGCAATTCAACGTTTAATGTTATGCTTCCCAGGCTTACTCAGACAGGCACACACAGGATGGATATATGCTGCACACAACTTGGAGATCTCCTTCCGTTTAAAATTTTGGCTCCTCTGTGCTTTACTGATTTGCCCATGTAGCAGATAGAGTATTCATAAGCGTAACACCCTGTTAGCTTAACTGTGAAAGGTTGTTCTGGGAATCTAATGGCCAACAGAGTAGAATTTAATTTTATTTTTGGTTTTGTTTTTCAGCAAGTATTTTAAAGAACTACCAGTTCATCTCTGTCAGAGATTATTTTTCTTGCAGCTTAGCATGGGCACTAATCTCACTGTTGAGTTTACATTTATGGAATAGGTTTTCTCCATGTGTTCATTATTATGATTCTGATTTTGCATGTCTTGTTGCTTGGGATACTTGCACAAGTTGTGTCTGTTTGCACAGCAACAACAGAACTGGGGTTCAGATGCTGCTAGTTAATCAATCAAGAAGGAACAAAAACAGTTTTGAAGGCTACCGCTCTTCTTGGCTGATGCTCAGAAGAGTTGGTAAAAACTGCAAACGCAACAGAGCACACTGATGACAATATTTATTACACATTTTATTTCAAGTGGATTTTTAGGGATCATTTTTTTTAATTTAGTTATTTACTCTGCTTTAGCAAATCATGTGTGAATATAGTTGTTTTTCCAAAATGCCTGCTCTGATTTAGTTGCTTTTGTTGCCAAGGGTCAACTTTTCATTCCATGTAGTAATGTCCACAAGGTGGTGCCACAGATAAAAAGTTAGCATTAAATAAGACCAATTTAATTTGATAATTATACCTGCTTTTTATAACTAAAGTATCTGCATCATTAAAGAATTATTTTGTAAGCATAATATCATCTGCATTTCTAATGACATCACAGATTTGCAAGCTTTTTTTTTTTTTTAAATCCTATGTGTAAGCAGAACTGGGTCTGTCTGCTGTCTGAGTGGGAGCAACACCCACACCTGTGACAGTCCAAAATTGTGTACAAAAATGAAGAGACAGCTCAGGGTTAAGTATACAGGCTGATAAAGAATGAAGAACTGGATCCATAGAGACCTAAGACCAGCAGAACTGTATATGTCCTAGCAGGCTTACCAGTGCAAACACCGTGCCACAGGGATGCGTCTTCTCATGGAGAGCACGAGGCGATATATGTCTAGATAGCTTCAGCAGTACCACAGGAGTCAGCCTGAATCTGGACAAGCAGAATAGTTCATCTGCAGCTTCAGCTAAATCAGCTTCCGTGCAGTCACCCTAGTGTAGCTATGGCACATCGTAGCCTAATTTTCAGATTTTTTTTCTACAGCCAGGGATAGCCAGGCTCCCCATTACCCTGTCATGTGATATTGTACAGCTGACTATTAATTCCAGAGGAGTGTGACGTGCTTACAGAGGGACCCAGTATGAGAGCACCTGCATTAGTATATACAGGAAAAATTTAGTAGTAGTCTTGTTTTTTCTTCAATCATGGTTAAAAAGGCAGCCATCCCAAACTGTGTTTAGTACAGGCGATCAAGTTTCTGGGCATTTTTCTACACAATATCAGACCAGAGAAAGTAAAAGGCAATAACAGGGAATGTAAAATAAGTACGTGAATGAACCATCCAGTACAGAAAAGACAATAAAAATTACAGGAAAAAGTTCTGTGGATCTGAATGGCCACACTGTTTTATAGCAGACTTGCATGTCCCAGAAGAGCTGAAGTGCAGAGGGGCTTGGTCATGGCTCTCAGCATGTGTGTGTTCAGTTCTTCAGCTACCTTTGGCCACGTGGCCATGGTTACTTCGTCACCCCTGCCCTGCTCCCCTCAGTGACCTCTGCAATGCAGGTATGCATGCTAGTACAGTAAATATTCCTTACAAGTTTCTGCAATGGATAGATTGAGTAATTTATTCATGACATTAGTTTGTACCAAAAGCAGCAAGGAAAATGGATAATTTGAAATACCTTTCAAGCACACACTGCATTGATTGTCGCCTCCTGCTAGAATCTTTTTGGTACGGTAGGCCATAGATCTCTCTCAGAAACAGGTTTTGCATAATATATTTTCTCTAAATTGCTATATTATTATTTTAAAACATACTAAAGTTCTGCTGGCTTGTGAGAGACTCAGTGGAAATCATATATACCCATGAAAGATGGTCTGTCCCCCAGCTGTGAAGCAGAATGAGAATTAGAGGCTTACTGAGTCCAATTCTAAAAGCTGTCAAATAACACTGCTGCCACATTTTTTTTTTAAACAATCATATTTTAAAATTATATTTTAAAATGGTTCACAGTATTTTAAATCTTTCTATTGGTTTTAACATCTGTTTGGAAAAGTCAGAATCAGACAACTAGCTAAAAGTACAAAGTCACTGAACAGGTCAACCAGATTTAATTTCTGAGTCAGTCAGTCCAGTTAGTTAGTTTGGACTAACTGAATTATGGCAGTGACATTCGGTCAGAGTATTCCTGTAAGATTATTCTGAGTGCCTGGCTGCAACATGTGTTGCAATTAAAATGACATATTTCTGGTTTAGTTTGGACTTTGCTTTTTCTCTGACTTCATAAAATTGCTTTCAAAAATGTATATTTTTCAGATACTTTACACAGAGAAGAAATGATGCTCTATTCTAAAGGGAATGGCAGAGCATCTGAGATCATACATTTAAGTCTCCACTGTATGTAAAACCCAGGTATGCATTATTATAGTAATTTAACAATTGAATTGAAATCCTGAACATTTGCCCTTGCAATGTT
This sequence comes from Gorsachius magnificus, assembly GCA_034008185.1. Classification (NCBI taxonomy): domain Eukaryota; kingdom Metazoa; phylum Chordata; class Aves; order Pelecaniformes; family Ardeidae; genus Gorsachius; species Gorsachius magnificus. Next base: position 63,960,348 of record CM067085.1, read on the forward strand.
TGCAATGATTTTGTGTTCTTGTTAGAAATCCTGTAAGTATTTTTAAAACATCAAAACTGTTTTTCCTCAAAGTCTGGTTTTCTGGTTTCCCATTTAGGCAATCATGAACAAAACATGCTTTAGCTCTATGTCTATACCTAAATCTATATTTAGATCCTATTAAATATTAGAAGGAGGTAACTTCCAGTATTCTAAGTTAGGAGTCAGTCTGAGCATGGCTCAGAAATCATCCTGCAGATGCACAGTGTTAACCGGAAACAATTTAGAATGGTGGTGGTATCCTGCAGGATGTGTGCAACTCGTTCAGCTATGTGTTGATTTACACAGGACAATGTTATAGATTATACATTCTGGTAATTGTGGTATTGTTATTGCTAGGCTATATCTAAGCACAGGAAATACATATAAGCACATTTGAAGTGATAACATCCACTCCTGTTTAAAAAGCAGTATTTTATTCCTGTCAGAAAATTCATACATAATACGGTATTTGCAAGAGAAAATAGACAATTTCCTAATTCGTACCTAGCAAGACTTTTGGGAAAAAACAAGCTGATTCATTAAGGGAGGCCCATAACCAGCATTTACGCATAAACTTTTATTCTTAATAATTTTAAATTTTTTTTCAGTATGAACTCTAATCCAAGATCAGGAAGGAGACGGTACATTTCCATCTGAAAACACAAGAAAGATCAAAAGACATTTTCAGTGCACCACCAAAACCACAGTACTAGGTGTCTGGCAAGGAGAATGAGTAATACCATGCTAGCTCTGTAGAATGCTGCGAGTGGTAATAATTCCATCTGACTGATAAGGCAGGTTATGTATTCTGCAAGAAAATCACCCCATCTAAAAACTTGGCCTATTTCTTCAGCTCAATAAGAAAGCCTACCCATCATACCCATTTACCTGAAGTCCCTCTATGTCTGCTTGTCTAATGTTAGGGTTCAGGAACAGGCCTGTTCTCCATCCAAAATCCCCAACCCTGTCTTGCAATTCAGGAACAGGTTGGCCCCAACCTTGACTTGAAAAGAGGCATCTATGCCTGCTGCTGCTCCTGGGATGCAGGATTTGGGTTCATCCTCAGCTCTGCAGCTGGAGATAGCGTACGTTGAGGCCTGCCCCAGAGGCTCTCTCACCATTTCTCCTTAACAGTGTAGGCTTCAGACCTACCTATGCACTTAGGAAAATTACTGATCAAATCAGGGGTCTCCCAGGTTCCCTCCTGGAAGCGGGTATGGATCTGTCCAAAAGAGGGAGGGAATATCCCTATGCCAATGTCTTCTCCACAGACAGCACTAGCTGACAAAACATAGTTAATATATTATGCATGCTACACCTATTTCTTACTTTGTTTCACCAGGGAAAATAGATTAAAATTGGTATAAAGTCTCCCTCTTATTCCTCCAAATGATAGAAAATTACTAGGAAAGAGAAAATATGAAAAAGATTTAACGTTATGGAATAATTAGAGGAGAGCATATGATGTTCTCTCAAAAGGCCTTCCAGCTAAATGGGGTTTTTTTAATATTATGAAACATTCTTGCCTGTATTAATACATGAGAAAAGTGGCAGTAGAACTGTGAAACAAATTAATATGCCCCAAAAATATAAACCGTAGCTAAATCTATATCCATACAGCATGATGTCAATTGTATTGCGGTGTAAAATCAGAATTGGGGTTGATGCTATTTGGTACTTGTCCTGTTCATAATCCTGGAGCTTGTAACACTGTTGCAGATCAATAACATCATGCTATACTGTGTAAATTGGTTTGTTGAAATGATAGTTATGAGTAAGGTTCTATAACAAAGGATTGAGCTACTAATGGATCTAATGGTGATGTGATAAACACATATACAAAATAGCCCAAAGGCTAATGATTTGCTTCACAATTTCATTAAAAGCTTTTTATTGTTTTCTATCTATATTATTTATCATTAAGAACACATTTGTCTTTATGAATTTATAAATGCTACCGGTCTGAAATTTTTGTGCTGACTGTCAAACTAACACTGAACAGAACTTTAGTTTTGTCAGATCTCATATTAGCAAAATTTTGAAATAATGAGGTGACTGATGCCTCTGAGTTAATGTTAATATGCCTTTGCTTTGGAGGGGGACTCATTATAATACTATTTTGGAAGCATCACCTGCTTGAGTAAGCTTTGATTTACAAGATAATATGAAAATATGTTTAATTTTAAATATCATCTTCAGTATTTTCCTGAATAGGAATCTCTGTCCCTAGTTTAAACTTGCAATACCCTGTTTAACAAAGGAGCAGCTTCAATAGTACTTAGAGTACTTAAAGTTATGCAAGTTTTCAAAGTTTGTTGCTGGGGTCAGGTCTTTAAAAGCAAAGATCAGGTAAAGATCCCTTCTTGGAACATGCTAGGATATGAGCCCCTATGTTTATTTTTTTTCTTTTTAAGTCTACTTATTAAATAGACCAATAATAACTTTACCTTTAATATAATTAAATATATTTGTATTTGTGTGAGTCACAGGAAAGGAACAAATATACAAATCCTGTTGAACAGCACACCTAACACGGCTGCAGCGTGTGCGACTCTCTCTGCAGTACATTCAGATGTTGGCTTTCATTAAGCAGTAAGAGATGTTGCCTGCAAAAATATCTCACAACTTCGAAAAGCGGTTCTAATGTCTATTTCACAAGGGAAATATATTGCATCGCTCTTTTACATGACATGAAAATCATTGTGTCCTTCCTTAATCATGACTATGGAGGATCAATTACAATGGAGATGAAAATACCAGAATCTGCATGCCATACGATTTGTAATTAACTCAAGATATCCAGAGGAAATTCTGTAAGTTACTTTAGTCTCTTCATTTTGCCTTGTCTCAAATCTGTCTGATTTTGTTTGAGTTTATAAGAGCAACTTGTCACTGAATTTTTAGTGGAAATGTATGTTTCAACTGAAGTGCTCGTCATTAAAATCCCAGGAGTTCTGTCTCTTGCAAGGAACCGTGCAGAGTCCCGGAGCCCTTGTGACTGTTGGATAACTCAGAAGCTTCCTCACCTTGCTTGAGCAGTATGACAAAACTCTAAAACACCCGAGATATCTTTAGGGCTTAAATATTTGGTTTAAATATCTAAAAGATAAGAGTTTCTTAAGCATTAGAAGACACAGAGTTTAAAGATCAGATTGAGCCATGCCTCTTGCATTTACCTCTTTAATAAAGCTGTCAGGATGGTGACCAGCTAGCCTGCCAGATGCACTCTTCCATATTTTGAGTAAGTAATCACTTTCACTTGGGCCTGGGATCTACTGTACAAGTTATGTCTGAACTCATCTGCAGTTATTTTAGGTGACACGATAGAGTGGTCAGCATAAACTGAGAGAACTCTGTCTAGCACTTTGTCAGTATGTCAGAAGAAATTCCTGAATGTTATTTATTCCATGCTAGGGCTCATTTTAATCCAAAACACTCAGCCAGCATCAATGCAGGCAAAATTATATTTCTTCCTACACAGAAGCCCATCTAGACATAATCCAGTTTGCTCTCCTGTCTCTGAATTTGGCCAGTTTGCTCTCCTGTCTCTCAATTTGGTCTGCAAGGACAACAGGAACGGAGAATGCAGCTGGCCTGGGATTCCCTTGCCCTTGATCATGTGTCAGCAGCCTGATCTAATTAAGCAAGTCTATTTTTCCACAAAATAAAATTATTATAGACAACCATATGACAAAAACTTCTCAAAGTTGTTCAATTATATTTAGTTTCGAAAAGGAGCTCTATTGAGCAGATACTCAGTGAGGCAATGAAGCCCAGTGGGCAGAGCGCTGGACAGGCATTGAGAAATCTGGGTTCCTTTCCAAACTCTCCTGATTTTTAAATGACCTTGAGCTGCCACTTCTCTGTGCTTCAGTTTCACTGTCCGTGTGAGGAGGATAATAATCCTCCATAATGAGTTTATATTTACTGAAGAAAGGCTCTGTATCAACACTAGGCATCTCTTGCACTGGCCTGAGCTAGATGCAGCCGCGGTTAAAGATGGCCAGGATTTGGTCAATACCTTGCGTATTCCAGAAAATCTGGGAAACTTTGGTTGTTAGACTCCTTGCTTTCTATTGTCTCTCAAAACATATTTCCATGCAAAAGGTCTTTCTTATCTTTCAGACCATTACAAAATATCTCCAGAACATTTCATATTATTTAGTTGCCACATTAATACTCACAGTTCTTACTAACATTACTGGGAATTGTGATTGCCAAATGCCTCTTAAGATCATACAAATGATAACATAGATAATGTATTCTTGACCAAAAAAAAAAAAGTGTTTTGCAATGTTATACTTGACATATCTGGGGAAAATCTGTGTCAGTTTGTGTTATAAGATATTTCAATTGGACTTTTAGCTTGAGTTTAAAGCACTCTGAAACTCAAAAACCAAATTTTTTTTTAAAATTATATCTTGATTTTACACATTTTATATTGATATACAACTGCAGGCGCTGTGCACAAAAAGAACAGTCTGCTTTCAAAACTGTTGAATGCTTTGACCTCAAGGGCATAGAAACTGTTGACTCATTGTTTTTACTGCATATGATATTAGTCCTTTGTCACATCCAGGGAGTGACATCATCTTCTTCATTGTTAGCAGCAGGTTTGAATAACAGAAAAAGTGCTGCATTAGTTGTCTACTGTATTTGCTCTTAATAAATGAATGGATATCTGGTATCAGGATTTGGATTAGGATTTTTGAGTAACATTTAGAACAAGTTTGTGCCTAGTCCCTGCAAGGGGGTTTCCTCCTGCCCGCTGTCTGCAGAATGGACAGGCTGGCAGGGAGCACCAAGCCTGCAGAGTGAATGTTACTGACGGTACTAGCTTCTCAAACACAATAAGGGGAGACAGGAAAGGAAGAGACTAGGCACAGAGCAGAACAGATTTTTTTCTTCAAGGTAAGTTTATTAAAGGAATCCCTGAACTTCTGGGAGTCATATTTCTCTGGAATCTAAAGTTGTGAAAGGTAATTCTCTGAAAATAGGTCACCTCTAGGACATGCTAACAACATGGGAACTGATTATCTTCGAAATACACCAGAGTAAGTATTTTATCCATTCCAAATTTGTATTCATGTCTGTTAGTCTCCTACTCCCTATAACTGTCTATGTCCTATTCTCAAAGAGTAATTCTCTATTAGAAGTATTTGCTTATGCGTGCTGCCTTCATGGAAGAAAGGTGCATCGTTATAGGTAGTAATCACGGTAGTGGAAGTCTTCTTTGGGGTCATATGCCACCTTCCTGTATAGGATTCTGCAGAATTTTTTCATGGCAAGGAGAATTTTAAGTGTTGCTTCCTGAACAATAAATATTGCCAGTGAAACAGAGTTTACTCAGGGAGAGATTCCTTGAGAGTCTGATAAAATGCCAAATCCTAATCTGTCTCCATTATCCACTGCCTTTAAATCGTCCCAGAAAAATGTGATTTATTTAACTATAAAATTATACCTTTGTCATCCCAAAAAATTTTAATGCTGAATGTTAAGTTGCTGTGTTGACAGGCTGAATCAAACTGGACTTTGAAAAGCTTGAAATCCACACAGCTGTGACAGAAGCACTGAGGCAGCAGGCTGGGAAAGTTGGAGGCAATGGGTTAAGGATCCAAGATTGCTTAATCACAGAGGCCCACATACCAAGAGTGGACTCAGACAAGGGGTACACACATGGAAATACTTCCTAGAATGCCAGAGCTAAAAAAAAAAAAACCAAACCCATGCTGTAAAAGATTAAATGCAGACACACTTGACTCAGAAGCAACAGGGACCTGGTGTTCTGGCCTTTTTGCAACAGAATTCTCTGTCCTCATGCAGGTAGAGACGGCTGCCTTGCAAGTAGATGGCTCAGGTTTAAGCAGGTGCATCTATCCCAATTCCTATCCCAAACTTATATTCCAAATTTTGGACTTATCTCTTATGAAAAGCACAAGAAGTTTATTCTTCTTTATGCTTTTTTCTTTATGTTTATATGCTCTTGCAATATGAAGTCTGACTTTTCTCAGTCTTCTCTTCCAGCCCACAGTTCCTCTTCAGTCAACATTTCCAAAAGATTGAGATCTTTCTGTAGCATGAATTTTGGTGAGGCTAAATCACTTTATTTTCCCTTACCCTGTCTAGAACAGGCTTGTCTTGGACAAAAGCAATAATGCCAGATATTTCCCTTCATCCCTTTAAAATTACTGGCCACCTCAAAAGAACTTGGCCTTTCTTTTATGTCACCTTCTGACAATTCGTCTGAGTTAAACAGGTTGCTGTGGCCAAATTAAATGCTTGGGAAATAGACCACACAATTAATTTGCAACAGTAAGTTGTCTCAGCATCATTTCTCTTCCTCTCAAGGGGAATGCTGGCTCAAGCAAAAGAAAAGATTAACATAATAAAAATATTTTAAAGACATCCTGTTAATTGTCCCAAGCTCAGACAGTATTGTCTGTTCTTCTGTTGGATGTAGCCAGGAAACAGTGTAAAATTCAGAATTTCTCCCCACCACGAAAGTATAGTATAGGAAAGTGCTACAAGATAATCTCTGCCTTCCTGAAAAGTGGGTGAAAATGTGGTGTGGCAGAGCTTTGCTTTGGTTTTCATAGGTGATACCAAATTTACCCCATTTATGAATACAATAGTAGGACTTGTTAATTTAGACACGTCAGCAACTTTAATGAAGAGAATAAAGGTATGTGAACAAAAGGAAAATTGCAAGCAAAATAATGGCAAATTTTGGAAAAAGAAGGAAATACTTTAAATACACAAATGAGGTTTCCCATGTTTGTTTAGGGGCAGGAAAGACTTGAGGTTTTAAATTCAGCCAAAATAGAAGCTTTCATTTACAACGATATTCAAAGTGTTGACCTTGAATATCAAACTTGGTGACGGCAATCTCATGTTAAAAGTAAGTGAATATATCCAATGACACTTAAATATACTCACAAATGGCTGAGTGAAGCATAGCTTACAAAAAAGTTAGATGAAACGAGACTGTAAGTCTCTGCTCTAAAATGTCCTTTTCTCAAAATGGACAAAGTCTGATTTAAGGAATTTTTCCTTATATGAAAATAGTCATATAATAGGGAAGAAAATACAGAATGTTATTTGCTTCAGGTCATGTGAACTAGACGGGCTCAACGCTGAGAGCCTCTTCCTGTAATTTGGAGCACTACTGAATGCTGTGCGTGAAGCAGAGTTCCTCCCCTCGTAAGCAACTCGAGCTTTGCATATGTATCAGTGCATATGTATTAACGTATTCACAAATTACTTTTTAGGCACTGGATTTCCAGAAATATATTTGTACAACAACATCTTTATATATATTTTATACATTTATATATATATTTATTTATAAATATATTTGTACATCAGCAAATGAATTTTTTTATAATTTAATCAGTTTTTATTTCATTTTATGGCCTTAAAGTACACCTTGATCTTAAAAAAAATATGTCATTTTGGAAAGCAGAATTTTATCTCAATTCTGATGCTCCCTTCCTTACTTCTTGAAATGTTTCCTAATATTTTATCAAACAAACAGGCTCTCTGCAAGAGGCTAACTTGTCCTGCTTTTATTATTTATGTATCTTTCCAAAATGAAATACTCTGCATGGGTTACCTTTTTTTCATGTCCAATATGGATTTTTTTTTTTCATTCTGTCATTCTGCATGACAGTGAAGAGAGAAAATTAATGAGATGTTTTATCAGATTGTGCCTTGATCAGATTTTTCTGTATTCTCAAAGAGAACAGTGTGGAGCATTTTTAGCTTTGAAAAAATTGTAAAGACCCAACACTAAGAGTGGAATTCTACTCATCTTAAAAAAAGATTCATATTGCTCTACCATGGTCGTACGTGACCACTTAGGATCTCCTGGTATTTAATCCCCATTCCATGAATTGGGGAAAACTTATTGGTAGGAGTCAAAATACAGGCAGAATTTCACCCACCACAATACTTCCTATCACTGTCTGTCACTGACATGGGTGGGTGATGAAAACTGGCTGTAACTGTGCTTTTGGGTTCATCTTGATACCTGGCAACCTTGGAAATACTGACACTGCATGTTAGGTATTAACTGTGGTGGGGAATTTTGCTGGCTTTGAAGTATAAATTGAAATGAATAATGTTAGTGATAAGTTCATGGCAGTCATGGAAATCTAAAGGTTTTTGTAGGGCTTGTGTCTTTTAATAGATGAGTTAGAAAAGGTAGACAGACAAGCTTTTGGGCAGACAAGAAAGTAACGTTGCCCTCCTTTTATGATACTCTTGCTATAGGCAAAGGGTGCTGCAGATTTGCTCTGAACGTTAAGCAGTCCAAGAAAACAATAGGACTGTGAAAATCGAAAAGTTAGGCTTTAACTCTTTTTCCATCTCCTTTACTACCTTCTCAAATTATACTGCAAAGATCCAGAGGCTAAACCTCTGGGAAAGCTCCTCAATCTATGGGGAAAAGTCTGAGGAAGATGTTCTTCAAAATAATTTACTATTTAGTTCCCCCGGTATGGTAGAAGCTAGATACAGCTCTTCTGGCTCCTCTCAGTCCTCCACAGATGCATCTCATTTATAAAAGGCACCTAATAACAAGAAAACCTTTTTGAAACATTTGAAAGGCTTCTCCGTGCTCCAAGATAGCTAGTGGTCTCAGTATTTAAGATATGTGCCCAAACCGATTTCTCTGTTTTGGTGCCTCCAGTGCAAAATTATTACATTGTCAGAAATAAATCAAGTCTAACTTGTGGGGGAAAAAAATTGGATTCCATCGTGTGTTTCGTATTGTACCATTATGAAAATGGCATATTAAATTCAAATACTTCAATTGTACCATCAGATGGTGTCATTATGTGGCTTGCTAATTGATAGGTTATTCAAATGAACGTTATAATTTTAGACTTCTTAGAAGCATCCATATGAAGAATTTCCAAACTACAGAGAAGTGAACTGGGTGTTAGGAAGGAAAAACATTGACTGCGAATATTTCCTAATGCATGTCACTGAAAACTCGTTACGTAACTGCTGTGTGCATTCCAGGACTTGGTGCAGGCTATTTTTAATACCTGGTATGAAAGAACTTCCTGCTACTTTTTCTCTTTGAAGGCTGCTTTGTGGTTCATTAGACCGTGTTGTCAGGCCAATTTGTCTGCTATCCTTAAACCTCATCTTTCCTGCTAAAAAAGAGTGAAACTGGATCAAATGGAAGAAGGTGCTGAGCATAAAATACCATTAAGAGTAAGGTACGTTATGTAAATGTTGCAGTGGTCCCAGAACTAAGGATTGCCAACTTGGGCTTAATATTAAACCTGAAAAGAAATCTGAACATGCTAAACACATGCACTTTTAAGAAGGGAAAAAAACCTTTTATACCAAGCAACAGCACCTACCATGAAGTTTCAAATTTCTGTTTATTGAGCCACATTTTTTAAAACTTAATTAGCAAAGCTTTAATTTTGTACTGTTCTCCATATAGTGTCACCACAGGTTACCATTTTGACCATAATTTATATAATCATGATCATTAACATAAAGCATTTTGCTTAAATGTAACCAAGCATCTTCAAACATAGTCTGTGCAACCTATTTCAGAACATTTTATATGCACAGAACATTTACAGCATTAGTGTCATTTTGCTGTTAAAATCTGAGACAAACAGAGGCTGACAGAACCGAAATGGCCAGAGGGACCACCACCATTTTCACCTCGTCTGACTTCCTGCAAAACAAAGGCCACGGGACTTCCTGAATGAATTTTTTTTTAAGCTAGAACATATCTTTTAGGCAAATGTGCAGTCAAATGACAGGCAACCCATTAGATCTGCTAAAAGAATTTAAAAGTCTTCATTTTATAGGTAAAAAAAAATGAATGCACTTGCAAATTAACAGGCAGTTCATTGTGTATTAGAAAGGACTTCTGTGACTCCCTCTTCCATAGCAGAGAAATGGAATGACAATTTTAAATGCAAAATAGCATTCAGTGGTGATTGCTGCAACCGTTGCCATGAACCTACTCTTGAAATCTCCGGCAGGGAGGCAGCGAAGCATTTAAGTCAGATGACTGAGACAGGTAATACTGCAACCTGCCACTCTGCCATACGTGACCATTGCCACAGAAGGGACGTGTCAACATACAGAGCGGCTCCTGAGCTGCCTCGGGTTTCAGCTGGCTGTACGAAGGCAAACAGTCAGCTATGGGAGCTGTGGAGCACCTTTAGGGGCCGTGAGGTTGTTCATTCCTGGGGGGTTGTAATGGTAAGCTGCACCAACGAGAGCGTGGGGACGAGGGTACCTGCGTTACTCCACAGGTTTAATCCACTGGCATATGCGGAGCAGAGCCCTATTTAAGAACCCCAGAGCTAAAAAAATATTTGGACTTCCCTTACTGTTGCTTTGATGTTCTCCCACCAGAAGCAATTCCTTTCCTCCCCTTCCCTCTGCTGTCTCCATAACGTTCCATCTCCCCAGAAGAGTTTTTGATCATTTGTTTCTGCACTTCTGCAGATCCTTCAAGTTGGTTTTGTTGCCAAAGAAACTGCTCCAGCCCTCGGTCCCAGTGCTCCCAGTCTCAGTCCTAGCACATGCCTCCCTCTTCACATCAGAGCACCCTGGATCATAACCTTTGTTTTCAGAGGAAACATCTTTATCCAAAAAAGTGAAATCTGTTCTGCTTATTTCAACAAAGTTGTCAGTAAAAAATTCATTACAGGTCACTTAAGAATCTTCCACATTTAAACTGAAGTCATGGAACTGCTCTGCTTAATCTTGTCCAGTGCTTTATAATAACATCTTGTTTTCAGTTGCTGGTAACTCTTTGGGCTGGTATTTTCCAAGCCAAGCATCTGCCCCAGGTTTAATTTTTGGCAGTTTCCAGCTAAACCACTGTAGTGATTTTCAAGAATGAGGTTAAAAAAATATTTTGCCCATATTAAAAAATAATAATCTGGTTGCTTCATTCAGAAGTGTCGGTATCCCTATTTCTCTACAGAAGGAATTTGAAACAGAACACCATCACTGGTCTCGTTTCATCCCTGTACCTTTTGAGCAGCAACTTGGAATTTGGCAGCACGATTGCTGTGGTTTCACAGATGTGCATCCAAATGTAACAAACTTATAAGACTCCATAAAAATCTCAGTTTGCACGTGATCGTTTAAGAATTGTTAGCTTTTGGCAGCTAAATTTTCCGAGGATCAGCCGGTGCTGACGGAGCCCGCTCTGCGTTCAGTGGCTGTGTGGTGTGCAGGCACCACGTGCAGCTTTTTCACAGAGTGACCGAGTATGCTCCTTGCCTGGGGCAGTGGGGACAGGCAGCATCTCTCTGCAATTTCTCCTCCTGTGTTCCTAAGAGATGATATGGTCTGTGAGCTCTGGCACCTCTCCTATGTGCATCATCGCGCTTTCTTCCGTTACTGCTGAGGCAGTGCGAAAAGGAGGATGGGTCATGAAGATGAAGGATTTTGGGGTGAGGCCTCTAACCGACAGAGCATGGGAGGGAGCAGAAAGCAAGAGGCAGAAGGAGGAGATGTGGGTGGTAGATGCCAGGGAGACTTCTCCAAGAACAACTAGAACATCATGGACAGAAATCAGTTGTGGAAGCAGTTCTTCATGACTAGGAAAAAAAAGGATTATATACATAATGAGATTCTGCTAGGCTATGGGGAAAGGATATGATGTATTAGGTAAGGAGGTTAATAAGCATAATGGAGATAAAGATAAGATGGCAGGGGAAATAATTAATTAAAAATAAGAGGGTGGATGTGCAGATGAAGGAAGGAAGCTAGGAGACTAAAATAGAGCATGAAGAGTGCAAGAAGAAAAAAGTGTGGAAAAGCAAGAGCTGGGAGTTGCCTGAAAACAGCACAGAGGAGAAAGAGAAGGCAGGAGCCAGGCAGAAGGAAGATTAGTTAAGAGCATCAAAGGAGAGAAGCAGTGTGAGTGCAGGCTGAGCTTTAAGAACAGGCTGATTTTTTTTTGAGTCAGACATCAATGCAAATTGTGATTTATCTGTAATGGTATAGGAATAGGAAGTGGGTATGGCTAGCAACTATAGCCACACTTTTTTTTCTTGTTAGAGAGCTTCTTTATCGAATATTCTCAATCTCTTGAGCCAGAGCTCCAGAGTTAAGGTGACCGCGTGTCACTATCTGTTTACTTTTCAAGCTTCCTCTCACTTTATTAACAAATATCTGAAGTGTCTAAATATGCTGCTTTTTTAACCACAGTAAAAAATATTTCTGCAAAATACATTTGAAAATATTTTAAGTAATTTTAAAATTATAGGGAGGGCTGCCAGCAATGCCTTTCACTGGCAGAGCAAAGCGAGGGCCTGCGCTTAGCTCGATGGCCTTCTGCTGGGGGTGTTCATCATCAAAGAGGGCTTGTACCATCACCGCAGTCATTAGGCACGCTTCATCGCAGGGATGAGCAGCACTGCCTTTGCAATTTTTCCTCCCGCCAGCTAGGAACACCACCACCCGGAGACATGGGAAGAGAGAGGTGGAGAGAGCTGGGTGCGCTGGGTGGCCTCCGCATGCCCACAGGCAGCGCAGAAATGGAGGTCACTCGAGCAGGAGCCAGGGAGCGCAGCAGCTGGAGGCAGAGAGGGAGGTGTCCTGCCCCATGGTGTGGTACTGCTCGAGCTGCAGAGACACCCGAGTTACACTTTCCCAGTGATAAAGCAGGGGGAAACGGTGATATTTGCCTCTGACGTGATGATTCCGCCTGCAAGCCGGAATTTCTTTAACATAAATGGCAAATGCTTCCCCACAAGCAGCATGTTTGATCTGTCGTATTCTCTGTCAGCTGGAAGGCAAGCTTTGCAGAGCTGAGCTGCTTTACTTTCCTTTTGAGAATGAAAGTAGCACTGCTGTCAGAAGATTAAGTTGTTGGTATGTATCAGGTGATAGGAAAAATCACTCTGAAACTGCAAATGGTCTGACGTATATTTATTTTTATATACTTGAGAGTTGCAAGTGTCGATTTGCTGTCTATTTCTCTGTTTATCATACTGATAGCTTAAAAACACAAATGACACTCCTGATAACAACTCCTAGGGGTAAGGCTGCTGTTACTGCTTGGTTCCTCCTAAAGATTAAACAGAGCTAAGAGTTGATATATTGACCTATCGCTTCTTGGAGCAGACCACTGTTCAAATTCTGACCTACGTCCCAGCTAAAAATGTGTTCAAATCTTTTCTTAATTTGTAATAGATGCTTGTGTACATTACAAAACCATCTCACAATTTCGCAAATTAAGTTGTCTGTGGTTAGCTCTGGAATTGCAGAGATATTGCAGTGCACTGCAGCATTGCATAACGAGCTTCCCCAGACTTCTTACTCGAGTGAGTCGCAGTAATTCTTATCTCTAGCCAGCATCAGATTCATCCCATTTTTGAGAAAAGAATTAGTATCAAATATACGATGGGCATGTTATGTCTTGTGGCTGCAATGTTTTTTCAATTAACTTCTCTGAATATACCACAATGAAAAGTGTCAGCTTTTTGCCTCAGAGGCCTATAATTAGATGAAATGAATACAGTTAATTATCTACTACCTTCTTTACACAAAACAATATGTTTCTGTAAATGAAAATGCTTGTACAGGAAGGAAATTGTTGTTCACTCCAATGTATGCATACGATGCTGGATTGTGAATGCTGTGAATCCATGATGGTGTAGCACAGCTTTTTATCTGCAGCCCTTACTTTACAGGAGCTAAAACAAATTACATCTGAAAAATCCACAGACATCACACTATTGAGAGCACACATGTTGGTGCAAGGAGGTGACATTATTAAGTTACTGTACTCATGAAACAAATGTACTTTTTCTCTTTCACAGATGTTCTCTATAAAATTCCCTAAGAGAGAGCAAATACAGCTTTGTTTGTGTACCTACAGTCACACCCTCAAGGACTATGGTGTGCCCAGATAGAGCTGCTTTTTCTGGCAGAGTGTACTTCTCCTTTCAGAAAATTTAAAAAAAATTCTGTTCTGTAGGAAGTATTTACAATTAACAGCTCAGTTTCCAGGCCTGCGGGTATTCTAGCTAGTGTGGACCGAAAATCTTCCCTGCCTGTTTTCCGGCATTACTAAATATAAGCAAAAGTTCATGACTGATCAATACGCTCCCATCCTCTGCATCCAAAGTGCAGATATTCAAATGATGGTACATCACCTCCTCGGTGTAACAGATCTAAAGCAGAAAGTGCCCTTTTTGTTTTGACAAAGTGTATCCAAATGTCCCTATTTCCATCAGAACAGATGTTAATCACTTAAGGCCTAAATATGCGATCCTCCCTCACCAGAAAATTACAATATAATTTAGCTAAAGCCCTTATTCGGGCCTGCAGTATACTCTGCATATAAATGCAGTGGGTACCCAGGACTGGGCTTGTGCTTCATTAGGGTCAAACCCTGAAAAGCTTTTGAGTGCTCAGTGCTCCTCCAGGACATCGCATTTTACCATGGTTTGTGCTGTGCGAGTACCTTTTCCTTTAAACGTTCATTAGCTCCGTGTATAAAAGCATTCATTAAAATAGCATTGCGTTGATAATAATCTTAATGCTGAGGAGCGAGGAGGGCTGCGTTGCCATGTAAATGCTGCCCCCTTACCGCTCTCTCAGGGTGTAAGGGAGAAGAGCAAAACCATCTTTGCTAGGAACTATCTATCTGCTGAAGGAAAACTTCGCCAGGAGCTGTGGATTGACTTTAACCTTTTGGTGACTGCACTGTGAAACAGAATGGTTTGTCCTTCCTACACAGAAGGAAGCTTTTTTTTATTTAAAATATTGCTAAATAGCAGTGGCCCTCCTAATAACTTCTACAGATATCAGAAAGCAGTTACAGAGGAACAAAGAAATGCAACTGGAAACATGGTTCAATGCAACTGGAAACATGGTTCAGTGGTCTTGTACTTCCCTGAAAAGCTGATTATACTTTTGGCTGATTCAGTTTCTTTCAGAGGGAATTTACCCTTTGGGGCAGTTTCAGCAGTGCTGCTGGGACCAAGGGCAGAAGGGGCACCTTGGGCTGAGGAAATGAACCCGGGGTCCTGCATGTATTGTGCTGATTTTTGCCAGCAAGCTCCAGATTCTGTCTTTGAGCCCCTCGGTGCCCCTTGTTTTGCAGGATTCAGAAGCCATTTTAACACTGGTTTAAACGTAAGAGGCATTTCATTTATGCTTTTGCAGGTGCCTCGTTGCACGATCCCCTGCTTTCCCTGGATGGCTTCTCTTTTAGGATAAGCACTAATGAAAGGTCAAGGTTATGCTGAAGTATCCAAGATAACGAGAGTTCTCCTCCTCGTAGTTCCTTAAGATTAACTTTGCACAATTATAACCAATACCATGCTGAAAGGTAACTCAAACGTTCGGGGAAGAAATACAAAATGTCAAGCAGCAACCTTTAGCACTGTAAAATGTCCCTGGTGATTTGTGCTTAGTGCTGCTTCGAAATGCAAGAAGCCATCTTACCACGCAGTGCCAAGGCAGAAGTTAATTTTTTTTCTAGGGGTGCTCTGTAAATTAGGTCTGCAGAGCAAGACTTGGCACATCTGGCTGTCAGAAACGTGCCGTGTAGTTCCTATCTGAAGGTAATCTCCTCGCTTCTGGACACAGAAACCAAGAAGCATGGATACTCCTTCCCGCCCCCCCCCCCCCCCCCCCCCCCTTCTCCTGTCTGTAATTTTCAAATGTAACAGAAGGTCATAAAAAGCTCTGGCTGGGAGCTATACCCTTGCTTCCCATTTTCTAAGGAAACCCGGAGACAAACCTGCTTCTTTTCGTCTTCTGCGTGGGCTGTGCTGGGAGAAGATGCTTCTGCATCCCCGAAATGCGGGGCTGCGGGGGGAGAGCCCCGAGCTGCAGCGGGAGCGCCGCCGCCGCCCGGGCAGCAGCCGCAAATGTGCGTCAGAAACATCCCCCGGCAGATGCGGGTCCCTGTTCTGTACTCACTGCGGCTGAGGGGCTGCGGAGGCATCGGCTTATGCTGAGGAGGCTCCGGTCCCGGCTGCCGGGAGAGGGAGGGAGGGAGGAAAGGGAGGAAAAGGGAAAAAAAGAAAAAAAAAAGAAAAATAAGAAGGAGAAGGAGAAGAAGGAGAAGGAGAAGAAGGAGAAGGAGAAGAAGGAGAAGGAGAAGAAGGAGAAGGGGAGGGGGAAAGGGCGCGGTGCAAGTTGCGGAGCAATGCGGCGGCGGCGGCGGGCGCGGGGCGCTGCGCGGTCGGGCGGCCCCCCCGGAGCCCCCCGCGGCGGGGGGCCGAGGCGAAGCGGCGGCAAGAGCCCGCGGAGGAAACTCAATAAATAAAATCAGACTGTTATTTAAGGCGCGTAAATTTAAAAATATTTGGACAGGAAGAGAAAGGGGAGAGGAACTGTGGAAGGCAACCTAACGGTTTCGGAGCCGGGCGCCGCCCCCCCCGCGCCCGACGGCCCCGCTCCCGGGCGCGCTCCCCGGGGGCCGCCCGACCTGCCCCGCACCTCCGCCGGGCCCCCCCGCCCCCCGCCCCGGGATGCCGGCAGAGCCCTCCGGGAGCACCGACATTTTGAGTGCATGTGCGGTGGGGCAGGCGGTTCTGAGACGTGGTCAGAAATCGTTCTTTCTCTCTCTCTGTCCTTCTCCCCCCTTTATTCTTTCCCTCCCCCCCGCCATGCACAGTGTTACAGTCCTCACAAAGAAATACAGCAGCTTTCCTCCCCTCGCTTTTTCGAGGGAATCGCAGCACTTTAGCAAGCAGCTAAACGTACGGCTGCTTCTGGCTGCCCAGCGAATTGCCAGGTACGTCTGTGGAAGAGACCCTTTTAAGCTAAAAAAGCGGTGGGTTTCTACTCTTTTAACTCTTTCAACTCTTTCTGCACGTGAACAACGCAACGGCATTCCCTGCGAAGCCAATTTCCTATCCCACCGCGGAATAAAGCATCGATTCCATCCCTCTCCCCACGCCGAAAACTGGACGGCAAGTCTTTTCGGCTACTTAACCGTGCCGTCGCCTATTGCGCCGGCGACCGGGGCTGAGTTCGCCCCCCAAGGCCTCCCGATGCGTCGGCCCCGCGCCTCTCCGCCCGCTCCCCCGCACCCCCGGGGCGGCTCTTGCACCCCCGCACCCTCTCACGGTGCTGCCGCCGCAGATTAAACCCTGCAGGCTCCCCGCAGGGTCCCTTCAGGATCTGCCCCTTTCCAAAAGGCCCCCGCCGTCGTTCCGAGGGTGATTTGGAAACAAAGGTCAAGTGCAAGGGCTTCGCTCGCCCCTGTGACCGACATAGGGGAGAGGGCTCTTTCCCCACAGCTGTAGACTCACGTTGCCCGGTCCGTACGGGTCCTGGTACAGCTGCAGTTTATACTTATTGCTTCACATTTATTCCGTGCTTTCTGTGGGTTTTTTTTTTCCTACGTATACGTCTCCTCTCGATCCTATATCGTTTCCTGCCTGTTCCCGGGCTGCTGCAGGACAATCTCTGCCCCTGCTTGGGGGTTTGCTTTTGCACTTGGTCGATGCCTCTCGGTAAAAGCTCTCGAAAACCTTTCACTCCACCTCGCACGCTGCAGCTCGGCGCCTCCGGGTCAGCGTTACTGGCGACATTTTCACAAAATTTGTTTGTAAAACCGGACTTTTGTTGTCAACCGGACTTGATGTTGCCAAGCTACTTAGGGAAAAAATCACCAGAGTAATTTCTGAAACCACCCTCGATATTAGAACCCTCTTTTCGGTATAAAGGTTCCCTGTTCATGAGACTTGCTTTGAATTGAGACTTGCTTTATATTATTTTGAGACTCGCTTTATATTATTTTTTCCTCGCTCAGGAAGCGTAAGTACTCCTGCAGGCAAGCGAGCTCCCAGCCTCCCTGGCAGCTAGGCGCGGTTTTATCACCTGCAGACCCTGTCAGGTGCGCCTAACCCAGCAGCCGATTTATTTCCTCAGTTTCCCAGAGGCTTTTTGCAGAAACTATTAACTGCCTGGGGCCACAGAGGGTCATTTTCGCTTTAAAGTATCTAACAAGGAATTTCAATTCACAATATTCTTTCCGATACGTGGAATGGCTCACAGAGAAAACGCGGCAGTGAAAGCAAATAAAATGTACCTTTAAGTCAGGCTTAATATCGCCTGTGACTCACCCGCTAACGCTATAGGCACGGCCGTGGTGTAACACGTCCTGGCTTTAAACGTGACCCTCTGGCATCAATAAAAGCCGCTATTTCTGACCGGGCGGGGCATTTTTTATTTTTTTTTTCTCTCGGAAAAGCACTTGCTTTATGAAGCCACTACTTCCACTTCGGCTTAGCGCAAATGAAATGCTGATGGAGCTCAAAACAAGGCTGGGATGAGGGGGTTTACATTACCTTTCGGTGTTCACCTCCGCTGTGGCGGCGAAAGGGAGAAACCCTGGGGCGGCACGGGGTTCTGCCTTACCAGAGGAGTGCGGGGCACTGGTTGGGGAGGAGGAAAAAAGCTCGGAGCATCCTCCAGGATGCTTGAAGTGAGAGGAAAAGGTAGGAAAGGGAGGCGGATAGCAACGGAGGGGGGGTTGGGGTCACTTCACCTCGGGGACCTGCGGGTTGTGTTGCTCGGTTTTAGTATTTCAGATGGTTTTAGTGGTTTTTATACGGGGCATTCTGGGGGGCTGTTTCTCCAGTCGTGCATCCTGTGTGCTGTGCTGCTTGGATTAACGAGCTCTAGATCCCTTGTGAACAAAAAATGAAGACAGGAGCGCGCAAAGCTTCATGTTTCACAGAAGTTTTTAATCAGAAAACACAGCAGTGTGACAGAGCCTATAGTAAACGTGACAGATAGTTTCAGAAAATTACGTTTTACTTGAAAACGGAAGGAACTGATTTTGTGGGGCTAAAATCTTTCTCTTTTTTTGAGGAGTTAAAATCTAAACTAATGTACACCCTCTCCTCTCTTAAGTGCTATTTTCAGTACTATTCATTTTGCTTTGATTTAAAACCTTCTCTTTTGCGCAATTAGAATTCAGACTATTTGAAATGAAGCACTTGAAATGGCCCATCTGCCCAACAACTAGAGCCTGGGCAAATGTTTCGAGTTTCATACTGAACCCTTTCCGATCCAGTGCTGAGCGCCGTTAGCTCCTGTTGTAGCTGGAGGGGTAAATGGAGTTGAGGCTGATGAATACCCTCAACTGTATTGCAATGGAAATTTTTCAATGGTTAAATTGTGTTTTAGGTGCAAGCAATAGCATAACTTCCCCAATATCAAATGTGCTGCTTCCTAAATGTCACTGTATTCAAAGAGTCCTGTTGCGTGAGATGCATCTATCGTTAAAATAGTTCATTTCCCGGCAAAACAGAAGGGTTGGTGGAAAGCAAATCTTTCTTAAAGAGCATCTAAACTGCACACAGCTTATGAAGTGCCCAGAAAACTTGTTGTACTGCAGCCTTCAGGTTCTCTTGCCTCTGACATTGGTTCTCTGCTGCTTGTTTTGAAACTAGAAAAAACGTCTCGTTCGGTGCACAGTAAACACGAACTACTAAACTGAGCCAGTTAAAACCTCTGGCAATCAAAACACCCCACCACTTATACTGTTTCTGGTATCTAAATTCAAAACCAGCTTGGTGAAAGTTTAAATACACAAAGGGGGAAAGTTTCATCTACATTTAGAAAGTAAGTGACCTACTTCTACAAGCTCTTGTTAGTGTCAAAATGCAGCTATTTCCCAAAGCCTCGAACGCTATCCCTTGTCCTCCGGCCAAGGAGCCTTTGCCTTCAAGCTCTGCCTGAGCCGGCAGTTGCAGGTTGCCCCTTAAAAGGCCGGTTTAATCCAAAACAGGACTTCAAACTCTTAAGCCCAACCAAAGGGGGGAAAAGGAGGGAGGGGGAGCACATTGAGAGGTGGGAGAAATCACAGTAAGCTCTTTTTTTCTTAAAGTCCAGCAACATTAAGCATGTGCATATGTAGCTTTTGTATGAATGACTTAACAGGAATGACCTAAAATAAATTGTAAAACATGATACTGACAAACTAGGTATGAACGACCAACATAGAGACGGCTGAGTCAGTGATTATTTTGTAAAATGGCAGGTGGAAGGAATTGCCGGGAGTGTGTATTTAAAACATTTCCATTCTCTAAAAACCCACCTCGAGAATTTCTTGAGACTTATGCTGTCTGCTGTCCAAAAAAAAAAAAAAAATAAAAAATAGCAGAACTAAGGTTGTGGCAAATGTTATTTAAAAAAAAGAAGAAGAAGAAGAAAAAAGGCGGCTGAGAGCCTTCACGTCCAAGGGAGAGCGCGTCCCAGCCGGGTTTAATCCGTGGCTGCCGGGGGGAAGCTGCTGTCCTCCAAGAGCTTCACCACGGCGGCTCTCTTATAGAGCTTGGCCAAGTCGTAGGCGGTGGCCCCCCGCTTGTTCTGGTGGCCCACCCGGCACTCCGTGCGCTCCAGCAGCAGCTCCACCACCCGCACATGCCCCTCGCGGGCGGCCAGGTGCAGGGGCAGGTTGCCCTCGTCATCCTCGATGTTGACATCAGCTTCGAACTCCAGCAGAGTCTGCAAAGTGTCCAGAAAACCCTCTCTGGCTACATCATGAATTACAGCGAAGCCGGTACTGTCTTTCAGGTTGGGGTTGGCGCCGTGGATTAGCAACCTCTTGGCAATTTCGGGCTTCCCGAGTTTCATGACCTGTGAAAGAAACAGGAGAGTTGAACACGGGGGGGGGGGGGGAGGGGGAAGGGGCAGCAGGGGGGCCGGATCCTCGGTGCTTATCTCTGGGTTTTGTCACCGCTCAATCCTCTTTTAAAACAGCCAGAAGAGCCCCCCTATAAAACTAATGATGCACCAGAACATTTATTTTTTAATACTTTTTCTTTTTTTTTCTTTTTTTTTTTTTTTTTTTTAACTAAACAGGTTGAAATGGTGAAAGATGTCATCATTTGGGTGATCATAGCTTTCTATCTCAGAGAGATTAATGTCTGAAACAGGTGAGGTGGAAGGGGGAGAGCATAACTTTTTTTTTTTTTTTTTAAACGCGAGTTATCTCAGTTTCTTAACCCACGAAAATTAAGTATGGGTCGGTTTTATTGCCTAAGGATTGAGACACCTTTGCATTGCTGTTTAATCTCGTTAAACATCAAATATGGGGGCTCTGAGGAACAGATATTTTACCTCAGCAACAGCAAACGTAGGATGGTTTTTTATAAGCTTTCAGGTGTTTACATTGTCTGTGCATTATCATAAAACAAATATTTGGCCTGTACCATAGCTCTGTCTGCTAAGAAAAATAAATGCTAGAAGAAATTTTTCTCCCCAATATTTGTGTTTCATTATGTCACCCAAAAAGGAGAAGCTAAAAGGATTGTTTCAAAGTTCCAGAAGTTTTCTTCTAAAACCAGTGTATTATATTGTACTTTCATAATTTCACTATAAGCAAACTGTGGCTATATTCTGTTGTTAGAAACATCCCTTTAACCCCCCCCAACAACAACGATAACTGGATTTTCTGACTGTTTCAGGAAAAAAAAAAAAGCTTCTTTAAATTTTCCCGATTGCATCATAATACTGTCATAATTAGAATGCAAATATTTCTTATTTGAGACTTAACAGATTGCACCGATTTCCCCCAAATTCCTAATTTTTGTTTTCTCAAAGACTTTCAAAAAATGGAGACAGTAATGTATAATCTCCAGCCCAGAGGCAATATTTTCCTGTTCTTGTAATTAGTCTCACTGTAGGTGTCAAATTCAGGAAAAAAAAAAAAAATCTTTTTTATTTTCTTAGAAACATCCACACATTGATTTGAAAATCTTGATAAAAAAATTTATCTGCATAAATGAGCATTGCAGTGCATTAGATTTAGCATACTGTACACTTTCTGCAAGGGATTTGCTGAAAAACTCTCCTGGTGAAAAACACATATCAGGCTTTTTAAGAAAAGCAAGCTGTAATAAATATAATTACTGTAGCGTTTGGACTGTAAAGTGGCCCGGTACATTATATCTGGAGAGAAGAGCGAAAGTGCAGATAAGACAGGCTGGGATTCAGGGAAAGAGATTTCTCAGTGCCCCAAGGCTTCCAGCTCCGTATGTGCCATTTCTTTCACTTCTGACTAGAGATGGAAGCGATGTAAAAGAAAACAAGAGCATTGTGATCTCTCTTTCTTTAGTAAAATCTGGATGTTTGGATCTCTTTTTGAGTGCCCAGGCTGTATTATTTGTGAATTCAAAACATGTATTTGGTTTAAGTGGGAGTTTTCTGTGTTCAGGCTAGGGGACCCGAGGCTTCAGTTAAAGATGCAGGGGGGAGAAAAATCATAGAAAAGGTGATGCTATTGGGACATGGGCTACAACTATACAGCAAACGCCCTTCATTTTGCAAAGTTTCACTTGGGGGGGGGGAGGCAAAGAGGGAGAAAGCATTAATTGAATAAGTCTGACGAAGAGCATAAGGGCAGAACATGTATTTGAGGCCTGCGTAGGTACACTTCATCAGAAATAAAAAGTACAGAGCAAGACAAGCCAAGCAGTTGTTTAATTAAACATAAATGCAGAGGAAAAATATAAATTCATTGGTATTAATACAGGAGCATTCTCTCTGTTTTAATTTAGAGAGAGATTATGGGGAGATTATCTCCGTTTTGCAGAGTGCACTGACAGGGAGCTCTTTCGAGCGTGGTCACGCACCCACAGCACATTTCAGGATGATACATATTGAAAATAAGTCGACAGATTCTCCTGTTTTGATTTTTGTTGTGGTTCATTAACTCAGCTATGATTAGGCAGCGACAAGAAGTATTGTTACGACACAGATGCATGTTTAATATAGCTGGATGCTATGTCATTGTGTAAAATATTCCTTAATTCAGGATACAGACAGTTAGCTGCTTTTAGAAAAAACAAAACCAAACCAAATCACATTACTGTAGGAGAAATCAGTTTTCATCCCTCGTCCCGAGGATAAACCAGCTAGTTAAATGTTTCCTGCTTTCTTAAAGAAGTTAGTTGGTGTAAGTTTTTAATTTAAATCCTTTCACTCTCTTAAAAGTTGCTGCAAGTGCCTGCACTGCCGTGGGATGCCCTATTTAGGTGCTAACAGGACAGAGAGGAGCTCGCAGAGCTCCAGCTTCAGCGAAATTGTGAAAAAAGGGTCATTCCTGTTTTTTTTAAAAAGAGGTGCTTATTTTCCAGCTCTAAGATTTTGAAGTTAAGCCAAAAAAAAAAGCTGTAAATATCTTGAGCACATTCGCAAGCTGTATGCTGTTTAAAACCCCAGTTTCAGAAATGATTATCACGGTTTCGGGGGAGGGGGGCAGAGGGGTTAACAAACGATTTTTCTAACGTGTGAAATTAAAAAGACCTGTAGCTCCACTTCTACATTTCATTACTTATACCTTAAGTACAAATAACCCCACATTTTTTCCTCCTGATTTATAAATCACTTCTTTCGCTATTTGGGAGGCATTCTAGCCTTTTCGCCATCATTATCTGATATTAGTAAAAGCAAAATCTTTCATCAGCTCCAATAGTTAGCAGTTGGACGAGTTCCAACTCCTGCGTGCACAGCCACACACTTAAAAATTAGGACGTAGCACCCTATACGATCAGAAAGGAAATAGCTGGAAGCAGTGCCCTGCTAGCCGATCTGAAAAAAGCAAATTTTCAAGCCTTAACTGTGAATGAAAAGGCGAGTGATTCAGCTGGAAGCCCAACTCGCAGGGCTACCCCTGCATGTACATCGAAGGTCCTCGGTTCTGAGCAGCACGCTTCCCAATGAGAAAGGTCATTCCCCACAAACAGCGTATGAAGGAAAAGAACTCTCTACAGCAGACCCCAGAACCGAGACAAGTCAGGCTTTAAAAGCATATTGCAGGGGGAAAAAAAAGAAAAAAAAAAAAGAAAAAAAAAGGAGAAAAAAAAAAGAGATAAATCCTAAGCTTCAGAGAACAGCACATTTGTGTTTACAGACCTGCTATGAAATCCTGCTCACCTAAGCTGATTTCTTTTCATCTCGGCTCGTTCATTCCTTGCCTCCTCCCCACGAAGTTACAAAATATTAGCAAACTCGTAGCCCATTTGACATTGAGGGTGAGCCCCAATTGAAATCATGGTTTTGACCAGTTTTATTTCAAGTACGTCATTTTAGGGAGTTGGAGCCACTAAAGTTATAAAATATGGCATCCAACGAGTTTGAAAAACCACTCGAATTTCATCCACCAGCCTGTTTAAAACGTTGTCTTTTTTGGAAACCCGGGTCACGTAGGTACCAGTGATGAAATATTTTCTCCCTCTCTGGATACCAACCTGCAGCGCAGTCCTCCCAAATCCATTTTGTGCATTGACGTTTACATTCTTTTGCAACAAATTAGTAAGTTGCTCTAGGTCCCCCTTGGCAGCCGCGGACGCCAGCTCGTTCCCAGAAGGCTCGGCCATTCTTTAGGGTGACTGACGATCGGAAAAAAGATGAGATTTTTTTTTTTTTTTTAACCAGGCATGGCATCGGAGACTGACAGAAGGATTGGGATGGTTAATCTTCTGGAGTAGACCTTGTAGTAAATACTCGTAAAAAACCTCCTTGCCAAGAGCCCGCCCCTAACTCACACGTGATTATTCAGCAAAACTGCAGCTCCACTTGAAAGAAGATTTCTTTGCTTCCACATATAGAGTAGCTCCTATTAAAGACTTTGGTCCCTTTCGGGGGGAGGGGGGGATAGGTTAATATCTATGCGACATATTATATATGTTATAGGTAACATATATACACGTACACCGGAGACTCACTCAGACCTGAGATCTTTGAAGAAGAAGACAACCCACCCTGCTGACAGTCGGGATCTGAGACTCAAGCAGCAACAGCTCCGAGGAAAAGTCTTCTGTGGCGGCGTGCATCCAGCTCCCGCTCGGGATCCCCCCTTTCATCCCACACCGCCGCCTCTAGTCCGGGCCGAGCAGGGCTGAGAAGGACGAGCCGCCCCCGCCGAGGGCAGGGCGCGGCGGCAGCGCCTGCCCAGCCGCCGAGCTCGCTCCCTCGGTGCTCTCGCTCCCCGCAGCAGCTTCACTCCCGCCGCCCCGCGCAGCCTCCGCGCAGCGGGCGGGCGCGATCCCGGCCGGCGGCCGCCCCCGGCGGCGGCGGCTCCGGAGCATCCAGGAGGGCGGCGGCGGCCCGGCGGTAGCGGCGGGGGGGCTGCCGCGTACCGCCCCCGGCCGGCGGCTGCGCTCGGCGGGCTCCCGGCGCGCAGTGACAGCGGCCGCTCGCCTCCTCCTGCCACTCCGCGAAATCGGGCTGCACTTGCCGGCCCGCGGCCGCGCCTCCGCCCGCGACTTTGCGCTCCCCCTTTTTTAAGCACAAACAATCGCTACTTCTGTTTCCTACGGACACGAAGCCGGTTTCTCTTCCCCCCCCCTTTTTTTTTTTTAACCTCATCAGCTTTTTTTGAAAAGAAAAAAAATTTGAGCGCTTTTTGAGTTGAAACACCCGCCCACATTTTAACGGCAGAGATTTAAGGAGGCGCGGCGGAGTTGCGGCGCGGCCGGGCAGGAAGGCCTGCAGCGGCGCGCACCCGCCCCTCGCCCGGCCCCGGCCCCGGCCCCGGCCCCGGCCCCGGCCCCGGCCCCGGCCCCGGCCCCGGCCCCGGCGCGCAGGCCCCGGCCCGGGCGCTGGAGCGCGGCGCCTTGTGTCGTTCCCCCTGCCCTGCAGCCCGGGCACGGCGCTGCCCCGCCACAGCCATAACAGCCCGGGTGCTTTTAGGAGGAGCGCTGCTGAGGCCTAGGGGAAAAACGGGGTGGGGGCAAATGAAAGGAAAAGGAGGTTTTAGCACCGGGAGCCGCCGCGCCCCTGCGGGAGGACCGGGGACCGGGGGAGGTCGGGGGCCGTGCGGGCGGCCTCCCGCCGCGGCTCTCCCCGGCGCTTCCCCCCCCCCCCCCCACCGCCCGCGGGGGGGTGCGGACCCGGCTCCGGCTCCGACCCCGGCCCCGGCCCCGCCGCCCCGCTTGGCACCCCGCGGGGCGCGGCTGCGGGGCCGGGGTCCACCCCGGCAGCGTCGCGGGCGCCTCTCCCTGAGGACAAGGTCAAGGATGAAGGGTCAATGTCAAGTTGTCTTAACGGTGGAAGGCGACCGGCCGCGGCAGCACCCCCCGCTTCCCGCGTTTCTGGTGTCCTTGATTGATTTGAAAGTGCCATTTTGAGGGGGAAACGCACCCAGCCACCGAGAAGACGCGAGGGCTTCGCTTTTCCTTCAAGGGGCGACGAAGGGACGATGGTACCGTACGGAGATCTCACTGCCATTCTGCCTAACAGCATTTAGTGTCTTAAAACTGCTTTAACGGCCGGATTGCTTTAAGTTTCAGGGACCCTCGGACGGCTGAATTCTGCCAAAGCCAACCCTCCGAGAGGTAAGATGCAATGTCATGGCTCCCTGATAAGCATACGTAGCCTATCGGTCGCAGAGGCAAATCCGCTCGTCTGTTTTCTGCGTGGACGCTACGGGAAAGTGAATTTGAATGTAAACACGCGTGAGGCAGCTCGGGGAGGTGCGTTAGCCAGGGAACCTGTCCGGCGCTGGCACCGGCTCCTCCGGCTCTGCCCTGCGGGGGAACCTGCCGCGGGCAGCCGGGCAGGGGCGGGGGGCGGCCGGGGCCTGGCTTACAGCCACAGAACCGGCTTCACAGGGATGAACCCGCAAGCCGGGCGGCTGAAGGAAGTCAGCGTGGCTTCTGCGTCTGGCTCTCCCTTCAACTTCGGTTGCTTCTTGCTTCGCAGTTACATTTTCCTGTACCGGTCCCCCCCAGCCGCCCTTGTTTGTGCGAGCACACAGGTGACAAGCGGTGAACCGCCTACACCCGGGGCCGGGGGAGTAGCTACCCTCAGACTGCCGGCTGACCCCCGCTCGCCCCCCACTAAAGGGGAAAAAAGCGCGCATTTTTAAGGGCCTCATTATGGTAATTCTCAGCCAGAAGTAATAGCGCAAACAGTTTTGTAAAGAAAAATACGAATGACAATTTCCCCCAATGTTAACTCCAGAAGTGTGTGCATAGAAATGACATCCATGTATTCAAATAGAGTTGCTTTTCTGCATCAGGAAGGAATTTATATGCAAAACTTCGAACATTCAGTCAGACGGCTTAGAAGTGACTTATTTCCCGACTAATCAGTGCCTAAAATCCACAGGCTTTGGTAGTGGTACTTGTTGCTTACTTACTACAGAACTAGACCTGCAAGTCTTACAACAGTCGTGTCCCCCCCTTTTTTTTCTTTGTTTTACAGTTCAGAATAACCCTCCCATCTTCTGTTAATCATGCCACATAACAAAAATAATTAAGTAAATTGTAGCTGGGGTGCTACAGGCCTCCTGCAAGCAAAGCTGCCTGGCCAGAAGACACCGTCAAACCTCCTTCACCGTGCGGGTCTGTCCAAAATCTTTGCAGAATGCAGCACGTTAATCCTAACCAGTTCCTCTCAAGAATGATACAGATACTCCCCCTGCAATGGAAAAAGTTACCCCAGTCGGCTCTAAAATCAGCAGCCAAAACACCTCCTGGAAGGAGATATTCTCGCTGGGCGTTGCAAGGAATAAAGTAAGCGGGTGTCCCCCCCCAGCTCTCTAATTTGTCTGACACTCGTGGGAGGAAAAAAGCCACCTCGAGTGGCTGGGAGTGAGAAGGAGAATAGAAACTTTCACTGTGACTTGAATGTGAACTTCCTGCGACGTGGGGCACGTGCAGCTTTTCACCTTTTCTTCACGTTCTGGATCAAATCCTTCCTGTTTTGATCTAATAGAGATATCATTATTTAAAGCATGACTGTAATAGACGTGAACGCCGTGTAACTAACTTGACAACATACCTATAGCTTCGGTTCGTGCCAGGAATTAATTGGCTTTAATCCAACTACTAAAACTCGCTTTTCAGCCTTTATTATAGATACTCTCTAGTAATGCGTGGGTGGATTTGTTTGTAATTTAGCATAGGCTGTCCCTGGCATGGCACCATGGCTCGTACCTCGTACAGAACTGTCTGTAACACCGGACTGGGGAAAAAAACAGGGCAGCTGTGAGGGCAGTGACTTTGCCGTCCCTCCGCTCGGTGGCGGGGAGCTCGAATTGTGTAGCCGACCTCCGCGGGCAATAAAAAATTTAACCTCTTGGCAAACCCTGCCGACATGAACTAGAGCGGGTACGCGATAAAGTACAAAATCCAACTTGGCTTTGCGTCGTAAGCGGCGTTTTAGCGTGGCCTCAACCCGCCTGGAGACCCTGCGCGACCCCGCCGCCGCCAGACACCCGCCCCGCCGCCCCCAAGCCCGCGTTCCCCAGCAGCGCCCGCAAACGGGCTTTAAACGATTCCCGGGAGCGTTTTTTCTTGGGAACACGGACTCTCCAGAAGGTACAGGTTAGCTTTCCACCCGCCCCTGCCCGCAGGCAGCCCTCGTCCGCCCTCTCTCCCCACCGACGGATCCCCCCGCGGCGCTTCCCGGTGCCAGCCCGGCTGCCGCGGCAGGGAGCGGGGGCTGGCAGAGCCCGAGAAACTCGCCTATGACCCTCACGGACGGAGGAGAAAAGCGATAAAGGGGTGAGTTTCCTACAGCCGACAAAACGACGCGATTCAAAGATGTAATCGTGTCGCTTTATTAGCTTTCGCTAGTAAGAAAGGTGCCCGATCTGTCTGTGACCTTAGGCTGCGGCGACGCCCGCCCGCCCAAAGAGCTGAGCAAACCCCTTGGACTAATTAGCAAATTGGTGTCCCAATGGGTGTTTGTGACAAGGGGGTCGATGAACAGCATCAGCTTGTAGGAGGCAGACTTAAAAAGCATTCATCACAGCTAGATTCGTATTACTTAAAAAAAAAACCAACCCGACTTATCAGTGCTGTATAATGCAATCCCATCTCACAGTGCTGGAGCGCTAAGCGTGAGTGAGGGCCGCTGTTGGCTCAGCAAGCTGTGAAAAATGCTGTTCCTCCTTTTGAGAGAAGTACGAAGACAGGGAAAAATCACCGTTTTACCGAGCCCCCCCCGGCTGCTGCGTGCCCCCCGCGCCGGGGAGGTTCGGGTCACCCGGCGAGCACGCAGTTACGGGCTGTCAGCGCGGGCGCACACCGCGCTGGGGACCGAGTGTTCGCTGATGCCACCGCGACCCCGCCCGCTCCTCTGTCACGGGGCCGCGGGCGGATGCCCCGCTCCCGCACGGGCCCCCCGGCCGGGGGGCCCGGCCCCCCGGGCCCGGCCCGGGCTCGCGCGACCCCCGGGCCCAGGCCCCGGGCAGCGCCACGCCGGGCCGGGGGCCGACGCTGCCCCGCCCGCTCTGAGGAGCCGCTCCCCCGCTCTGAGGCCGGGCCGTGGCCGCAGCCGTTGCTCCCCGGAGGCTGAGGCGGTCGGTCCCCTCAGGACCGGCCTACGCGCGGGCCGCAGCCTCGCCCGGCCCGGCCGCCCGACACCCGGCCCGGGCACCTTCCGCCGGGCACCGGCGCGGGGTTCTCGCGCGCCCCTTCCTGCCGGAGCCGGGATCGGGGCCGTGCGGGGACCGCGGTCACTGCGGGCCGCCGGGAAGGCGCAGCCCCACCCCCTCCCCCGGCTTCGCGAGCGCTTGACAGGAGGGTGGTCACGTGCCGGCCGCAAAGCGCCTCTTTGCGACCTCAATGACAGGCAAAATGTGCGACAGGCGCTGTGGAGACAGGGAGGGAGCGGCGCTGCCTCCTCCTCCTCCTCCTCCCCCCCCCCCCCGGGTTCGCAGTTGAGGCAGCGCTGCCCGCTCCCGGCCCCGGCCCGCTCCCGGTCCCCTGCCCGCCTCTCTCTTCCCTCCTCCCCTCCTTCTCTGCCCGCCGCCGCCGCGGAGCTGCCAGGCCGGGCAAGCCCGGGGGCGCCGCGGGAGCCTGAGAGGAGCCCGGCGCCTCGATGAGCTCCTAGCTCCCACCCTGCTCCGTCCTCGCCGGCAGCAGCTCCAGGTGCGCGGGCCAGAGCAGAGCCGGGGACGCAGCTGGCTGCAATGGCGTCCAACATGGACCGAGAAATGATATTGGCTGATTTCCAGGTAAATTTCAAGCCGCCGCCGCCGCCACACAGCCGTGGCCTCTCGCTGCTTTCTCTTTCTCCTCGTTGCTGTGCTGCTTGTTCTTTGTGGGAAGGTCCAGGGCGGTGGGTGTGAAGCCCACTTCCCAAAGCCTCCGCTCTTTCTTTCTTTCTTTCTTTCTTTCTTTTTTTTTTTTTATTTGGTCACAAATGGGGAACATGTGCTCTCTTCTTTCAAGGTGTGTGAACAAAATGTCTTCTTTAACTTAGAGAGTTTCAGTTTTTAATAAGAAAAAAAAGCTTTTTTTATCTACTTTGCTTTTTCTAACCCTCTACAACACCCAGACCCTGGGACGGCTGTGAGCCAGCTCACTTGGAAGAGGCAAATGCCAGGGAGGATACAAAACTCATCACGGCTCATGACTTGTCACAGTGTTTGTAATGAATCACTTACTGGTACTACAGATTAACGCTGAACAGAGGTGTTTCCATTATAACATCAACACTAACTTCATGGTTGCCTCAGCCTATGACTGTTGTAACGATGGTAAAACTCTTCCCACCCCATTCCAAACAACAACATGTTTTTGTAGAAAGGAGGAATATGCCCTTAATACTTGTTTGTTACCTTCCCTCCTCCCTACAGAAGGGTTATAATTTAACTTCAAACTCTTAAATCTTATTGCCAGAATAAAGGCTTTCTCTAACTAATAGTAATGTGTTCAGGAGCTTGGTTAATCTCTTCAGTACGTTGCTTCTTAATATTGCTTGTTTTTATACTGTTTTTCTAAGAACAAGTAAACAAACAGGTGGAAGGTACCTGCATTTGAAATAGTGGGGAGCCAAAAGCAGCTTGGAAGGATATCAGATTATATTTGGATATATCTTTTTAATATTTGCTTTTCAACTGATTGTTTTTTTTTTTTTAAGCTTCGTCCATTTGCGCTGCTTGTTCGTACATGGATAGGCTCCTGGATACTCTTGGATTAATTTGTAAAACTGCTGTCTTTATGTTCAACTCCTTAAAAGTGTTTCTCAGCTGTTACCAGTGAAGCTATTTAATTTAGTTTAAAAAAAAAAGTAATCGCTTCATTCACTCTGTGTGTGTGTTTAACAAGAATATTTCTTTGGAATTACAGGTAGGGTGACTGAAGGGTACATTATGTAATTTCTCTTTTGCAAAAGGTATCTGAGATCTTACTGACGTAACATGCGGAGTTCCCAGTTGATAACAGGGAAGCGTTTTCCCTTTATGTACCTGAGTATCTTATACCCATATTCATTTATGAAAATATTTAACAAATTTTTCTATACTGATCCTTTATTTTGTTGTGCTTGGAGATACTTTTGTGTGTATAAGGAGTGATCTCTCAATTTTAAGGCTGGGGTTTCATAAAGGAGTTCTTCCAGTAATGATACGCTGTGTAGAAGAAAACTGGGACCCCAGTTCTGCGCTCATAGTAGTGACGATAGACACTTGTGGAGACAGACTCTTTTGGAATCCTTCATTATTAGCTGAAACAGGTTTACATTCAGGAATCCCAGGTGGTGATTAAGTTAGTGGCTGGTGAATTTAAGATTTTTTTTTTTTTTTTAATAGAGTTTTCAATATGTATCCACTTTCCAAATTTTTAGTGTCAATGCTACTTTGCAGTTCTGCAGCATTTGTCTGCTTGGGTTTTGAAGCAGTTAATAAAGGTACAAGAGTAACTGCAGTGTTTGGTACCATGAAAACAATTAGTATTATTGCAAACTTGCAGATGGGTGGTGGAGTGACAAAACCCAGTTTTAGATCAAGGATGACATAATGTGTCTGAACCTAGGACCCAGGAGGTATTTTGTCATACACTTGCTTAAAAACCCCTAACTTTTCTTTTTTCCTGTTATATTTCAGCAGACAACTTTGTTTTTCTGTTTAATCCTTTTTTTTTTTTTTAAATAATCTCAAGCACCTACCTGCTTCTGAAACACTGAACTGCCAATTGTCATGCTGTTAAAGCTTCAGATTAGTAAAAGACAATGTCAGTCATTATTAGGCTTTGTATCTTTAGGCTGTTACAAAACAGTAAAGGATTTTTGGTATTTTAAATACTTGATGGAATTTGCAACTCATTCACTAGGAATTTAAAATGGAAAATAAAACATTATGTGCAAAGTAATTCTGCATGACTTTTCCCTTCTATATTTTCTGTACCTTTTAATTAATAAATGTGTTTCTCATAGTTTTTCTGCCATTTTTTATATTTGTGTGAGGTATCTTGTTGAATAATGTTGTGCACACTGGAAATTTTAAAAGCAGTTCTTTGTAGTTTTGTTCAGCTAATCTTTGCTGAATTACTTTGGGAGGGGAAACTTCTATTGCCGTTTCATGCTCGCCTTTCCCAAGTTTTAAGGGGCAGATCAGTGGTCTTTGAACTTTTAAAACTTGAAAGGGTTTTCCTTCTCCATAAAACTTTTTTCAGTGAAGTTACAATTATATTGATGTTTGATGCTTTTGTGAAGCTTTCATGGGCTTATTTGGTATCTTTAAAAGCCATTAGGGATTCTGCCATTGATTAAACTAGAGCAGGATCTTGTATTGCATTTGGTTTTTCCTTTTAGCTCTAATTGTTGTAACAGGTTACTTCTGCATTCTGAGGTAATAAAAGATAAATACTTTTTAAAAGTATTTTGTATACATACATACATATGCATACAAACATTGAATAATTTTATAAAATATTTTAACTATAAAGTAAAAACACAGTAAGTGATTAAGAAAAAATACTTTTTCTTAATGTCTCGAAACAATTTAAGCCTGTTCTGTGTGGTTTATAATTATTTTCTTTCCCTCTCCTTTTTTAATGAGGTTACTGTATGCTATCCAGGGAGTACAAAGTACGTATTCATGCATGTGGGCTGTCTAAGCAACCTGTCTAACTTTTCCTTCTTAGGTCCTCACTTAGGAAAGATTATGCAGAAGCTTAGCTTTATACATGAGTAGTCTGATTGTTTTCAGTGAAAGTAGCTAAAGTAGTGGAATTAAGCACACAAACAAGTTATAGCTGTTTTACTAAATGCAATTAATTCCAAAGTTGGCAATAGGAAAAACTTCATAGGAAAAACAACAACTTGTGTTTGTAGCATAAATTCTTTAAAAAGGTAACTGCATTTGAATTGGTAGAAGAGTGATGTTGCAACATACCTCACATACTGGGGGAAATCATAGAATCACTTTGGTTGAAAAAGACCTTTAAGATCATTGAGTCCAACCTTTAACCTAACCCTGCCATCCCACCACTAAACCATGTCCCTAAGCACCTCATCTGTCCTTCTTTTAAATACCTCCAGGGATGCGGACTCCACCACCTCCCTGGGCAGCCCATTCCAGAGCCTGAAACCCCTTTTGGTGAAGAAGTTTTTCCTAATGTCTAGCCTAAACCTGCCCTGGTGCAACTTCAGTTTCCCCTTGTCCTATCGTCCGTTACCAGGGAGAAAAGGCCGACCCCCACCTCACTACAGCCTCCTTTCAGGCAGTTGTAGAGGGTGGTAAGGTCTCCCCTCAGCCTCCTCTTTTCCAGACTAAATGACCCCGGTTCCCTCAGCCGCTCCTCGTAAGACTTATGCTCTAGACCCCTCACCAGTTTTGTGGCTCTCCTCTGGACGTGTTCCAGCAAGGCAACATCTTTCTTGTAGTGATGGCATATAATTTCTACCAATTTTTGTTAACCTCTTTCTTTTTTTTTTGTTTGTTGTGCTTAACTGCAAAATGTTCTTCCATCTCCAGTGGGATACCCAGGTACTCGCATGATACATGGTCTATGCAGTTTGGGGTGTGAAGAGAATTGCTCTCGCAGTGTATCAGTTCACTTTTCATTGTAAAGAAAAT
Source organism: Gorsachius magnificus (assembly GCA_034008185.1). NCBI lineage: Eukaryota > Metazoa > Chordata > Aves > Pelecaniformes > Ardeidae > Gorsachius > Gorsachius magnificus. The sequence goes on from CM067085.1 coordinate 63,994,165, forward strand.
AGATATTTCTTTTTTTTTTCTTCTTTTTAAATTACAAACTTTAGTTGCACTGAACTTAGTTAAATTGGCATAGTTAAACTGTTCAGGAATGAAAAACAATCTTTGAGTACAGGCAGAAGTGTCAGACATTGACATTTTTGTATGGTAGCACCTTTACTTTTGCTTTTACAGCTTCACTTTAGATGGGGGCTAAAATTAGCAAGGATATGTTTTTGTCATGATAGGTTATGTCCACCTATAGGACCACTTTATTCATGCTATGTGGTTGTACTCAGAATTCCTAAATGTAGAGTGGGCCTAAGGGTTGGAGTATTGTGGGAGTTGCCAGCTTCTGGGTGGCTGTACATTACAAGAATATCTGGCACATAGAGCTTCAGAAGGAAATTTTTCATGGAATTCACAGGTTTCATTGACCAAATAAATAAGTAGCTGAAGATTTGGTCTGTGTGGGAAGACTTCAGAGTGGAATGACAAACTCAAAAATCCTTGCTTTCATCGAAACAATAGCTATCTAATAGTTTTCTTCTTCCTTCTGTCTTCCATCTGTGTTCATTGTGAAACAAAGTTATATGAGGTATTTTCTTTTTAATTTTTTTTTTAACTGAGTAATAGACTGCTTTGGTATGATTCACACACATGTATATAAAAACATATTTTTTTTCAAACTTCACCTTTGTGTCAATCTTTTTCATAAAAACAGAGGTTTGTGGGAGGAGCAAGGGGGAGTTGGGAAGGAAGAACCTCATTGCCATCAGTTACAGAAAGGTGAGAAAGCATGCTAGATAATTGTGTTTTAAGTTATAAAATTGACCATGGCATTGATACATCACTTTATTTCTTTATTTTTATTTTTTTCAGATTTAACTATAATTCAGACTACTCGTTTCCTTCTGGAATGGCTAAAATTAAAGAAACAGTGCTGTTAAATAACTGACAAGATATATTTTAAAAGTTTTTGGTGGTTATGAAAAACATCTGTCTACTTCAGCCCTGTACAAGTTTATCTCTGTTATGCACACTCTTTTCACTGTCTAAGAATCTATGTGCAGTATTTACATGTATATTAATTTTTTTTTTTTGAGGGTGCTACAGGAGCTTTGCTTTCCTCTGTGTGTGTTGGCATGCTGGCTCAGGTTTTCTGTCACTCTTAAGTTATTGCCAGTATGAAAATTTGATGGGTGAAAAAGGTAGGCAGGTACAGGAGTAGTTTCAAGTCAGTACCCTTGATTTTTGCCCTGGACTGTGACCTATTTTAGGGGCTGGAAAGAGTGTTTCAACTATTTGCTGTAAGGATAAACCATCCACAAAGGGGTTTTGAACAAATAGCAAAGGTGAGGTTCTTAACATATGTTTCTGAAAGAAATTATGTTGTTTTGCCATTAAGGCATTGGAGCAGAAAGGTCTGTTCTTGATTTCTTTGCAAACTTTCTGTGAAGTGTTTGGCAATTCACTTGGAACAAGGTCCTCAGCAAAAGATAGGTGCTGAAGAAACTTCCAGTCAAAGTTTAATCTTTGGAAAGTGTCCTCCAACTTATGTTTAAAGTTCTTGGAGGCCTACACTTTCATCAGAAAGTCTCCCTAGGCACCTAAATATCTGGTTATATAAAATTCAGATCTGTCTGAGCTGAAAACCTCAGTCTTGCTCATACCAAACCATTCTTTTATGTGGCCTCTGTAGAATATAATGTAGTGGGTACTCCCAGAGCACACCAGCTGGACTGAGCTCTGCAGTTCTCTCCATAGTAGCTGGAAGGAATTCCAGTACTCTATAGGTTAGAAATGAGGGTTTGGGAGACACAGGTTTGTTTTTTCATCCCCTTGTACTGCGTATCTTTAGGTAAAAGTGGATTCTGCTGAGTTTCTAGTAGTTAGGTGCCAAGATGCTTAGCGCTGCTTCACCTCACATTTTTGTGGATGTAGGTTACTATATCCTTAGCTAAATTTTGAAATGGTTAACAGGGCTGGTTTTCAGTGTAAAAATAGAAGACGTTAGGACACCATAGGATGTTGAAACTCATACCTATGAGGTCTCTTAGTTTACATTTTTATTAGAATTCCTTTTAATCCTTGTTGCTTTTTATCACATCATACAATTTTGTGCATTACACAATTACACATTTTACATTTGTGCATTGGAACTGGTAGTTGGACCTCTTGGTTTGCAACACAATTGGTTTTGTTTGCTGTAAATGGCCTTAGGGTCAATACACACGATAAGAGCATACTGCATGCTTAGTGTGCTTTAGTTTTGTTATTTTGATTGTTGTTTTCTGCTACTGAGACCATTGCTTATATTAATTTGTTCTTTGTGTGTTTCTGAAGAATCAACAGTTTAATTTCTTTAGATACTTTTAGAGTCAGCAGTAATCCCAAAGCTCACATTCATCAGAACAAAACTAATTTGATTTACTAGTCACCTTTCTGGCCTTTAAACCGAAGGTGAAGTAGATTCCAGAGTCACAAATAAGAAATTGGAGTAAGAATAAGTCCATTTAGAAACATGATAACTTGGATATTTCCACTGGTAGATGTTCAAGGAAAAGACAGCTAATTTCTCTTATATGAGGACAGATAGTTAATTAGAAATACTATCTGACTTTTATAGAGAAGAAACAGGATACTATGATTTGTGTGCATTACAGCCCTGCTGTAAGAACCTAAATAATTTACCACTGGAGCACTGATTCATCTTTAGAAAGAGGTTTATGCTGTTCTTTTCATTCAATTACCTTGAAAAGACTCTTCACATCATAGTAATCATGTCACCATTTCCATCAGCCCATTCATATAGGTATTTGGGTTAGTAGGTCAGTGAAACAGATTGAGAGGTGGTAGCTGTAGGATCCTTTTTCAAATGCCATGACAACTAATACTAATTATAATATTGAAATTATTAATTATATGTACTCCCAGAGGCTAGGAATGTGCTTTCATTGAAAGGTAATGTGAAAGTTATTTGGCGCATTGAAAATAAAATGTGGCTAATATTTCTTGGTGAGCAAGGATCATTTAGAGTAAACACACTTACTGAGTTCATATTTGTGTGTTGAAGGAGGTGTGGGAAAGGGGAGGATGAGGACTTGAGGGAGTTGCTACATGTCTTATGGGGTCCTGAGAATCTCCTGTCTTAAGAATATTGCGTTGGTGCTGGGAAGTCTGAAAGGGTAGAATTTCCTCCTCTATCTGGACAGTTCTTATGGTTCAGTTACCATTGCAAGCCTAATTTTTATGCATTTATGGGTTAATAGCTTATTAAAGGAATTACGTGGCATATCTTTGATAGGATTTAGTATTTTTTTTAGTCAGTGGATAAGTTTGTGCATTTGTGGGGCAGCCATTAGATGAGTCCTTTCTTTTAACTACTGTAAGAATTAGAATAAAAAGCCTGGGGAAGTACCTAACATTCTGCTCGTCCCTCATCATTTGGATGAAAGGAAATGACATGCTTACTGGCTGGATTGATACCCACTAATTAAGCCCATTTTTTAGAGTTGACCAGATAATGTGCAATTGTAAAAACAAACTGCTCAAAGAGGAAGCCAAAGCCCTAACTTATGCATTACATGCTCTTTGGTCTATCAAAGCAGTCATCTACTGGTCCTCTATGTCTAACTGGTCGAGCAGGGCTTTGTTCTGCAGCAGTAGTTATGCTTTCAAAAGGTAGTTCATTAAAGCTGAAGTTCTTAAGATATGTTTTGAAACTAGAACAGAGTACGTTAGCCCTTTAGTTATTTTATATAGGTTTCATACTTTACCTATTGCAGGAAACAATTTGTAAAGACAAGAATTCTGAAACTGAGTCACCTCTATTAGGTTTTTTTTTTTTTTTAAAGGTCAGGTTGTTTGTCTGAGCAAATATCAAAGGTGCCATACCAGCTCAGATCGAAGACCCAGCTGGCCTAATGTCTCATCTGCAGCAGTGGCCGGTCCTTAGGAAAGAGCCAAAAGAAACGTGATTTGAATGGATTTGCTTCATCCTAGTTTCTGGAAGTCAGCACTTTAAGAGCTTGATGATAGGGTTTTTATAAGACTTTGGAAATAAACTGTGTCAGCCTGAGTTAGTCTTCTGTTCTTCAGAGATGTCTTGAGTAGTTTTGTGATCTATGACTTTGCTCTGTAGAAGCTGTGTTCACTTTTCCTCAGTGCGTCATATATATTAATGTATATACTAATTCTATTGCATATACTTTATTGGAATTTCTGCTATTTCTTATGTTACAAATGTCAAATTTGTCTGAACTGTAGAAATCTTAACACCTTCTGGTTTGCACCCCAATAAAATTCACCAAAAGCTAGTACCAGCAGTGTGGGAATGTGAGGTGGATTTAACCTTTAATTAAGGTCAAATTTAAAGATACAACGAGCAATCTGCTTTAAAAAAAATTAATATTTAAGTTCCTTTAAAATTTTGGGGACTATCATCTGGTCCTGTTGGTTTGTTCTGTATGTCTGTCCTGACATTTAAGGATGAGAGAGTTCCCTGTAAAGAGCAGCTCTGTTATAGGATGGTCCCTAAGTTCCTCTGTAGTGACTATGAGTGTGCAGAATTCATTTAGCTTGTACAGTATGCCCTTACCTTCTTTAACTACTTCTTTAGTATCTTCTTCCTTTGGTCCCACTGACTTTCTGGCCTGCTTCCTTGTCCCGATGCTTTTAAAAGCTTATATAATTTTTATGTCTTTAGAGAAATTCTTTTTTGCAGTCCTTGTTGGCCTGCATTATAGTATGACCTGTGCTTTGCTGGGATTTCAGTGTTCTTCTGTTTTCCTATCTGAGATACCATTTATGTGTTTTGAAGAATATGTAATAGAATCATAGAATGGTTTGCGTTGGAAGGGACCTTTAAAGGTCACCTAGTCCAACCTCCCTGCAGTGAGCAGGGGTACCTTCAACCAGATCAGGTTGCTCAGAGCCCTGTCCAGCCTGAGCTTAAACGTTTCTAGGGATGGGGCATCTACCATCTTTCTGGAAACCTTTTCCAGTGTTTCACCACTCTCATAGTAAAAAATTTCTTCCTTCTATCTAGTCTGAATCTACCCTCTTTCAGTTTAAAACCATTACCCCTTGTCCTATCGCAACAGGCCTCACTAAGAAGTCTGTCCCCATCTTTCTTATAACCTCCCTTTAAATACTGAAAGCCTGCTATAAGTTGTCCCTGGAGCCTTCTCTTCTCCAGGCCGAACAACCCCAACTCGCCCAGTCTTTCCTTACAGGAGAGGTGTTCATCCCTCTGATCATTTCTGTGGCCCATTTCTTATGGTCCAGTTCTTTACCGAAAAATTATGAGTGTTCATGGAATGCTGAGTAAAATATTTTTTGTATGGATTCGTACTCTTCCTTTGTGTGCTTACCTAGAAAGTGTCTTTTATTTATTCTTTAGTTGTTTTTAAGGTTCTGCTTTTGAGGCAGTGAGGAGAAAGGAGATGACTACAAATATCCAGTAAGCAAAAGTGTTCATCTGACCCCTGCAGTTCTTCTGTTTTCCATCAGTTTTTCTTATGTGATAATGTATAAGATTCTGTAAGAGCAAAATGACTGTGATTCAGGAAATATTGGGAGTTTTACCTTTATCAAGGTACTGCTAATTAAGCATTAAACAAGCACAGAAACTTCAGAATAATCCGAACTAAAGCATTTTGTAGTTGTTGGGTAAAGGCTTCAGGAAAAACAAATGAGTTTAGTAGTCCAGAGTACTAATTAATGGGTACTGTCTTCTGTTTTGGTTTGGTTTTTAATTCCGTTTGAGCACTGCTCTTTGTATGTAGTGCATGTGGCTTAAACAGACTGTTAGCATGGAGCTTGGGAGACTGGAGTTCATGTCTCAGCTCAGCTGATGGGCTTCCTAGGGATGTGCCTTCATGGTATTCTGAAAACAGAATTTGCTCCAGAGTCTTGAGAGTGTTCAAAGTCTGCTGGAAACCATATGAAAGTGGTTAACGTGGTGCCAAGTTAGCTAGTTCTGCTAAGAAGTGGTTAGAGCTTCATACTGCCAGTTTAGACTTTGTACCCTGCTTGCTTTGTTCAGAAGGCTTGCGGTCATCTCAGAGCATGGGCAAAGTTCAGTCTTGTCTGCTTGGTAACTAATAGGTAGAAATGTCTTCTGTGACCTTCAGAAATATATATATATATTTTTTTTTCTTACCCGCCATTCCTCCTGTAGAAAGGGACTAATGCGTCCTTACTTTAGAGTTTTGTCTAAGGTGATGCTCAAATAGTAGAACGGTGATGCTTGTAAATAGTTGGGGGTGTGAGTTGAAATGCTTGGGCAAAACTTTAGCCTGGCATATTTGCCTAAACCCTTTCTCAACTTCTGATACTGGTAAGTGTATTAGCTTGTTTTTGTTAAGCAAACAGCTGGTGAATCTGCTTAACTTTTACCAGATGGTCTTCCAAGTTATGTAAAAACAGAGAAGCATTCTTATCTCTTCATTTAGATGCTTGCAGTAGGTGACCTTTCAGTTTGCGTCTCAGTCGATATGGCTGGATGGGGTTTTTTTGGCATTTGTCTGAAACAGAAAGAAGTAAAAGTTAATTTAATAGCCAGGGATGACTCATAGTAAGACCAGTTTCATTACATCAGTAGGGTTGTTGCAAGGTTAGAATGATAGGGGATGCCACAGAGGGGCATGCAGGTAGCTGGTGTTGCAGCCTGTGGAGGTGGTCCTCATCCCAGAGTCCCACCTATCTCAGAAGAGCCGAGGTACCAAAAAACCTCATTTGTGAGCATCCAAGTGTGCCCAGAAGGGAGCTACACAGGGATCCTAAATCTGATAATATGGTACTTAAGCCTTTACTTGCTTTGCTGAGCACATTGGCTTAACTACCTGGTTTTGGGGAACAAGTGTTATGCTTTGTTTCAGTTGCTTTAAGGTAATTACCATTGCAACAGCGTATGTGTGAATTTTCAAGAAAGTTTTCTCACTTACTAATATGTCGTAGGTGAATTAGTGTCCTAAAGCTTTCTGGGTTTGAGCAGACTTCTAGCAGATACAATCTGGAGCTGCCCTTGGCTGCTTTATAGACCTTTAATTATTATCTTTGATTACTGAACCATTCTTGTAAGGGATGGGAAAAGGAAGTTTCACTCTAGAAACAGGAAACTTGAGGTTGGGTTGGTTGAAAACCCTACATCCAGAAATCTCATTTTTGTTAGGAATGCTTAGAAAGAGAATTCCAGATTCTTCTAGTAGAAGTAGTTGCCACACAGCAGGCTGCACTTATGTGCCAGGAGGCTGAGGGAAGCCATTCTTCCCCTCTGCCCGGTACTGGTGAAACCACTGCTACCAGGAGTACTGTGTGCAGTATCAGTCCTTCCACTGCCAAAGTGGAGCAAGTCCAGTGGAGGGCTGCCTAGGTGGGGAGGAGGCTGGAGAATGTTTTGTGAAGGGTGAGATTAAGGGAGCTGGGTTTGTGTAGCCTGGATGAGAAGGCTAAGGGGGGACCTAGTTGCTGTCTCAATTATACAGTGGGTGATAGCAGGCAATATAGAATCAAATTTCTCTTGGAGTTGCACAGTCTGAGGATGAGAAGCAGTGCATACAGGTTACAGCAAGGGAAACTATAATTAAATAAAAGGACTTTTTTTTTTTCTCAATGAAGGTGATGAAGCACTGGAACAAGCTGCCCAGAAGGCTGTAGACTCTGTCTTTGGAGATATGCGCAACCTGATGGGAAGCTGAAGTGTGTTTGTGAACTGATCTGTCTGGTTGTGACTGAAGAGGTGAATAAAACAGCAAACTAGGTGTTGGTTATTTTGGAGGGGAGGTATGCAAGGAGCTAAGCAACACCCTTTGCTATATCTCATATGCTATTAAGAGCAACTCTGAGTGGATTTTTTTGGTTTTAAGCTGCTGACCTTGAGAATTTAGCCATCCTTCTGAGCAGGTTAGTGGCCTGTACTTTTCCATGCTCCTAGTTTGTCTTATCTTTCAAAGAGTAAGTTACCAAAGGGATAGTGGATTGATTTTAACAATATTTGTTCTTTGCCAGCATTTTTGATTTCTCTTTAAAACTTCATATATCTTTATGAAATAGAGTTAGCTCTAGTTCCATTGCTATATCTAGTGATAAAAACTTATTGGGTACTTTCAGAAACAAGCATTTTCTAGGGTGCTGTCTGTGCAATTGCAGTGTATGGTGATGTATTAATGCTGGCTTCTGGGGGTTTTGTAGGAGATCCCAAAGGGTGAAAACTTTTCTTCATAGGTGATCTCACCCATTGAGTCTTGTGGTGCCTTAATGTAGTTGTTTCTTTGGGCATTGTAGTTTTGTGTAAATATAAAAAAGGTGGACTGAGCTATAGTTGCAACAAAATGCTGATGGCAGAAAGGTCTCTTCGCATTTTTCATCCAGCACAGGAGAGTCTCTATCAGCTGTTTCAGTGTCTGAGGGCTAGGCATCAGATTGAATCACAGTAGCTTAGTCTTATTCTGAGACAGATGGATGTGATATTAGCGAGAGGGGAAAAAGTCTGTAGTTGACAACTGGTGTGACTCTACCCTGGAGATCAGTTGTCTGAGTTTGTTGCTGTGGGGGTACTTGGAGCTATGGCTCCAGTTTTATCCTTTTGGTTATCTGGACATGCTGGTTTTGGCTGGGGTAGAGTTAATTTTCTTCACAGTAGCTATCATGGGGCTGTTTTGGATTTGTGCTGGAAACAGTGTTGATAATACAGGGACAGTTATTGCTGAGCAGGGCTTACACAGAGCCAAGGTCTTTTCTGCTCCTCACCCCACCCCACCAGTGAGTAGCCTGGGGGGGGCACAAAGAGTTGGGAGGGGGCACGGCCAGGACAGCTGACCCCAGCTGACCAAAGGGATATCCTACACCATATGACATCATGCTCAGCATATAAAGCTGGGGGAAGAAGAAGGAAGGGGGGGATGTTCAGATTGATGGCGTTTGTCTTCCCAAGTCACCATTACTTGCAATGGAGCCCTGCTTTCCTGGGGATGGCTGAACATCTGCCTGCTGGTGGGAAGCAGTGAATGAATTCCTTGCTTTGCTTGCGTGTGCGGCTTTTGGTTTACCTGTTAAACTGTCTTTATCTCAACCCATGAGTTTTCTCAGTTCGACCCTTCGGATTCTCTCCCCCATCCTGAGTGAGCGAGTGGCTGTGTGGGGCTTAGTTGCTTACTGGAATTAAACCACAACAGTAGACTGAGCATGGTACTTGTATTTGCATCTGCTCTAAATTACTGTGGGAGACTGCAGCTAAAGATGTTAACTGCAGAGTGAATGTGGAGATTAGTTAGGCACAAAGTGAGATTTTTTTTTTTTTTCCCAGCTGACTTTTACAGGAGAGAGTGGTGCACAGTGTAATTCACAGCCATCTGTCTGCCTGATTTTAATGGGCCTGAACCTGTTGTGCAAAAGGTTCTAGGCTAAAGCATAGTTTGGGTTAGCTTAGAGGTGGTCCCTGACTGGAGAAAATATAGCTACTGTTGGTAGTGAAATACAGAATTGTTCAACAAAAATGTTGAGAGGGGCAGACTTCTAAGTCCTCCATATCTAGCTACTGGCTGTTAGGCTGAATGTGGTCTTCTGGATGCTTTTGACTGCTGCGTTTTGCCTTGGCAAGAAGGGGAATGGTGCCACAGGTGAAATAAATTCTGCCTTGCTGCCAAATACCATTTGCTCCCAGCTTCTGTGCAACAACTGCCACCCACTGTCTGTCGGGGCAACAGTAGCCTGACTCTGTATTTGAGTCAGCAACAGCTGTTTGTTGCTATCCCGGCTTTTGCAGAAGTAACAGCCCGGCTCTCTGTGTTAGGAGCAGCAGTTGTCCCTTCCAGCTTCGCTCTGGAACAACTGCCTGGATCTCAGCAGCAGGTGCAGGAGGAGCATTTTCAATGGCAGCTGCTGCCAGATGGGGAAGTCAGCTGCTTTCCTGTGGTGTGGAGGTAGGCTAAAGCCTGTGCTGCTGAGGTACGGGGTCACAGAGGGTCTCGAAACCCAGATCCAGCTGTTACGGCTGCCGGGGTCAGACCACCCTGCGAGGGATTTAGAAGAGCGAGTCTGTCATCCTGCATTACAGTTTTTTGGAAGCAGCTCCTAGGTTTGTCTTGAATGCCTTGAAGTTTGCCTGCCCTCTGACTTCTCTCCTACCGAACTGTTTCCTCAGTGGCTACTTTGCTGCTTTTACGTAACAGCGATTAAGGTTACTGTGCCAGGGAAATTGGACCCCTGATGGTCAGCTGCGAATCTTTCAAGGGTAAGCTCTCCATCTCCAAGGTGCTGGTTAATCCGTGAAGCTACCTGAAAAAAATGTGGAGAAGCACTCTGAAATTTTATTATATGCAAGTCTAAATCTGTCTGGTGGAAACAGTTACCTGGCCTGGAGGAGCAGGGTGCTAAGAAAGTTCTTTTAACGTTCAATAACTTTATCTTCAGAATCTGATTTTATGCAATCTGTACAAAACAATAGTTTTCTCATCTTCACATTCGTTTTCCTCTTGTGAGGTCTGAAAAAAACACAGAAGAGACTGCACAGTCTCTGGAGGTGGAGCTTCTGTGAAGGGCAAAAATGTTCTCCTAGATGTAGAGGAAATGCAGAGAGGAGGAAGAGGAGGAGAAAGAACTTGTTCTACCTTTTCTTCCCCTTTGTCTTTCAAAACAAATTCTTTGGTTTCTTTTTGATGTGTAAAGGTTTACAAATCAGTGAGCCTTGAAGGTTTTACCTTTACTGTGGTGGTTTGTTTCTTTCAGCTTGATGACTCCGAGGCTGTGCTGGTTGTTGATGGAATCAAGAGTTAGTAGTATTCTGGTAGGAATTTTCTTCTGAAATATTTAATGACTTTTATTAGGTAGGTCTCTCATGAAAATAAAGCTGAAGAAAATCTGTGAATAAAAAATGCTCAACTAGTATCACTTTACTTGCTTAGTAACAAAGATGTGGTTTTGAGTCTGTGGAGCTTATCTACTTTGCTGTATTTTGAAGGTTTTTTTCTTTTGTTACAGCACAAATTTAACATGATTTTTTTTTTCATATTCAGTTATTTTTTCTTTGTTTGTTTCTTGCCTGGGTAGAATGAAAGACATAAAAACAAGCAAAAAATGTTTATGTAAGCTCTGGCTTTTAGTCTGCCTTCCTAAAAAAGTAAGACATAGGCTTATGGTGCCCAGGTGTCCCCACAAGTAACTTTTGAACTAATTAAATTCTTCCAAATTTCATGAAAATACAGTCAGGTAACATGGAAAAAAGTCTATCAAAAGAAGCCCTTATAAATATTACAGCCATAGGAAAAGCTTAAATCAGCCCTTGTAATTAGGGATGAGAGACAAACCCATGAGGAGCCAGACTTTGTTAGTTTTGTGGCTCACAGAACCTGCTGGTTTCCTATGTGTGTTTCCCTACAGAACACAAAGGCAGAAGCAGTCCAGGTTGTTCTGGGACTAATCTGCCACTCCAGGAGTCCTTGATGTCATGTCACACTTGCCAGTGAGGGACGGCTACCTGCTTGCTTTCGTAGGGAAAATTCAAAAGGTGCAAATCAGATGATTTTCATTAATTCATCTTGCTTGGTATGATGCAGTTAAGAAAAACCCCACCTTTGTTTCCTTTTATTTTTGAAATAGTTTACATTTTTTAATTTGTAAACGTTTTTTTTTTGTCTTGCTGATGTTTAGACTGGTGATGGATCATGACTTGAGGCAGGGATTTGTGTATGGCAGTGTGTGGTGTCTGAATTGATTCTCCTGCTTCATGTTGAAATATTATTCTGAAAAACATTTGTTTGTTGCAACTGTGACATTAAGAGGGTGTTTTTATGGTTACGTCGATAAGTAGCACTCATTCACTTATTGTCATTCAGGAATGTTTGTCTTCTGTTTTATTGACAACTAGCAAAAATAGTTTATCTGGAAAGTGAAATCTTAGTTTTAGAACTCCTCAAAATTAAATGTTAAAAGTGACTGTAAAAATGGTCCAAGGGTTTTCAGTAAAACCACTTTCTTTGGCTGTTAAGAATTCTGATGTTTTTAAGATTTTTAGTTACTGTTTATATCTGTCTGTTCCTGTTACCCCAATGACTCTGCATTGCTAAGGGGGAAGGAGCTGGGGTTCTATTTTAGATTGTAAATCACCAACAAGATGATTTAGGAAGAATGCAGACATACAAGTGAATTAGTTGCTTAATTTGCATCCCCTGTGATGAGGTAACTCCTTTCGTTGTGTTCTCTGGCAGAAGGGTAAGCTAATTCTGTTTAGTTTATCTCAAAATAAAAGTACGTCAAAGTGAGCTGAATTGATTTGTGGTTAGTATGGGCTAAGAGTGTGCATATGGACAGTTGCTAGTCAGCTGAGCTGCAGGGGTGACAACGAAGAGAGAGCAACTAAAACTGGTATTTGAGCCCTGCATTCGAAGTACCCTCTTCAACTTCAACTGCACAACCCAGGGTTGAAAACAACACATTGTAGGTTGGAACACAGCTTAGTTCTTAGAAAGGTCATGCAGAGTTTGCAGGGCTGATAAATGAGAAACAGTAACTCTTTATTTCTGTAATGACCAGAGTGTTAACTGTATTTCAGTTAACTGTAACCTCAGACTGTCACTTCTGCAAAACTTTTTCTCAAAGTAAGATTACTTTGCAGCAGAGCTGTCGCCATCAGTTTCAGTGGCAGGTTTATGGTCATATGAACCCTCCTGCGATTTCAGAAATGACAAGCTTGAGCGCTGCGCGCCTCAAGCTTACCTGGCCTAAGTGCACATAACCTTCGCATTTCTAGGGAATGTGTTAAAGTGTTGTCTCTTTTTAAGTTCAGAAGTAACTGCAAGAAGTAATGGAAGGCAAGATGATGCTTCTGAAGCGCAAAACTGTTGTTTTTTTTTTTTTAAATATTTTTTTTAGCACTCCAGAGGCAAAGTGGGTGAAATTGAGTATTAGCACAACATCCTGTGAGATGGAAGAAATTTTGTCTTGTTCCGTAGAGAATCAGTCTGGCCATGAGAGCATTGCAGATCAATAGAAACTGCTGCCTCTCCTCTGCAGGCAAAAAAACATCTAAAATGTCATCTTGTGATCCTTGCGGACCTCAGGACTTGTCCATTTTGTGCAGACGTACTGCATGTAGTGCTTCATAAGTGTGGAATTCTTAGCGAATTTGGAAAGAGAGAATTGCCTTGAATTTCTCTGTAATTTCTTGTCTACTTTTTATTTCTTCATTGTTGTAAATTGGGAGAAAAGAGCATGGAAAATGTATGACCTGATGGCTTTTTATGTCCTGGGAGAAAAAAAGTGTCTATTTCTGTGCCTAGCCCCCTTTTTCTCCTATCACATAAAGGAAAAAACACGACTATATATCTTTGGAATCGGGAAAACTGATCTGTTTGCAGATATCTAGCTCTGTATTATTACTGTTGAAGGCTTGGGGTTTTTAAATGTAGTTTATATAAACTTCTTTTTTATATAACTGTGCGGTGGAGCAGAAGGAACGTGATCATGTTTCAGATCTTGTAAAAGTCTGAACTCATCTTGTGTGCTTGAATACAGAGCATAGCTTTGATTAGGATGAAAGATAAATTCCAGAAAGAAACTTAACTGTTTCCATTTTTCCCCTCTGGTGAAATGTATCTGATATCCTTCAATATGAATGGTAGCAAATATGTGGCAGAATGAATAGCAATACTCTGCCTGCTGAAGTTGAATGGTTGAAAAGGTATGGGTATCAAAAAAAGAAAGGAAGATGCTGCATCAAGGTTTTTTTTTCTGAGTAGAGGTGCTCTCTTGCGTTTGGAATTAAGCTCAATTTACAATACCATTTTGTGGGACATTATCACTACTTCAAAAATGCTATTGTATTAGATTTCTTGAACTAGGTAAAGCCAGCATATAGGGCTAGAACAACATGCAAGCATTTTGTCTGAAAGGAAAACATTGTAAATGTTTCATTATGTGGTCTTCATTGTACATGCTGTAGTAAGCTGGCACTTGGATGATCAAAAATTCATACTCACCACCTTATTTTCCTCTTACACTGCGCTGTGTAACACCCAGAATGTTTAGATGTAGAAGATGATGGTGGAGGCAGTAGGGTTTATATATGTGTTTCTGGCTTTAGGCAAAGTATTTCTCCCATCTCAAACATAATTTTAAGTCTTTTTGTGCTCCCTTTTAAGGCAGTATGAGTCTTTCGTAATTTTGAACATAGAATTCTCAAAACACCTTTATGGGACAGCACTATTGTCCTAATTTTACAAATAACTACTTTGTCTTGCTTCTGTAGGTGGCTTGCTCAAGGTTACACAAGAATCCTCTGGTGGAACAGGGAATTATATCCAAATGTTTGAAGTTTAAATCTTGAAACCTGATTTCTGGAATACTCTCTCCTAACAGAAATGAAAGACCTATACCTTTCCTGTCATTCTGCTGAAATGAATTACATTTTAAGTATTAATACTCTGATTTTGATCAATGCTTTTAATTCTGTTACTGCTTCTTTTTCTTTTTAGGCATGTACTGGTATTGAAAATATTGATGAAGCTATAACGTTGCTTGAACAAAATAACTGGGATTTAGTGGTAAGTATTCTAAGGACTTCATAGCTCAACTTCATGTAACAGTGACGTGCCATCTTGCTGAGACAGCTGCTATCTTTATTTCAAATTCGGTTGTGTCTCTTATGCCAGGGGCAAGTAAGTTACATGCAGACTGTTTCTGGTCTGTTAAAGCCTCATTGCCAAGTTAACGTGATACTGAGTTGTAAATACCCTGGTACACTCTGATTGTCTATATGCTTTTTTGATTTGTTTCTTTTCCTTTATATCAGCGTTTCATATTGTGTTTAGTTTCCTTTCTGGTTAATTGTGTGCATAATTTTGTAAGTAGTATAATTAAGGGTAGCATTTTTAGAAGACATCTTGTGTATACACACAAGATTTTTGAGGATTTAGGTGCCTGTGGAAGAAATGGAAGGTAAAACAATTTCTTCAATCTTTCGTATGATCTTAGTTTAAAAATAAGATAGTTGTTTTTCTGTTGTTAGTTGTTATGCAGAATTGAGTCAGAGATTAAGGCCATACCTTATTTAGATTTGGTATTATCCAGACACAGTTAAACACAAACAAAAAAACCAACAAACAAACTCATCCTAAAAAAAAATCTAGTCTATTTTGTAACAAGGCTCAACATGCAGACAAATAGGAGAAAACCAATAAAACAAGCAAAACAGTCTTAGGTATTTTAAGACTGCATAGGACTATCAGGATGAATAGAGAAACTATTAATCAATTTTGTTAAGGTTTAAAAGTGTGAAATAGAATGAACTTAATTAAAAAGCAAGTGATCTTCCTTTAAACTGTAATACCTTTGATTTCTTCTTTTTTTTTTTCCCCTTCCTTTTCCAAATTAGTGATCTTTGGACCAGTCCAAATTATCAGAAAATTATTAAAAAAAAGTAATTAGATTTTCCAAAATTGACGATGGATACAGTTTCAACAGTCTGCCAGGTTGTGTTCCCAGCATACTGTTTAGAGTGTTCTTGGTGATTTAAGAATGACAAACTAAGTATCACAGAGGTTAGGGTGGGGTTTTAAACTGAGTTTGTTAGAATGAATGTTGTGTTTCTTTTAAGGCATGAGGATTAAAATGACTTGTAACATTGTAACCTCTTGTAAACAAACTGTGTACTCCAAACACTTTAAACCAAATGTTTAAAATTAATGTTGGCCAAAGTAGATGAGTCTTTATTTTGCAATGTTGTAGTATAAGCAAGAATGAGACACCAGTGAGCGAAAGGGAGCGCATATCATCAGTCTTCAAATAGAAAAACTCAAATGCATGTTGACAGAGTGCTATAGTTAAAAACATTTTTTTATTGTAGTAGTTTGTTGTGAATTAGCATGGGCTGTTTTGAAAAGTAAAGTGTTTATTGGAAGGCAAGGAATAGCTTTATGCATTCTGTCCAGGTTGTAAAGTTCTCAATACAATGCATTATATCAGTTGGGTGTGGTTTTGTAAATTGTAAAGTATATGCTTTACAGTAAATGCTCACAGGTGGTGTTTAATGAGAGAATTGTGATGAAAAATGGTAAGAACAACTAAAGGCATTTGTTTTTTTTCTTTTTTTTTCTTTTGAGACTCCAGAATGAGAAGAAAGGGAGAGTGAAGTATTTAAAGCTATGAGAATGGCTATGGGAATAGCTTTAAATACTTAATTGTATTAGTGATGATGAAATGATCTAGGAGTAGAATATAGCGGGAAAAGAAGTAATGGCCAAAAACTGCAAGCTTAAAAAAGGCATATGGAAAGTAAGAAAGGGAAGAAAATTAGGGATGTAAGAGGTACTTCAGGAAAGTACATAGTTCTTGAAACTAAACAGAAGATGAATGTGAGGAGTGCCTATGAAAAGGAAATGGTAAGTTGTGGAAGGAAAAAAAAAGGTTGAGGACAGTACAAGTGAAGAAGCTGCCCTAAGAGTCTCTCAGTAGGACGACACCGGCCTTCTTGTGGAAAAAATGGAGTGAAAACCAAATCATGCTAATCTAAAAGGGAGTTAGAAGCAGAAGAGTGAAGAAAGAGGAGAGACAACAAAAGAAATGTGAAAGTAAGAAGAAAAGGAGTTGCTAGCTTGAGAGAGAATCAAACATCTCTTTGTTAGGCAAGGTATTTTAGCATTTCAGAAGTCAAAACAGTACATGAAAAAAGGCTGACTTATGCGCGATGTAGCATTCTTGATTTTAAAATTAAAAGTGTATGGTCCATGTGTGGTGGGCGTTGTTTTGGTTTGGTGGGTTTTTGTGGCTTTTGTGGGGTTTTTGTGGGGTTTTTTTGTTTTTTTTTAAAAACCTTTGATTCAGCAGTCAAGTACAGATGCAGTGCCGAGAGACTGGGGGGGAGGGAATGCTTTGTTTTGGTTGAACCAAAAGGTCTTGGAGTTTTTTAACAGAAATGAAAAATTTAAAAAAAAAAAAAAAAAAAATCCTTTTGCTTTGCACTAAATATTTAATTCAATGCAGAACAAAACATGTTTTGGGATTTGTAAGGAAAACCAAACTTGTAGGACTTAGTTAAAAAATCATGAAGACAGTAGTGATGATTTTGGTAAGGGTTCCTCTATCATCCTTTGACCACCAGTCTGTTAGGTAAACGGGAAGAACATCATCACTGTCTCCTCTAATTTCATTTAGTTTTGTGCATCTTATTCAGAGGCTTATTTCAAGTTCAAGCTTTTGATAAGCATGACCTGAATTCATAGATTGGGGATGAGCACTTTTTATGACAAATGTATCTTTGTTTAAAAAACCCCAAGCCCACCACCTCATTCTTTAAGTGATTTTACAGTTCTAAAGTAAAGAAGAAAGAAGTAGTAGTAAAATATAATCATACACGTGTACAGGGTTTTTTTTATTTTTGGGGGTGGTCTTTTGGTTCGTGTTTTTTTTTTTTGAATGTGGATTCCTTTACTGCCATGGAATTAAAAAAAAATTAAAAAAACAGAGCACTGGGTTTGATCAAGAAAGCTTCTGCGAGGCACCCAGGGTAATAGAAGTAGAAGGTTAAGCAAATCCCATCAGGATGTGATCAGCCTAACTTCAGAGGCACTTCTGCAGCATTAGGGAAAACCCCAAAAATATAAGTTAAGGAAGTTCTTGTCTGGGAACAGATTGCTTTCTTGCTCTTCATTCAGGCTGGCTGTATCTCAATTCCATTTTCCTGTTTGGGGAAAAAAATCATGCACTGTCAGGGGCTGTGCTAGGGACCCAGGTTGAAGGTTCCCTTGAGCACCTGTTGCTTCTTCAACTCTATGAGACTCAACTTAAGGGCGTTGTTATTTCTTTGGGACTTCATCCAAAACAACCAAGAGCAAGTAGTCCTGGTGAGTTGGAAAGAAGGAGGATCCCAAAACAGAAAGAGTGAAGTACTTTACTGACATAGGCTGACAGAGAAGTACGTGAGAATGCACAGATAGCAGAGGTTATGTAGTTCACAAAACAAGTTTCTAATGTCATGTTACAAGTACTATGTTCTTGTTTAAGCTCTTCTGAGGATTTCTTTTGTTTGCAGTGATGCAATATTCCTGCTACTTATTTTCTCCATACTTTTTTTTTCTTATCTTGCTAGTAGATTTTAGTATTGAGGGTTAAAATGTCACCAATGTTTTTCCTTTTACTTCAGTGAGTGTTACTGTGTTTTGTATCTTTTGGACATTTGGTCTTACCTTTAAACAAAGCCAAACCTGAGTGAAGTGTAAGGAACCCCTTGGTTTAGTTTTCCTAGCAGCCACTTATGTTTTTATTAAGAATTCATCTGAATTCTTTTTTTCTTCCCAGTTTAGAACTGAAGCATCAACTTCCTATTTTTGAACTGTTAAAGATTACCTAGCCCCATTAGAAGTCTTCATATCTATTCCTCTATATGGGATGATTTAAGACAACATAAACTGCCGTTAATTTATCTTTGACTTGGAACTAAATAAATAGGATTTAAATGTCCCAGAGTTGCATATGTTTTACGGTGTTCAAATCATGCTTGTGGCTGTTTGAAGTGATACAGGAAACTGTCTTTCATAAACATTTGGTTGCTAGCCTTTGTTAAAACGCTTAAAATTAAATTGATTATGAGAGTGCTGCAGAAGAATTCATACGCAATAACAGAGTATAAATTGCTTGGTGGAATCATGAAGTATAGTCTTGCCAATAAATAGTTCCCCAGTGTTGCATATGACTTGGCCTTTGTGGTGGTCTGCTGCATATATAGCAGCTCAGGTTTTTTTCTGTATTAGAACACTGTAGCCTAATTACGAGGCTTATTATAGGCTGAGCAATGAAATGTTACAGATGTTCTGTAAGAAACAGAAGATGAACATAGATAATACAATGGTCTCTTCAGGCCTTCATCTTTATGAAACTCCTCTGCAATAAATGGATCCAGCAACTCTCTTAAGCATGCCAGGATTGCTGATGTGTTATTTCCTGAGTGTCATTTCTTTAGATCTATAAATTTACAACGTGATCTGAGGAAGTAAAAGCTAGGAATTTCTGTCTGTTGTAAAATCTGATGGTTTCATAGCTTGCCCGTTTAACTATGACCTTCTGTTTTGGCATTTGAAGGTAAGAATGAGAGTATAAATGTATCTTAAACTTTGTGTACAGACAATAAAACAAAAGTATGAAAAATCACAACTGTGTCTTTTGAAATGTTTCTGATGATGGTACAAATTTAAAGGAAATGTATTAATGTATTTCTTCACCCTATGCACTATGGTTATCACATAAGTAATTGCTCCTTGCTCTTCTGATGTCAAATGCCTGTATTTGCACGTGAAACTTGGTCTCCTCTACCTTTCACAGGTTTACTGAAAAACTCAAAATCCTTCATCTATGCTATGACTTTATACTCTGTACTGGTAATCAAAACAGGATTTTTGAATAAAAAGCAAGATTCACCATGCTTATTTTTCTGCTTTTTCCAGTATGATAATTTTTGTTGTTACTCCTGTTCACTGGTTTTTAAACTTTTTTTTTTCATGTCTTTTCCAATACGCATTGTAATGTAGGTACTGCTTAACATCGCTTTGGGAAGAAAATAAATTTCATCAAAATAAAGGGGGGGTTATTCCATATTCACTTCACTATAAACATGTGTATAATGATTACTAAAAAAACCCCCAAACAAACAAAAAACCCCAAACCAAAAAACCCCAACTGTTTTTATTTTCAAAATATAGTTTAAAATGATCTTCGTGCCTTCCTGCTATACTTGGTTTCATTATTCTGTATTCTGGTAGAAGCTCAAAGCACAGTATAACTCGAGTAAAACCAGCAGTTTAGTGCACCCGGAGATGTGATGACTTGCCGTTCCTGTCATACGCAGCATCCAAGAGTCAGCTGACAAAAAGTGTTTCTATACCTTGGAAAGAGAAAATTATGTATTCTGAACGTCTGTTTTTATAAAACTTCAAGTCTCAATTATAAGTTTTTCTTTTGAATGGGTAGCTTACACAGAAGATTGGACAGGCTGGATTGATGGGTCGAGGCCAACTGTATGAAGTTCAACAAGGCCAAGTGTTGGGTCCTGCACTTGGATCACAACAACCCCATGCAACATTACAGGCTTGGGGAAGAGCGGCTGGAGAGCTGCTCAGCAAAAAAGGACCTGGGGTGTTGGTCGACAGCCGGCTGAATATGAGCCAGCAGGGTGCCCAGGTGGCCAAGAGGGCCAACAGCATTTTGGCTTGTATCAGAAATAGTGTGGCCAGCAGGACCAGGGAAGTGATCATCCCCCTGTACTCAGCACCTTGAATACTGTGTTCAGTTTTGGACTCCTCACTGAAAGAAAGACCTTGAGGCGCTGGAGCATGTCCAGAGAAGGGCAACGAAGCTGATGCAGGGTCTGGAGCACAAGTCTTATGAGGAGCAGCTGAAGGAACTGGGTGTTGGTCTCTTCTCCCAGTTAACAAGTGACAGGACAAGAGGAAATGGCCTCAAGTTGCACCAGGGGAGGTTTAGGTTGGATACTAGGAAAGATTTCTTCACTGAAAGAGATATCAAGCGTTGGAATGGGCTGCCCAGGGAAGTGGTGGAGTCACCATCCCTGGAGATATTTAAAAGATGTGTCGATGTGGTGCTTAGGGACATGGTTTAGTGGTAGACTTGGCAGTGTTAGGTTAACGGTTAGAGTCAATGGTCTTAAAGGTCTTTTCCAACCTAAACAATTCTATGATTCTAAGATGGGGGTTTTTTTTTGCCTCTTGTTGTTTAAAACCTTTTTAAAAATAGAAATTATTTGTTAGACAGGATTTTTTTTTAATATAAGTACACATTTTGTTTACATATTTATGTTTACTTCTATGTAATGTTGTCTTTTGGGAAGAAAGAAGTAAAAAAAAAAAAAACCCCAAAAAAATTGAACTGAAAAAAAATCAGGTAGGGCTTTACAATTTTTCTTTTTTGTTTCTGTTGGAGGTGCCAGTTTAGATGAGAGTAATAGGCAGAAAATTGGCCATTGGCTCTTGACAGTTATCAACAATCCGTTATTTTTGTCTTTTATTGCTTTGTAACCATGAAGTTAGTTCTTCTGTTATAATGTATAGTAAATCTCAGTACAAGTTGGTAAAACCTAATACACTGATGATGTCTTTTGTCTCTTTTCCTAACTGGTTTTCCCTGCAAGAGCTTTGACGTGGTATTTCTTCATACGTTTTTTTGGATCTGAATTGGTCTGCCTCCAGAAAATAGGTGATTAATTCAAGTTTGGCACACAGCCATTTCTTTTCCTTAAATATGGGACAGTATTGTCCATATGTTTAGCAGCTCTTTTGTTTCATTCCAGGCGGGCTGTATTTCAGTGGCTGGAGAACCAGGACTATACATTATAGTGGTTGTGTTCATCACATTGGCCCATTTTATCTTGTATTGTTGGCCTGCTGTTTTCTTTACTTCTGAGTTGCATACTGAATATGGCACACATTTGACAGCACTCACTATGGGACTAGTGAGAAGTTTGTGGCGTGCTTCTTTTGTTAGAACTAGATCTGAGGGATTTTCACTGTTAGAAACATGGACTTACCTGTGTATTAATAACATTCTCCCTGTGGTCAAATGAGCAGTCACATCTGCCTGTGGGAACCAGAGGTTTGTATCCCTCCCCCCCCGCCGAGTTAAGTAATGACAAGTAATGCTGGTGGATGGGCGTCCCACTGGTGCAAGTGTCCTGAGGGCATGGTGCCTGTTCTCTAGGAAATAACAGGAGTTGCAGGTTTCTTGTGTGTCCACCTGCAGCATTAATCTCTTCTAGTAGGATACAATTAAATTGCATGTCAACTTTTGTTTTACAAGGGACTGCAGAAACCCTTTTTGGAAGTCTTCAATGTACTTTCTGTTAAGTTAGGGATCCCTGTTTGCAAAAATAGTTTGATTTCTGATTCTCTGCATTTCAAGCTTTTTTTGCAGCTCCTAAAGTGACATTTCTGTGTCTTTGAGTAAGCTCAGATGCATGCTGTGTATTTTATGCAGCTGGGTGGTAGCAAAGAAGACTAGCTGATTCTTAAAAAACCCTATGATTATTAAATTAATTGTTTTTATTTGCTTTTGAATACCTTCATCTTGGGTAAACCAGATGTCTCCTTTTTGTATATTTTCTGCATTCAAGACTGTATGACACATGCAGATCTATAGGCAGTATAGCATGGTATGGCTTTCCACCTAGCTGTATGCACATTCATCTATTAAAAAAAACCAAACAAAAAAACCAAAAAAAAAAACCAAACCAAAAAAGCCCACCAAACCAAACACTACCACTAGTACATATGGAGGAAATTGAGATTCTTTACTTGCAGAATGAGAGTGCTCTTTTGTCACCTCGGTAGTGTGCTTCAAGGAAGGAAGAATTACCTCTGCTAGCAGCAAGATAGCCCAGTCCTCACGGTCCTACCAAATCCCAACTGCTTGCTTCTGAGACTTGATAATGGCAATAGTTGATACCTCAGGGATCAGGAAAGCGTTCAGTATATTGCCGCTGTGACAGTCCTTTCACATGACTTCGGCAAGAGCACAGGATTGCAGTTGATGCTGTCGTGTCTCTGCATCCGTCGTGGTCCGTTGCCTGCAAGTGGTCTGTTAGACATCAGAAGGTGGTCAACACAATTTAAAATAAAATGGAGCCAAACCCAGTAAAAATGTCATATACCCGTTCTGACACATGCAAGCAAGGAAACAAACATACTAAAGGGAGAATAAAAGTAGCAATGTCTAACTTGTGTGTTCAAAACTTTTGATTATTTTGAATAAAACTGGTTTTATTACATAGGTTGGTCCCTTGGATTTTTTTTTTTTTTCCAGAAAACTTAGGTGGTCTTTGGATTTGTTTTCTTGTTTGGATGACCCTTTGCTCTTTCAAAAGAGGTGAGAAACACAGCTTGGATCATGTTAACGTTGCCATATCTTGTGATTTTTATAAGGAAACCTATGAAAGCTGTAATCAGTGCTGTAGCTGCTGATACTATGTAGCGATCCAGTAATCTCAAGTTTCACAGTGTTCCCCTTTAAAGAAAGAGGCTGGGAAGGGGGCAATTTCTGGCTTGTCTGTAGAGAAAGATTTGAAAACTGAAATTGTTTTCCTCCTCTGTAGTCTGCTATCCTAAAACTTTATTAGATTCCCATGGATCTTGCCTGGGACTATTCAGGTACAAAAAAACCTCTCAAAATGTACTTTACACCCACAAATAATAGCTCAATTGTGTACTAGACCCAGAGGGATGTTTGGTTCCTTCAGTTTATGTCTGTCCTCTTATTTTTTGGTCTCAAGGCACGTGAAAGTGTAAGAAATACAAACTCTTCTTCCCCAAGCCCTGAGCAAATTACTGTGTCTCATTACCAGGGCAAAGGCTGAGAAAGGTTGTTTGGGAATTTGGTGAAAACAGGTTTAATTTCATTAAAATGCTGCACTGCAGAAACATGGTGCTTACTTCACAGAAAAAGTCTTGAAAGCCTCGGTGCTTGGAAAGACTTGAGCTTTCATTGTGGAAAACTGGTGCTGTGCAAGTGTCTTTCTTGTCTCTTCATTTCAAGGCACTGCTAAGTTTCTAACATAAAACTTTCATTTGACTAACTGTATTTAGGGCTTATATTGGTCTACCATGTTTAAACAGATTGAAGGCATGGGCTGTGCAGTGTACAACTTTATGGATTAGTTAGGGTTAAATATGTTAATTATTTTCTCTTTGAATTTGAAGTTTGGGAGGATGAAAAAACTGATAGCTCTCAAGGAGGTAGGGTTTTTTTTATTTAAGGCAGTTAAGAGTCATGGCTTTAAATGTGTTTTCTTTAGTGCTGTTTCATGTATGCTTTGCAGTTTTGTTGATTTATCAGAAGGGACTAACTCACATTGCTGACTGAAGGAGGGTGTAATGGGGTAAATATTTTTTCACAGGGTAAAACTGGTATAGCTTGAGCAAAGTGTCTTCTAGATGGACAACCTTCTGTTTCTGTTAAACTCAGTATCTGTGAAGAAATTCTTATCTTCCATCGCTTCACAATTTTAGCATATCTAATGGTTAACTTGCAACATAGCAGATAGTTTTCTAGACACTAAGGGGATTATGTTAATCTAAAATAGTTTTTTTTGTTTTGTAACTATTGATTTTATTTTTTCTAATAGAAAAAGCCTGCTTTATTCACTGGAGGATAACAAAGGGATTGTGATTGTGCTGCATTATGTAGCCACGTGGCTGTGATGATGCATATGAAATTTTAATATCTGGCCAGAAAGACAGCCGCGTAGATTTTTAGGTAAAACTTTGCTGTCAGCATTGTAAAGTAATGTAAGCAGTCTGTCTCCTTTCCAAATAACAGATGGAATTTAGTTCCTTAACAAATGAGCTCCTTTACTTACCTTTTTCTTGCATAGTGATCAAACAAGTAATGGGGCTAATAAACTTAGATCTCTGGTCATGGAGAAAGGCTCTTGTTTCTTGTAATAGAGAAATTTTAGTGTTCTGAGAATAATCAAAAGGCAGCACCTGAGATCACAGTAGTGCCTAACAGTATCGTTGCAGCTATATGCAGGCATTACCCACCCACCTTACATTTTACAAATACTTATTTTCAGATGCTTGTACCTCTGTATTGGCAATTTCTATGAAGATTGCTTAGCATTAATTTATCCTGAGACATTCAAATTTAAGGGCAAATTTCTAGACTATATTAATAGTGAAGTGGCTGGTGATGAGGTATCTAAAAGTAGTTTGTAGTATATTGCTCTGTGATTAGTTGAACTGAAAACTGCATACGTCTTATAAACGTGTTTGACAAGTGATTAATCTGTCATGGAGTCATGCTGGGAATGTATGAGTAGGAGAAAAATGAAGTGAATTAAATAATTTGAGAACCAGTATCTGTGCCAATGCTGGACTATTTTGCAAGTGAACCTCAGTTGTGACAGATTTTACCACAGAAACCAAGAGTCATCTGGACCCATCAGGCTTTCAAAGTAGAGTATTTTAAAAATGGATTTACCTATAATAGTGTTGAATATCTTAACAGTCCTGTCCTAGTTTTATTTAAATAAACTCTCCTTAAGTGGTCCTGGAAGACGTGGGTTGCTGCAGTACCAGCAGTATAGCACAGGCTGTCAAGAGGTGTACAGAGAAATACTGTGAGACAAGTTGTAGGTTACATACTTTGGAAATGGACTTTCTGGTTTCCAAACTCTTAAGCAAAATCTTGCATAATTACTCTTTTATTATTGATTAGTGATTAGGCAGTCTGCTGAGTATGGCTAGGCTCATTTGAAAGCTGTGATATAAGATGTTTCATGTTATAACATCTTTTCAGTAAAGGGGCCTTGGTCTGTAGGCAGTATTTCTCAGACTTTTTGAATTATCTCATGTCCTGAGATTTCACCCCTGTTCGACCTTTTTAGTACTTGCTAAGAGCTAGTGTGTTATAGCAAAGAGTGAACTTAATTATTTATTAAAGCTGAACAAAAAAGTCTGTTGTCGTGGGGTAGCTATCCCCAGCCTGTACTTTTTTCTGTAATTTGAACTTACAGAAAATAATTAGGAGAGGGGGTAGAAATGTGGGAGTTCAGTACATAGGTATTTTTTCCAGCCATGGCCTTTGTTTTATCTGACTCTCCTGCTGATTAGCTTAATGTTTGAAGGAGTAACAAAATATGTTTTGATATCAAGCATATGCATTCTTTTCTGTTAAGTTAGAAGCTGAAGCAGTATTAGTATAAAAAGTTGTGACGTTAATGATTAGGGCCAAGATAACTATATATGTGTGTGTCAGAAAGTAGCAGACACATCATGGTCTACTCTTCTCTCTTTCTATATGAATAAGTTTTGAGTAGATAGTTCAGAACAGATTATTTTCCTTTATTCCTGCTGAAATAGAGTTTCAGCTCAGACAGATACTGATCCGTAAGCTTCTTATAAATCTGTTCATGTTATTTATTTTCATTGCATTAGGAAGATACATCCAGTTATGAATTTATTATTGAGATTGTGCTTTGTTTGTGGAATTATGCAGTGACAATATAAAATTAAAGAACTCTGCAAAATGTGGTTTTTTTTTCCCAGGATGACAGAAGTATATCTAACTGTTGAAAGGCTTCCTAGTGCATTTCGGCGTGTTGTAGGAACTACAGGAAAAAGTTTGCTGAAGCCACCAAAGAAGTAGGGAGAAATGGGAAACCACATTGGGAGTGCTAATTGTCAACTATTTCAACGCGTGCTCTCTTGCTGATGAAGTGAATCATCTGTATGAATATATTCATGTGGCATTTTTTGATGAAATGTTAATTTTTTGCTTTATTAGCAATTCTATTGTTTTGCAGCTTTTCATGAAGTATATTTGTTGTAAAGAAAGCAAGCTGAAATAAAGCAGAATGCATAGAAGACATTTCATTGTAGTTCAATTACAGCTTTTGGTTAAATTTTAACCACGATGGGGACAAATGTTGGCATTCTGTAAAAACTTTGTGGGTGTAACTTCACGTCTAGCACTTGGAAATACTTTGAGACTTGCAAAGCTGGGGAAACGCCAGCAAGTATAACAGCAAAAAGCTGACTCATTTCTTTGCCTTGAAAAGCCTGCCAAAGATAACAAAGGTAGAGGCTGCTTCTGTTACTACTGGGGCATAATTAGTAATTTTTAAATTTAAATATTACTGCATTCATTGAAAAACCCAAACCGAGTAATATTTTTTCAGAACTTGAACACATAGCAGTCATGACTTGTTAAAAGTATTGGTTTCAAAGTAACTGTATATGTAGGAAAGTGATAGTGTATCTTGTTTGTAAAAAGCCTCTGGTCTAAAATAATTGGCATTTCTGCGGAATGTTTTATGGACTGTCTTGTTTAGAATAACACATGGCAGACTTGCCTGCCACAAGCAAGATTTGATAGTTGCATATAAAGCTGCACAGAAGCCACGTTCCTCTGCTTGGGAATCTGGGAATCTCATCACACAATCTTGATGTCTTGGGGCAGAAAGAAGTGATTGTATTACAGCTGTTTTCAGTAAACCTTTATTTTATTAATCCAGATTGACGGCAGTATTTGACTAATACTTGCAGTATGTTTTTGTCAGCATCAGTTAGTAAAACTTCTGCTGTTTATTCCCAAATTTTCCACTTTTTTGTTGTTGCAAACTGATCACAAGAAAAGGCTATGCGTAGTCTTACTTTTTTAATCCAGTTTCCTGAAATCACAGTATCAGCATGTCAGAACAAATGCTTTGACACATCTACATCTGGCTTTACCCATTATTATCAGTTCTGTTGAAAATACAAGCCCAAATTAGTATTTGCCAAAAAGAGTTATTGAGGGAACAGTATTTTAAAACATTTTCTGTTATTACTGAAATATATGCATATAGCAGAACTCTGCAAGTTAGTTTCATTCGAAGAAATACTTCTATGCTCCAAAGGAACTAATAAATCTTTGCGCTTCTCCTGTGCTTTACTGTTTTATATAAAAAGCATGTTCCTTTGTCATGCAAATTTATAGTTTGGAAGCAATTTAAAATTAATTTTTTCTTTTTTGGTCCTTTCACACATGTTTTGTCTCACTAATGATTTCCTTTATCCCTTATCATTTAATTATTTGTTTTTCCTCTCAGGATAACATTTGTTCAGGGGGTTTTTGTGTGTGTGTGTTTTTTTTTTTTTAAGCTCCCCATTGTACAAAGCATTTGGATTTTATCATCAATTTATTTTGTTTGAGCACCAGATAAAATAATGGATTTTAAATCTTTAGGAGAAGCAATTTATCACATGAAAGCAATAAAATTAGAGTTACAATATTGTATTTCAAGGGGAATATCGCATTTAGCCCGAAGTAGGAGTAGAATTAATTGCAATGGAATTACAGTTGCAAACAGCATAGTCTAAATGACCTTTTCAATGGTTTGGAAATATATCATAAAATACAAAAGATAAGAAATAATTTTTCTAGTGTAGTTTAGATTGCTTAATGAGGGCCTTTTAGTGTATTTCATTACCCTTTTAGCTTTTAAAAAAACACGTTTAATTTGTCTAAATTCAACAAATATTGAGTTATCCTCAAGGAGGATGGATTGATAGCACACAAGAATACTGGCTGATATTTCCAAAATATAACAGTTATAATTTTTCTTTTTATTCTACAGAACTCAAAACCACAGCAAGTTTGTCTTGCATGTCATCTCTCCCTCTATAGCGAGGTTTTCTATGTAGGTTTTGGTGTTGCATTCACTTGTGTAATCAGACTGAGAAATAAATCTGAGATTAAATGCTGAAAGGGGCGGTCAAATATTAAAATAGGTTTCCACTTGTTTTGTAGTGTGAAACAACAAAATAACCATTTTTTGGTTGTATTTCAAAATACGGTCCTAAAAGCTCCTAACACCCCTTCCTCTAAGGTGGTGAGCTGTCTTCTTCTGAAGTAGGAAGCAGCATGGGGTAAACTTTCCGAATTTGTGATTTGAGAGAAACTGGTTTTCTGTCAAGGAGACATTATATACATAATAGGAAGAAAAAGCAAAATGAGCAAGAAAGACATAAAATGCAGAACATTGTTTCTTAGCTTACCAGATATTTTAACCAAAAGTAAAATCTATGTGTTGTAGCATTTGGGGAAGAATATAGGTTTTTGAAAGTCATAATAAATGAATCCTTTCATTAAAGACAGCTCTGATTGAGTTTCGTAGAAATAATTACATATATGGGTTATGAGGCTATTACATTAAGGGGAATACAACAAAAAAAATATAATTCCTAGAAATCTGAATGTGCCAGACCTAAAGAAAATTGGGGGCTTGGAAGAAAATGCCCCATGAGAAAGTTACTCCATTATATCTCCCTGTGACTTTCTGAAGCAGTTGATACTGTTTCGTTGGACACCTTTGGATTTTGGATTAAATCATCTGCTAAGGCAGTTCCTATTACCCTGTTTCTGTGTCTCATTCGTGCATTGTGTTTTTTTAATGTAAACTTTCTCAATTTTTAGCTAAACAAATGTGTGGTCTTTATTAAGTAGACTGAAGTGGTTTTGCTTACTGAATTAAGTCAAACCTAAAAAACACTTTTAAAATTCTGTGTGAGATGATTCATACATATACTTGTATTGGTTGCATTAAACTGGTACGTTTATATCTCTCAATGAAACTCATGCAGCTTTCACATGTGCATGGTATTTACAACTCTCTAGCCTCTTCTTCTGAAAGGGTTGTTCTTCCAGCATTATGCTGCTTGAATTTACTTTCTTTTGCTCAGAGATGTGTTTTCTAATACCCTGTTTTGGAAAGTTGATCTTACGTCATGCTTTGTAAAAGCTCTTGCTCTTCATTAGGGTAGAGGTTTGAATGGGTAAAGTTTCAAAGGGTCTATATCTAGGGCAGGGTCTGTATCTGGTGGCTGGAACCATCGTGTGGTACGGAGACTGGGAAGGGGAGGGAACAAGAGGTGGCTACGAAGGAAGATCTTCTCCCACCTCACCCATTGCAAAAGCCTTTAACTGTGCTTTTGTCTGGGCCTGGTTTTAACTCTTAAGAAAATTTATCTAAACATCACTTTTAATTTCTGGAAATTTAAAACCACCTCCTGTCTGTAGGTCATGAAGAGGAAGGAATTCCCTGCCTTGTTTGAATGTATAATCAGTATATGTCAACCTCTACTTTTAAATAATATGATCAGTAAATCCAGTCTGTCTTCAAAGGTAGTGATAACCACTGAGTAAACTAAACTTGGGAGTTTAGTTTTTGTGCTATCTAAAATAGCACAGTTCGTTCATAATTATTCATAGGACCCTCATTCTCCTGGGATGAGAGTTGCTGTAAGATGTACTTAGTTGCTTTTAAATGGTTAGTACTACAATTGTGTAGTTTGAGAAAAGTCATCAACATCATTGCTTCGTCAGGTTATTAAGAAGTGTTTCATTTGATTTTTCTCTCCAACACTGATTTGTACTTGTAAAAGGTAGTCACATTTAATCAGAACTGACTAATCTATTTAAGCTAATACTCCCTTGAGGAAAAACTTTAAATTTCACAGTCTGCTTCACAATGTTCTTTAGGCACTTAAATAATTTCAATCTGTTTGTAGAATACCACAGAGTACCTGGGCTGCCCAAACTATTAATTAATTTGGTAACCTTTTATTAACCCTATTGCTTTATTGTTTTCTGTGTTTGTGGGAAGCAACAAAAAAATTGGATTGAATATATTTTGCTACTGGAAACTTGCTGCTGAGACAAACACCAAGAAAAGCATTGTTACTTTCAACCTTTGTAATTGGCACTCATGAGTCCCGTATTATATCATATTGCTGTCTTCCCTGTTCATTTAAATGAATGGATTCTCAGTAATATTTATCAATATATCATATACTGTTGGATGATGGAGTCATAGAGGGCTTGAAATTGGAAGTTACTTCTGGATGTCAGTCTAGTCAAAAGCTGGTCCAATTAGATCAGGTCATGCAGGGCTTAATAAATTCTTAGATAAACTGTTTCAATTCTTGGGTATATGTGTGATATCTCTAAACACAATGTGTAAATCAAGAATAACAAAATTTGGCTTATAATTTCCTAAAAATAAGTTGTGGGCTTGGTAGTTGTTGGAATAGTGTCATTGCAACAACAACTATGTCCTTGTTTCTATGCCTCTGTTCCAAGTTTGAACAGTGTCATGATAGTTTGTATATGGTAGCATTGAGACACACCTAAGATTCTTGGCTTGGGGAAAAAAAAAATCTTTCAAAACTCTTATTATTTTCCACTTAAGGCAAGCTTAATTCTTGAAATAGTGATAGCAATAGAATAGGTAAACTACTCATTGTAGTTGTGGTACCCAGTATGCAGCAGTGACGCTCGTGGATATACACAGTGTGAGAACAGTGTGAGTATGGGGTGCTACTTCCCTGGTAGCACTCTCAGCAACAATATATTGGGAGATGAAGAAATTTTCTGAGCCAGACATGCTATCTTTATATTTAATAACCCATGAATAGGTTTACTGCACCTGTTATTAAAATTATTTCAAGGGTAGTACATCTTTTAATTACTGTATATTAGTTACACAGGCTGGTTTTGATGATCAAATGATCCCTGTTTGGAAAGAGAAAAAAATTTAATATCTTTGAATGTTTGCTTAACCATAGAGACCTGATCCTCTCTCAAAGGCGACTGACATTGGGGAAGAACAGCCTGGAACAGCTTTTGCCTTAATAACTTGGTTTGGTTTTTTTTTTGTTTTGTTTTGGTTTTTTTTATGGTCACAACTTTCCTCCTATGAAATTCTAAAGCAGATGGTTGTTCCCTTCTCTTATTTTCTTTTCAGGGTCTACTTATAGATATCTTGTAAGGACATGGGTATTTAATATTTATGCAATGTCTACATATGCACTGCTACCATTTGCCGTCTACACAGTTTTAGTCTTCCATCTTGCTTCACAAACAGTGTCCAGACTCTTTATTTTTACAGTGTGGTTAACAGAGGTCTTTCCATCAAAAAGGTACATAATGCTGCTGCTGCTGCTGTTTTTTCTTACTGCTGTGCCCCTTAAATGTCATCAAGTTTACAAAACTGGGGATGTGGATAAGTGAGTTATTCAGTTTTATAGAGAATAACTTGGAGCCTCTATCGTATTTAACCCCTCTAACTAGGCTTAGAAAAAGTTTGAACTGATTTAATCCTCTGAGACTGATATATGAGCTTTGACAGAAGAAGCGTGGAAATAGTTCTTCAGAGCTGAAGCAGCAGCTTTTTCTCGGAGTAAAGAGAATTCTGTTGCACCAGCAGATCATTTTTAGTGTTGGTCCTGCGGTACAGAAACCTGTATTTGCTCTCTGTACTCTACAGATGCAAAATAAAAGATATTTTTGTCTTTTGAAAGACATCTTTACCTGTTGATTGACAGGAATGAAATGTAAGTTGCTGAAGAGTGGGGGGAGGTGGGGGTGGGGGGCACACCAATCCAGAAAAAGCCAAACCAACCAAAGCCTCCCACTTTATTCTGGAGTTGTATTAGATGAACATGATCAAGAGCTATGTGTAACTGCAAAAACTGCCATGATGATAAATGAGACACATTGTTAAAAAGAAGCCACTGATTATTGCCATGCATGGTGGATGAACTGATTTAAAAACTGATCTGGTAGGAAGCTTTGTTTTCACTGGAATTTGATACAGCCTTATGGGTAGTGGCTGTAGCTTGCAGATACCTGTGACCCTTTTCCTTGTCTGCTTTTTTTGCTATTATTTATGCAATATTTGTCTCTAAATGCATGATAAATCGTACTGCAGTATCATAGTTACCTAGCTGAGTTCAGCAGAAATACTTTTCAACTTTATGTAGCCTTAACTATTAATGGCAATTGTAAAAATTCATGCTTATATATTCATAGAAAAAGAAAGCATAGCATTTAAAATTAGATGATGCCAAGATTTGTGTTCATTAAGCACTTATGGTGCATTTTTTATGTCAATTTGTAAAAGTGGTGTTGGTAGGTGATGACTGTCTGTAGTTCAGCTGCAGTATTTCACTTCATCCTCCTGGAGTACCAGGGAATCTATGAGCTTCTGAATGTCAGCATTCTCTTCTTCATCAGGGACCAGACACTCCTTCACCAGATATTCTGGCCAACAGGTCAGATATATCTGACATATGAGAATGGATATTAGAAGTTGTGATAGTACAAATGCATGAATCGCTGCTGGTACAGCAGAAAATGGAGTTTAGTGGGATGCTACAAGCTCTCTTTAGTCTCACCATTAAGCCTAACAAATATGTACCTGTGAACACAATAGTGATTATAAAGATCATCAAAGAGCAGAAATAGAATTAGTCTTTTGAGGTCTGGTTTGTTGGTTTTTTTTCCCCTCTCTAGATTTTTTAAAAATTCTTTCTCATTCTTTGTCAAATTCTCTCCCGTGCTATTCCACTTTATCAGCCCACTGCTGGGTAGGATTAAAAGTCTGATGTTAGTTAGGGTTCTGACATCTTTACTCCCATATCTTCTAAAAATAATCAGAAGAAAGTTTAATCAGCTGAGAAGTAAAATGTGTAAGTCATCTTCACCAGCTCAAGTGGTATCACTTTCACTGCCCCTCAAATCTGAAAACTCTTAGCAATGGGATGATTTTAAAACACTTTTTTTGGTGGTATAAAGCAGTCTGAAATAAGTTGTCTGCTAAATACTCTTGAAGAGAGTCTTATTTGCTTTCCAGGTTTTTCCCTCATTCTGACTTACATATAATTTCAAAGTTTTTACAGACTTTTATAGCAGTAGATGTGCTGGAAATGCATTAAAGCTTTCTGCAACATAGATCAGCAATGCTGTAACAGGCAGAGAGACAATTTTGTCAGAAGTGGGGTTTTGAACTTGCAATGGGGCTATTTTAAAAATAATGCATTTTAATATGACATGGAATTCATTAGGATATTCTTTTGGGTAATAACTCTGTAATTTCAAATAAGACCAAATCTGAATGCAACTTGCCAGTTTGTAATTATACACCTGTAAGTAATATTTTGCTTATTCTCATGATCTGGACAGCACAGGGTGATATTTAACTGCATAAACCTGACTTAAAAATACTTCCTGTTCTACCTGAAGATTGTTTGAATTTTGGGGGTAGTCATTTCTGTGATTCCCTGGCACATGAGGACTCTTCAGAGGCTAGATGGTATTGGTGTGCGTGAGCTAGAAGCAGGTTGTCTGGAAGGCATAAGTGTGATCGAGGCATGTGCGCTGTTGAGTAGCCGTTTGAGTCGACTTCAGCAGTTCGTGAACACATCAGGCTTGCAAAATACAGTGTATATGCAGCTGTGCTGGTTTATAGCTTTGTGCAGGTCTGATACTTCTGGGAAACCTTAGATTTTCTGTGTACGTGCTGTCTGGCTGCCTTGTCTGTGCATAGTTAGCTCGATGTATTTGAAAGCAATATGTTCACAGTATGTGTGTAACAAGTGTACTGAGCATAGAGCATGCAATTTATTCCCATGCATTCCACGTGGGAAATCCATCACATGTATATAGGAGTCTGAGCTTTAGTTCATGTATGTTTTCGCTTAGATATGGTTTTTATTTTCTGCAGGTGCTTTAATGACAATATCGTTTACCAAGAATATTCGCTGAATGGAGAACGTTTTATGGCATATTTTAAAGCAAGCTAATCACTCTTTAAAACATATTATAGAAGTTCTGATTTACTTTTGTTGCTCTGTATGCTTGACTCAAAATTTTTTTTTCTCTTTTCAGGCAGCTATAAATGGTGTAATACCACAAGAAAATGGCATTCTACAAAGGTAAGCTCGGAAGACTGGAGTAGTACACAGAGAATGATGCTGGGTAATAGTTACATTTTTTGTTCCTGAATCCTAAAGAAGATCATGTAGTTCTCCTTTGAAAGCAGTTTCTGGAACCACAAATTGTATTCCTGGCAAAGCTGATTTAATGTTTAATTATTCCCATACTGATGGAGGTCTGTCTTGAACACCTATTCAAATTAGTTAATTTTTATTTTGAATTCCTTGGTTGTTGGGTCGTTCTGTGCAGGGTTGTCTCTTAGTACTAAGTCTGGATTTTGGTACACTGTCTTGGATGTCAGGACTTCCCCCCCCTCCCCTCCCCAAGATTTAAAAATTTGTAAGGCAAATCCACAGATGTTCCTGGCTAAGTATTTTGGTTTTTCTTATGCATTTTTAAAGGTATTGATATTCCATGCTTCCTTGTTCACATTTTTTTTTTTTTTTTAGATTGAATTACAGGCAACAGGTACTGTGTTAGATAAAGTAAGGTTGCTCCCTACCCTGTAATGCTGTATGTATCCTTGAGCCAGGTGTGGAGACGTCCTTATATGAGTGTCCAGGAGGCTTGAGGGATTTTGAACTTACAGGCAAGCTAGAACTCAGCATTGCATTACTGTTATACCTCTAGGTATTTTTTTGCAATATATACCTCATTATCTTCATTTACCTGAAGTATATAACTATTTTCATATCTGACTTGTTTTCCACTAATTTGGTATTGGAAAGTACTAATACATGTGCAGTATTTTAAGCTTTATTTCTTACTCTCATTTCCATGTGATACTAGCCCAGTGATGTAGAAAGCTGGTGGTTACCATGGTACCAATTTTCATGTGGTCACAGCACTCCTGGAACAGGAGAGAATGCTTCTTCTCAAGATAATTCTGATATTAATTACATAGTGAACTTTAGACTGAAGTAACGGGTTAAATTTTGTCATCTGTTTGTCATCTAAGCAGTTCTCTAGCACTTCTGAGTCACTGAAATGTTAATATTGTTGGTATGAAAGCTATTTTCTAATTATTAATAAAACAGTATTTTCAGATATGTAGTGTATTCAAGAGGTATGTGCTATGGACCACAGTAAGTGAGCAGTACTGTTCAATTTGCTTTGCTAACTTATTTAAACATATCAAGCTGTTCTTTTTAAACCTTCTTATGTGCATATCTTTCAGTGAGTATGGTGGAGAGACTTTACATGGACCAGCATATGGCCCCACAAGCCATTCTACAGCAGCATCTTCAACTCCTTCCTCATCCTCAGCATTTCGCCATGTAGTGCCATCTAGACAAATAGTGGAAAGGCAACCTCGAATGCTTGACTTCAGGGTTGAGTACAGAGACAGAAATGTGGATGTAGTACTTGAAGACAGCTCCACAGTTGGTAAGGATTTGTAAAAATGAAATGAAAACTGGTGTGGTAAAATCGTTAAAACAAAAACGAACAAAAAAGACCCAACCCTCAAAACCCAAATCCTTAAAAAAACCAAAGCAAAACAAAACCCCTCAAAGAAGAAAAAAATCCCCCAGAGAATGCAGCCTCTACAGCTACTAACCATTTTCAGATCTCTTTGCAGCTTTAAAAAAAGCAAAATTTCACTAATCCCTTGTAAAGGTTGGTGATCTATCAAATACTTGTTTTGAAATCTGGTTTTCTTATGAACTTGCTTCAGAAACAAAGTGGAGATTACTGATTAAGTTGAGGCATGAAAATATAATTTGGGGCAGGATTAGTGTAGATACAATCTGCTAATAAGTGGATGATCTTGGAATTTCCTCTTTGAATCTGTATGGCATCTCTTTCCATGTAGGATTAGTGACAAGATTTAGAGGCATTCTTTCCAGTGTGAAGAGCACTGTTCCATTCTTTTTTTTTTCTTCAATTTTTGACCTGTTTGTGCAAATTAACATTTCTTTTATAAGTTTTACTGTCTTTATCCTAAACCTGATGCATTTTGTAACAGTATGTTAGAAATATGCTATTGTTAGTATTGCAGAGCATGTTATTTTTTACATTCCCCAAACCATGAGTTAATTTACTTTTGCTAAGGACGAAGAGGTGGTTTTTGGGTTTTGGTGTTTTGTTTTTGTTTTTTTATTGAAGACTCTATACAGATCAAAATAAGAAACTAAACCAATAAAAAGTTGATTAAAACAATTTTCAGTGCTGCAGCCTTATGCCTATGATGAAATTTTGAAATTGGAACTTTTTATCCTTATTTGGCTTTTTAGCATTCGATTTGGTATTGGCTTGTGCCACCTAGTGGTGATTAGTTTGAATTCCTGATTAGTGTTTCATGTTTTCCACTCCACTGCGCTGAGTTGCATCCACGCAAAGCAGCTGTAAAAGTCTGATCAAATCAGAATTTTGCAGCCATAGTATTTTATTTTTTCTTTTCTTATAAACTTCATTCAACTATAAATGATTAAGCTGTAGGGTAGAATCAGTCAGTATAGAGCTTTTTTCTGTATCTTGGCATACGAAGGTCGAGGGCAGCCTTGTGTTTAAAGTCCTGAGAGAAGTGAGCAAGGCAAATAGTAGAATCTCAACTGTGGACTTCAGGAAAGAAGAGTTTTGGTTTTTTCAGGGGTCTGCTTGGCAGGATCCCATGAGGGACTGCCCTGAGTGCAGAGGGGCCCAAGAGAGCTGGTTGATCTTCAAGGACAATCTCTTCAAAGCACAAGAACAGTCCCTTCCAACATGCAGAAAGAGGAGGAAGCGCGGCAGAAGGACAGCACAGAAGAACAAAGAATTTATGACTAAGCTAAATGCAAAAAGAAAGCATACAGAAGGTGAAAGGTTGTGATGGGGCTACCCAGGAGGAATAGAGTTGTTGCCAGAGTATGCAGGTTTAGAGTTAGACCAAAGCTCAGGTGGAGCTGAAACCACTGAGGGAATTACAAGGGCTTTTGTAAGTGTATCAGCACGAAAAGAAAGGCTAAGGAAAAAGTGAGCCTGCCTTTCGATGGTGATTGCTGAACTTGGTCCATGGGAAGATTATGGAGAAAATCTTTCTGGAAGCCCTTACTGAGCACAGAAAAGAAAAGAAGGTGATTTGAAACAGCCAGCACAGATTTGCGCAAATTGTGCCTAATCAACGTCATTTGCCTTTTATGATTTGATGACTGGCTCTGTGGACAAGGGGAGAACGGTGGATGTCACTTGGACTTCAGTAAGGCCTTTGACATACTCTGCTGTAGTATTCTTAGAGTCACATTGTTAAGATAAGGACTGGATAAGTGGGCTGATAAGGTAGGTAGATAATTGCCTGGACTGCTGGGCTCAGAGTCTGACTGGTGAACAGTTCGTAGTTTAGGGATGCCCCTCAGTGGTAGATCCTGGGGCCAGTGTTGCTTAATGTCTTTATTAGAAACCTGGTTGTTAAGGTGAGCGCTCTTGGCAAGTTCACAAACAATACCAGATCAGAGAAAGTGGCTGATATTCTGGAAGGGAAGGCTGTTTATTTAGAGGGCCCTGGACAGCCTGGAGAAATGGGCTAGAAGAAGCCTCATGAAGTTCAAAGCAAGCCAAGTTGGAGTCCTGCATCTAATATAGGGTAACTCAATGTTATCCCATCTGATAACTGGCTGAGGGCTGACAGATTAGAAAGCAACTTTACAAAAAAAAAAGGATCTAGGGGTGCATCAGCAGTACACCCTTGCAGTGAAGAAGGCCAACCACATCCTAGGCTGTGTTAGCAAGAGTGTAGCCAGTGGATCCAGCGAAATAATTATCTCCCTCTATTCAGCGCTTGCAAGACTGCATCTGGAGCCCTGCATCCAATTTTGACGTCTGCAGTACAAGAAAGACATTGACATTCTGCAGTGAGTCCAGCAGAGGCCAGCAAGATAGTCAGGGGATTGGAGCACATGGCAACATAGGAGAGGCACAGAGAACTGGATTTCTGGATTTGTTCAACCTGGGGAAGGGAAGAGGAGAGGTAGAGGCCTTACCTTGTCTACAGCCACCTGCTGGGAGGACACAGAGAAGATGGAGCCAGACTCTTCTTGGAGGTGCATGATAGTAAGATGAGAGGCAATGGACACAATTTGCAACACTGAAAATTCACGTTAGATAGAAGTGGTGTGGTTTTTGTTTTTTTTTTTTTTTTGGGTTGTGAGAATGGTGAAGTACCAGAACAGATTGGCTGGAGAAGTTGTCAAACTCCTATCCTTAGAGGTGTTCAAGAGTCAGCTGCACAAATCCTTGACTAAACTGGTTTAGTTAGACCTTTGAGCTGGGCTTGGGCTAGATAACCTCTTGAAGTAGTTTCCAGTCTGATTTATTTTATAACTGTAATAACTACAGGGAGAGGAGAGCATCGAAATGTGCAAAACATGGAAAAAGCTGTCAGAGCAGTTAAATTGTATGAACACTCCAGTTCTTTAGGTCAGGATAATTATTTTCTTTTAGCTTCATTTATCCTTTACTGTTTGAAGTGTATTTAAAAGGGTAACTAGATTAGAAATTATTTTCATAATAAATTTTTCCTTGCTCTCATTTTTTAACTATAACTCAGTACTGCTTGAAATAAAGCAGTAAGTGTGTATGTTTCATATATTTTCTTTGCTTTCTCTTTAGGAGATATAAAACATATTCTAGAAAATGAACTTCAGATTCCTGCATCTAAAATGCTGTTAAAAGGGTGGAAGACTGGAGATGTAGACGATAGTGTAAGTTTTCAACTGTGTTTTCAGTTAACTGAATTCAGGTTTTCAAACTGAACATCTGTGGGTGGGGATTACAATGCAAGAACTGTGAGTTTCAAGCAGTGTTAGATGTCTTGGGTGGCATACAAGGAACTCTAAAACCAAAACATTGCAAAAAAAATCAGGACAAATCACTTTAGTTTGTGTTGGTTTTATATATAAGACGGCCCACCTGCAAAAACTATGTTATGAAGTTAACAGTAAGTATATCTCAAAATGAAATATTTGGTGGTATTGTAAATAAGTATCAATTATTAAATAAAATAATATGTCAAAGTTGGACAATGTTCTGTATTTATAATGATTTTTCTCCCCTCAGACTGTTTTAAAAACTCTACACTTGCCAAAAAATAATAGTCTTTATGTTCTAACACCTGACCTGCCTCCTCCTTCTTCAAGTCATTCTGGGTAAGTCTTTTGGCCATAAATTCTACTGGTATGATTTGGTTTTGTATGATTTTTATGAAGCCACATGTATCCTTGCAGGAGTCTGCAATCAGTAAATACAATGTGTTTCCACTGTTCTAGTAAGTGTTGGGATGAACTACCTCAGCACCTCATTGTTGAGAAGAAGGTTGTTACATTTTTTTAAAACCTTGGTGTGGTCATGAACCACTTGGGTACACAAAGAATTTTACACCTCCCAGATGTGATGACCATAATTTAACAAAAATCTAGACCTTGTGGAACTCAAAGCTGGACATTCATAGATTACTGCATTATGTTGGTTCATTTAACAGAAAACTGTATAAATCATTGCCAACAGATCAGAATTTTCTTTCTGAAATGTTTGTTAGTTTTTTTTGTCTTACCTTCTTGGACTTATAAAATGCACATAGGTAGGCCAAATAATTAATTTCCTCTAACTGAGCAGGATATCTTTTATTACTGATTTGAACACTGAAAAAGTGAGTGTTCATATGTCAGTGAATATTGCTAAGGTTTGAAAATGGAATGTTATTATATAGAAAATGGAATATTTGGTCTTATAAAGTAATTTGAAATTACTTTGGCTTGTTTTCTTTCCTGCCCCTCCCTTTCCCAAAGGCAGACCTGTATGAGCTCTTTACCAAGAAAATATTAATTCTATTCGGTAGCCGCTAGAGGGTGCCCAGTAATTGAGCCTGGAAGAGCAGTGATGCTCCAGACCCGCAAGCGAGCGGGGAGCATTGCATTTGGAATTGGTCAAATTGCATGGTCATTAGACTAGAGTTCCTTCAATTTTCTGAAGAGGGAGTTATTTTTCTGCTGTTGTAGTCGATAAGGAATATTTTACAAACGCAGTCGATGAAATTCTTTGACAATCAATGGAAATAAATAAGTGGTTTTCTAATGACTGAAAGGACTTAATGTATTACTAAAAGGTACTTGTGCACATAACCGTGTAGTTTGTGGAGGAAATAAGAATGCTGATATGAATTATAATACTAATAAAGAAAAGAAGCATTAAGAGAGGGAACAGTGGCACTGGAACAGAGGGAGCAGAGTGGTGGTGAGCTGTATGCAAACTGTAGCTGCTCTGTATGTGCAAACAGGAGCTGTAGTTGTGTGTGAGGACAATAAGCCATTGTACTTCAGCAGCTAATTGAAGGACAGTGAAAATACTGTAGAAAAACACTGTAGATACTAATTGTTGTTTGGGGTTTTTTTAAAATCCATTTTAAATTATAAAGTTTTCTACCAAGGTATCACTGTATATTGTAAATTGAACGTCTTCAATTCAGGAAAGAAAACTGGGGTCTGAAGAATGTTGTTTATTGCAACTGCAGTAAAATATATAACAACAAACTGTTTAAAAACAGTTCTTAGGCTTTTTTATTGGAGGAATAGTTTAAAAGAACTTTACTTCCTAGTAAAATCAAAGTGGTTGTTACCTTTACAGTTTATACTTGTTTCACAGTGGAGATTAGTTCTGCATATTTTTAAGATAAAGTTGGTAGCTTTGGGATAGCAAACGATGATTAATTAGTGGCTACTTAAACAAGGATAATTTGAAGGCTAGATCATTTCCCTGAAGTCGTAAATTCTAGATGAAAGGGGAGGCTTGCCTCCAATTAAAGCATCAATGCAGATCAAAACACATCTAATTGAAGCAATGTACCAAACCCAGTTACACTGTTTACTGCCTACTGTTAGGTCAGTTATTATTCAGATTAGTTTGTTACCCACAATTTTTAAAAGCATCATGCTCACATCTATTATTAATGGATGTTAAGGAACTTTGCCTCTTACTTTGTGAGTTCATCTGTCGTTTTCTTCAAATGCATTCTATTTTGAACTAGAGATAAATAGTTGTGATTTGAATATCTCCAGAAAGTGATACTTGAAAAGCCTGAGATTTCAGTATGCGATATTTTATGTATATGCCCTTCTTAAAAGGAGCAATCTGGTCACAGCTCTGTAAACTCTAATTTGTGCCTGTTCTTGACACTGAGGGAGAACACTGTCTGAAACATCCTTTTCCAGCATATTGGTATGTAGGCATTGAAGTTTATTATTACAGACTGAATGGGCTTAACCCAGAACTAACTTAAAACTAGCATCTAAATGTAATGGCAAAGTGATCCTGCAGTTTAAACAAGCAAAAATCTCCTAGGGTATCTTTGTTCATCAGTGGCGTATCTAAAGCTTTTATAGGAAATAGAAACCCAGTGAGTTTCTACTGCATGCTAGTAAATTGATGTGTAAAGATTAAAATGTCAAATACCACCTGTAGGGTTACGTGCCCTGCTTCCACAATTTCAGTTGGCAAAGCCATACTTATCCATGCATGATCTCCAGAACAATAACAACATGTTCTGTGAGCTGTTGGTATAATGAAACCTGATTTCTAGTGAATTCCTGCCTCATCCCAGCAGCCGCAGTAACTCAGCCCTCTCTCCATGCTTCCTGTGATCTCACCCACCTCTGACACTGCCTCCAGTTCTTTCCGTGCATTTTGTAGCACCTATGTAATTTGTTTTCCCCTGCATAGACAGTCAGCCTGCCCTGCCTCTGTTCTCCAGCTGGTAGTCAGGTAATATCAAAGGAAAGGTGAAATCGTATCCTGTGGGTAGTTCTGAGATCATTGTCCAGAGGTCAGCTGGATGGAGTATAAAATACTATGCTTGTAATGCAGCCTTTTACTAAGGGGGGTAGTAATTTGGGTCCTTTTCCTCTACCAGGCTGTTGATTTACATACAATCTTTGAGACCTTTATAACACTGTCAGACCTCCTTGAAGCTAGTGAGTATGTTCAAAAGTTACCAGATGGGACACGTGGGTGGAGAAGAACGTGATTTCCTTTGGAAACAGTCTTAAAAGGAAAAGTGCTGAAGAATCTCCATCACTTAATTGTCCAAGGGGAGAGAACTCTTGCATCAGCTTTGTCAGATCAGACTCTTCCCTTCCTCAGTGTGCAATTCCTTCCCTTTTCGCTGTCTCGGGTGCTGCTTGAAAGCCGGCAATACCCAGTCCAGGGAAAAGGTTTAGGAGAATGCAAGAATGGAGCATCAAAGGCATAGGCATGCGAGTCTGGCTACGCAGCTAAGTCATCTGGATCATTTCTCCTTTCTACCTTGCATGTTCCGGGAGATGCTTTTTATCATTTTTTTTTCTTCAGTTG
Source organism: Gorsachius magnificus (assembly GCA_034008185.1). Lineage (NCBI taxonomy): Eukaryota > Metazoa > Chordata > Aves > Pelecaniformes > Ardeidae > Gorsachius > Gorsachius magnificus. Next base: position 64,036,714 of record CM067085.1, read on the forward strand.
TCATTTTAGTGGGTATATTGTATTTTATATTTATACTTTTTTGCCAAATAGCTGAAAGTCTTAGATACTTTATTATACCTGATGAATCACTGGAAAATTGAAAACAGTTAAAAGCTCTTTGACCAGGTGCATACCTTGGAGATTATTACAAATAATGTATTTTTGCTAAGCGATTGTGACTTACTTAAGAAGTGTAATCATCCGTGTGGATAGGAAAAAGACGTACAACCCCCATCTTCCAAGTAATGGGTTGATGTATTGCTGAACGCTTGTGGTTTAGATTGTTTCAGAGCAGTGGTGATTGTGGCATGGTGTCTTGTTTTATGTTATCAACTGTAGCAGAGTGTTAATTAAGAACGATGTAACCTGCACCTCCAATTATTAGTATTGTCTGTTTAGCTGGACAGGAGCAGTGCCTTGCTTTAGTTACTTTGAAAGCTTCAGTAAGAATGGTAAGATTAATGTTTTATTTTCACATCTGCTCATGAGACAGTTTAAAAATCCTGAAGTTTAAAATGCAGTAGAATGTAAACAAAAGGGCTTCTGCTCATTTACATGTTAGCCAGATTTGCTAACTGATTGCTGTTTGAACCTAATCTACCACCTCCTGCTGCATTAGCTACAACAAACATTACATTTACATACTGATTTCTTATTTTGTTTTAATGTAAATAATCTGTAATTACAGTAAATTTGGACTTCTGTTGACATGAGCTTGTATAAATCTGTAAGTTTAAAATGGAAATGTTAATTACCTTGTGTCATACCTATTTATAAAAAATTCTGAGATTTTGGGGGAAATCTCCATGTGACTGAGAAAGATATCACCTAATGGGAAATACTGAATGTATTAAATAAAAACTTACAGAAGTGAAATGAAGCATTTGCTGATCATTGATCAGGGATATACTTTTGGTTTTGAAGCTTAACATATTACTAAAATTTCAAAGAAAAATGCTATTAAAAAGCAAAGTATTATATAAAAAAATCAAAGCATTAAGACAGTCATTTAACAATCGATAGAACCAATCTATTTTATATGTAAAGTGTTACATAACAGTAGAAAAGCAGTAAAACTGGAAGCTTGAAATATAATAACTATCAATACAAATACCATCTTGCTTCAGCATTGCATAGACTGATTGAACAGTTGCTGTCCCTAAGATTAGCAGTATCTGGAGTTACGTATTTTTTTTTGCTAAATATTGGTTCTATTCTTAATTTATTAGAATTGTGGTTTATAAATTATACTGTATTGGAATTTGGATGGAGTAGCAAGTGAATCTCTTTCCAAACTCTTAACTGAGTTTTGATATTTTGAGTTTAGTGAAAAAAAAAAAAAAAATCTTGCAACTTCCATTGCCTGAAATTTAAGTTTCAGAGAGGAATGGTTTTGTTTGCACATTGTAGAGTTACAACCCCAGCTGAATCCTAGTCCACCACTGAGGTTTCTGTGCACTGGGATAATGCCGATAACCAATGCTATGTAGGCAATCCATATGAAATCCTAAACTGGTCCAAGTCTCTCTTGCTAGAACTGGTCAGAGTGATGACAGTGCTCAGTTCTGTTTTCTTTTGTCTGTTCTTTTACTTCTTTTTTGGGTGTAGGCAGAGTTCTTCTAATGGGAGATAGGTGCCCAAAAATACCATCAAGTGTCTCCTGTGCTGAATAGTAAATGTATAATCATTCAGCTCAGGAAAAAAAAAAAGTAATGGCATTATATAATCTATCAGCAAATGCTTTTGAAAGCTAGAGTTTGCAGTAGGGGGGAAATGGTGCTGATAAGAGTGGCCTACTTTAATCCTGTTTCTAGAATTTGATTTTCTTTTCCCACTAATTAATTTTCAGAATAATTAAATTCTTTTACCACTGGTGGGAAAAAAAAAGAGAGAAAATCTGATCTGTCTTGACTTTAATGGGACCTGGGGTTTGGCCCTGATTTTTTTTTTTTTTTTTTTTTTTCTTTTAATGCAGATGTTTCATTTGGAAGATTGTAGTCAACTGATAACATTTGCAGGAATATGAAACTGCTGCAAACACTGAAGCCAAAATTTTAGAAATGTGCATTGTGTTCAAAATCAGTCTTCTCAATACAGTTATGTGCACCTAAAAAGAAATAAAAGTAAGCTTCAGCTTACTGTCAATGAGAAGTCTCCTTTAAATACACTTATTTTGTACATTTGAACATAGCCTTAATGGCTGAAAACACAATTTTAGGGCAAGGTATGTTTTGGAAGCAGAATTCTATTGGCACAAATTATTTGGGGTAATCTACATCCCTAGTTGCTGGAGGAAATGTATGTGTATGGGAGGGGACTGACATTGCTGGTTGCCCAGCTGCATGTTCAACCCCATCTCACAGAGGAGCATTGGAACATGTAGGAAGTCATTGGCACAAACTTCTCAGATGTGCCATCGGTTCCTCCTCCCATTGACTGTCTAACATATATGGTCCAGGTCCTTAAGGCTGTCAGACCATACATGATTTTGATAGAGGAGCTCAAAGAATTGGATCAGTTGACCACTGTGTTTCTGTGTAAGCAGAAGTAATATTCCTCAAAATATTATTTTTCTGAAGAAAAGGTGAATAATTAACCATACACTTTAATTGCTAACACTTTCAAAACCAATGTTTTCCTCTTTTTTTTTTTTTTTTTTTTTTTTTTTGAGGTGGTTATTTTTTTAGCCAGCTTAATTTTCAGCATCCTCTTTGACTGTGTTTGGCTATGAATATGTACTGAGAATTTGCTTGTTAACAATGTTCCGCTTGTGGTGTTCAGAAATCCCAAAAGTAGAAGCGTCAAAATTGTTAGTTACTTCAAAAATTGAGGCTTTTAGTTTGAAGTCACTTCATTTAAATTAACTGTGTTTGAAGAGTATTTTTTCCTTTTCTAAATACTCTCTGATATCACAGCCAGATGAAGTAGAGAAGTGGAAAACCTTGCTTATGAACAGATGCTTTTTATTAGCATACTGTATTTTAGATAGTACTGAAGTGTGTGTATCACGCATACCTTGAGAGACTGAGGGTTTGATCAAACTAGCCTGTTTCATTCTATGTTTACATCAATTACAGAATGAAAATGTGAGTCATGTTATTGATTAGCATCTACAGATTTTCAGATAGAGTCAAAAATAGCTATAACAGAGCCTTGTCTGATTCTGTATGGAATCTAAAGCCATTCACATATGCTGTAATTAATGTTTTCAGAGCAATTAAATATGTTATTCGCCTCCAGTATTTGCTGAAAACAAATAAAAAATCAGAATCTGAAAAAGCACAGCAGGATATTTTAGTTGCTACTGAACATTTGCCAAAAAAAAATGGTTATGGCGATGCTGAACTTACTGTTAACAATCAAATGAGAATTACCTTTGAAAACAGGCACACAGCTTTTCAGGACTGACTATTTTTTTTTTCCTCCTCTTTTGAAGGACTGTTAAGTATTTTAAAATTTTTTAGGCCGTTTTTACAAGATTTTGTGACAAGTGCAGCTAAGTTCTTATTCAGTATAGATGTCATACTTAAGTTACCTTTCTAGTGTCTTTCATACACTTGATCATACCTAGCACTGACAATGAGTTAAATTTATCTTCCATATTACAAAACCATAAAAGACAAGAAATGGCACTTCACAATTTTGTTTTGTAGTATGTGATTATTATGTTTAAGATGTCACAGAATCCAAATTAAGTTGCTGAGTGAAGGTATTTTTGTAAGGTAATTTTTCTTGAGATGTTAAAGCAAATTGTGCATCTCTTGCTAAAGCATCCAGTGAGTATTGCATGGGTTGCTTAGCATCTGAGCAGCAAAACTGCAGCTCAGTAGTTCCAGTAGAAGGAAAAACTAACAAATCAGGACTCAAATAATCTAGCAGTCTTTCCTGTCTTCTTGTGTCTTAAGATACAGCTGTGCTTATCTGCATACAGAATTTGTCCTTTATTGCTAAGAGCAATGGCATGCTAAGTGTCGTGAAACAGTGAAGATGTGAACGAAAAAAAACCCAGTTTCTCATTCTTTTAAGTGTGTGATAAGAAAAAAAAATAAAATTGAATAAGCCCAGTTTAATTCCATATGCCACTGAACATGTCAAGTCTGCATAAATATTGTTTAGTAATCCAAGCTATGTTACAATGTTGCTGCAGTTTTGTAGCCTATAATTGCCCTGTTATAGCAGAAGTCCTGCCTTCTATTTTGAAAAGTAGATAGCTGCATAATTTCATACCTAATTAAGTGAACAGGATGCCTTTTTAACATCCGTATGTTTTGTTAACAGGAAAATCACCAAAAACCCCCAAGTTTGTGGTAACATCAACACGTAGTTGGCCTGTTTAATCTGTATCTTAAGATTTTTTTTTTTTTATTTGTATGATTAAAGATGTTTTAACGTAAATTTAAAACAATTTGAGCAGAACTAACTTTTCTGAATGCTCAATACCCACATGAGAAATTTTGCTGTGGTTAGTTTTCCAGTTCTAATTAGCTGGGTTTATGTGCTTCAAATGAAACTAAGCAGAAGAATTTCCATTTGGTTTATGCTTCAGGTAACCCTAGAGAAGCGAGAGCATGCTTTGCCTTGTTCTACTTACCATCAGTTTTTAATGTGCGCTGTAGCTTGATGTTTTCTCTGGTCATCAGTATCCTTACAAGCCTGGTATTAATGGCATTATGAGTGCTAAATATACCTGATGTTTGTGAAGATAATGTGACTCTCGATTTTGAGAATACTTAACATTAGAAGAGCTTTAAAGGCTGCAGTCACCTTATTAAGGAAGGAGTTCAGGAATGGCCTTTGGTCATTCTCAGCATGCTTCCTTGCATTTAAGAGTGAAAAGAGAGATGATAATGTTGTGCCTGGACTTGTCCATGTAGAGTTTAGGGTACCCTGGGGTTTTTGCATCTAACTGTAAAACAAGCTATAACATGCTTATCCCTGATTTTCTTGTTTTTCTTTCAACCATTTCAGGGCCCTGCAGGAGTCATTAAATCAAAACTTCATGCTGATTGTCACCCATCGAGAAGTCCAGCGGGAGTACAACCTCAACTTCTCAGGAAGCAGTACCATTCAGGAGGTGAGTGCTGTTTCACAGCTGAAGAATAAATGTAGCTCATTATAGCTAATGCCAGCTCTGTTAAAGAGAGTTTACATGGTCTTGTTGGATATCCCTTTATTTTGTTAGTCCTTTTTTGGTTTAATCAACTGGATCATCAAGATTCCTGTAATTTGATTAAAGACCTCGGCCTAAAAAGTTTTCTATGAAGTTACACAGAAAAGGTGTTCCTTTTTGCATTGTAGTAGCCAAATATATGAACAGTGTTTACTGGGTTACTCTAGAGTGATGAGGAAAAGTAGTTATTCAAATTACATTTTAACTTTAAGCCCCTTGAAGCTCCCTCTGTCTTCCCTTCCTTTAACCATCTCCATCTCCATTTTGTAGGCACCTCTACTATTACTGGTTGCTATTGTGGTGCTGTAATTCTTACTGCCTTGGTAGCCAAGTGGATTTGTGTATAATGGATGTCACTGCCATTCTGTAGAATGGCCAGCAAGGGGTGATATTGTAGAGAACTTCGTCAGAATTTAGTCCTATAGGAACAAACATCTATAATATGACACTGGACCCTCTGAATTTAGAACAAGCAGTCCTTGTAAACTCCTTTCTAAAGCCAAAGGTTGTTGTCTAATGCTCCATGGTATGTCTAATGCCAGATGTTTTGGATGTTATTATCCATATAACCCACTAACTTCTGGAAGTATGACAAACAAGCTAGAAATGTGAATCTTCAGAATTCACATTACAAAATCTTAAGATTAAATGTTTGCTTTTCAAATTAAACGTATGTTTGCTGTTGGTCTGACACTTCTCTCAGTCTTTTAGGGTTGAACAGATTTTATTGAAGATTTTCATGTTGCATGCTGACACTGTAGACAGAATTATTTTAAGTTCTATAATATTAGCTATAGGAGCAATATCTCATACAACAATGAAAAGTGATCATTAACTGTTTTCATTGTGAATCCTACTCTAAGATACAAATTCTGATCTTTCCCCTCTGTGAGAGCCTGTTTTCTACTTTACCTTTTTAAACCTGTTATAGTAAGTTCTGGTTATTTTTTTTAATATAACATAAACAAACATAGTTGCATTAGTTTGTTTTTTGAGGGACCAAGCTCTGGCTCTTTACAATTAAAAATAATTTTAATATTTAGGGAAATAAATGATCAGAATATTTGTTTTTGATTTTAAAATGGTGGCATTCTAAAAGAAAATGCATGCATAAATATGGCCTGTTTGTTTTTATCTATGCTATACCAATTACTACTTTGTTGGTAGGTCTTACCCGGCTTAAAACAACTAGAAAGCTGTGACAGCGCATGGGAATCTAGGCCACCTTTACGTGCATTCCAGTTTTCTTGTTTGTTGCTAATGGTGGGTTGCAGTCAACATGTTAATGTATAAAATCAGTGATGATTTTCCCCATTAAACAACCAAAATAAAAAAAACCACCATACCACTCCATAACCAGCATGAGCATCAAAACTTTCTTTGCCTTTCTGTCTTCTATCTAACTATTACATCCAATAGAGCGTATAAAATTATGAAGACCATTTCAGAGACTAAAATGAAAAGAGAACTCTGAACCTTCTTGTGCAGCTGATGCTGAACAGGTGAATATGTCTGTCTGTGCAAAGTCTCGTGGAAATCACTGGGGTTTTGGCTGAGGTAAAAGGGTTGTTGAACATTTGTCTAATTATAGCAAACAAGCACTGTTTTGTATGTTAACTCCCTAATGGCTATTTAATTTAATTTTTTTTTCTTTTAGCATAGAGTGAGCATTGTAACAAATGATTGATGAATCCAGTTAGTCTGTGTGATTTGGAGGAATCTGTGATATCTTTCCTTCTCTTCTCTCCCTTTTCTCTCTCCTCTCCCGGGATTGTTAGATTCCCCCCCCCCCCCCCCTTCACTTTCTTGTTCACACTTTAACAAATTAATGGTTTACTTTCTGTCTGGTATATTTTTGTAATTGTGGAAAAGCTCTATGTGAGTTGCAGTCGCCAACCACAAGAGGGCAGGAAGGACTATTCAATTATTACCTAAAAATGCTGTTCAGTGTTTTCAAATTAGCTTCTGGTATATTAACAAAAAGGAGTATAATGGCCAAGTTATTGTTTGATTTACAGATAATTGGCATATTGCAGGGAGGAGACTTAATTTCACCCTTTTAAATTAAACAGGGAGATTTAAAAAGACATAAAATATTCATTAATGTTCAGTGATTATAAAGCAGTGGCATATATTTATTCTACCTTTATTACTGTTTCGATGGGAAAATACTGCAAATATTTCAGAAATCGACTTGGCCATACTGACAAGTTGAAATGTTTAAGCAGTGTTAATGCAATCTACTTGCACGTTATATCCTATGCAGAAAGATTCAAAATGACTACATCAATTATTAAAAGAAATACTTAAAATTCTATAAATGTTCTACTGCTTGCCACAGTTGGGTGCAACTGTCTCTCCAGGGCTAGTTGTTTAGTTTGTTATTATTAGTGCTGCGAATTTTAAGGAATAGATATTTTTTTCATGTGTCTCAAACCCCCTCCCCCCCCACAACACCACACTAAAAACCCAACCCCACCACCCTTTCAAAACTGTCATAAATATTTTGCAATAGATTAAATGTAAAATCCAGTGAGCTCTCAGCTGTCCTTTCCTAAACTACTGTTGCTTCAGTTCTCTGTCATCTTTTTTTATTGTTTAGAATGCATGTTTAGTAGTGAATGATATTTGGATGACGTGTTATTTCAAAGAAAACTTGCTGTTTAATGGGGAAACAGTCTAACAGAAAATTTTCTGAGAGAAGCCTGAAGCCGTAGTGCTCATGACTGCTTCCACAATTTCTTGCGTATTAATTCAGTAGTTGGATTTTGGATGGTACTTGAAAATGCTTTTTTTTTTTTTTTAACATGCTTTATCTACATCTTCAGCTGTTTACATATTAAGATTTAATTTCTCAGCTTAAAAAATGTAAGTGACTATCAGTTATGTTGATGTGGGTTTATAAGCCTATAGGGAATCTTCAGAAATGAAATAAAAAATTAAACCAAACTTGTCCAAAATTCTGGATATTAGAATTTTTTTATTTTTTTTTGTGAATTGAGCAGGGGAGTTGTTAACTTGGAAAGTAAATGATAACATGTTGGCCTAAATTGCAAATTAATCTGTGTTACAGGTTTCTGACATCTGTTTGTTCCTGTAAAATTGCAGTATTAAATTAATTCTGGGCAGATACTGTTCTGGGAAATATCATGATTACATTTTTCCATGATCCGCATTTTAAAGGGGAAATTATTAGGTTTTGTGCCTGTAAATGAATACATTTGCGATGTATTATATGGCTAAATAAGGACAGATCTAGCATTGAACTCCTAACACTTACAAGACCAAAAGGAGTTTTCTATCTGAATACTTGCTCTTTAATCTGTAGAGGCTATCTGTAATTGGAGTGAGAGAATTTTTAAATTTTGATTCGAGAAGCTATGTGCTAAATTATTACAAGTCATTGCCACATTCAACATAATTTGTTTTCTGTCTGTTCTTACGAACTTGTTCTCATTTAGAAATGAATGTTTCTACTACTTTTTCATTTTTGCAAGTGTAGTTACAGTATTTGATGGAGATGAAGGGCAGCCCTTTTCAAAGGGGGAAATATTTAAATGTTTCACGGAAAGCAAGTTTGTGTTCTCATCCTGGAGAAGACAAACTAATTTGTGAAAAACTTTTTGAATTTTGAGTTCTTGTCACAATAGCATGCTTCCTACTTTTTGTTGTTTTAGTCACTGACATAGGAAAAAAAAAACCCTAACAAACTGGGTAACTCTGTTAAAAACACGGAGTTTGCGTTTGTCTATTTTACTGTTGGTATAGACTTTGAAGCCTTTTTGTGATGCCTGTATGCAGGATTACAGAAGTATCCAGTGTATACAAGCTGTGGCTGCTAAAGAGTTACATATGCGGAAACCTCAGGCCTCTTGTAGGTTGGTGGATTTTATTTTGTAACTGCTGGAGATTCCAGTTGAGAATACTAGCTAAAGCATGTACCGGGCACTATAATTCCTAGTAAAACATAAAATCTTTACAAACAATGCTAAGAAGATGGGTCCCTAAATACTGGCTGCCTCTGCATAGCTGCATCTGCTCTTTATTCTTTTCCTTCAGACGACAGCCTAATCGGAGGCTAGCTGCTTAGCATCCCTGTCACCTGTGATAGGTAATATATTTGTTCTTTGTTCCCTATAGACTTACTGGCTAAGGTGGAATATGAAAAGCAATGTATCCAATAGCACTCCAGGCAGGAGGAGGAACTATTTGTGCATACATCTGCTTGGGCTGAGATAAACTATAAATTCTGTGCTGACAGACCCTAATGACAGTTTGAAGTCCTTTGTGCTGAATTTTTTAAAACTTTTTTGTTAAGTGGATGAATGTGAAACAAGATACAAACCCACTATTTATAAATGTGCAGGCAGAAACCTTATTTAAAAGGCCTATATATAAAACTGTAGGTAAGCAGATTAATTACTTTCAGCATGCAGAAAAATAATCCAGCTGAAGGTCTTGTACCTTTTTCAGATCTGATTTTTGGTATCTGTACAAAATATTTTCAAGCCAATTGTTGTTGAGTGAGATCATCCACACTAAAGGTCAGACATTGGCATGGGGACACGAAATATATATACAAATAATGTTGTTCTTTTTAATATCGTAGCTAAGTAATTACAATAAAAGACATTTACCAGAGATCAGAATATGGATATATCCAAACATGGTACATACGTTAATAGTTTCCAAAACAGTTGTGTTATATTTTGAGGTTTTTTTACTTGCTTCAAAATTGTTGAAAACTATTCTTGTGCTAATAAAAATCAGTAACTAACACTTTTTGGTATTTAATAGGAGGTGCACAAACATTCTACACTATTGTTCAATTATTCTCTTAGTATCAGAGAAGCTAGTAAAATATGTTGTTGCTATACTGATTGTACTCGAGAGAAGTACAGTCTTTTTGTGAAATTTGAACATTTTGTTTGCTTTTTAAAGAAATCTGTCATGTAAAAATTATATTCAATTTAGAGTGAGTCATAACAACAGTATACATAATTTAAACGTCTATCACTGTCATAGCCTCAGTGTTCTGTAGTGGTAAATGAGTACCAGCTAGCAAGCTGGGTGACTTTTTAAACATGTAAAAATGTATTTTTACAAAGCTCAGTCAACTTCTGGATTTGCTTTTTTACCTTTTCTTTAAAAAAGGTACATTGCTAAACTAAAATGTATTTGCTGAAAGAAATCCTTGATAAACTTTTTGTAAATGGTCATGTGTTAGGAATTATATGAAAAGGAAGTTCCTTGGGAAATAAAGGGAAAATACCTTTTATATACCTGTTCAAAGTGATAGCTTTATTAGGCACTTAAAATATCTTAATATCTGACTGTGGAGATCTGTTTTGGGGAGATCATATTGATAAAGTTATGTAACCACAATCCTTTTTCTTTTTATGCAACAGAAACAGCAATAAGAGATAAAGGAAGGGCACTTTCTTACTTCTCTATTAATTATGAAGCTTAATATATTCCTGACAGAATATGTTTCATAACCTGTAATTTGGTTTTGGTGGGTTTGGATGTGCATATCATTAAAGAAACGATCTTCAGTTATCAAAAACTGGTAAACATGGACATTTTTATATGCAAGAAAAGGCAGAGAGTAAATAATTGCACTGGTGACCAATACTGTAATAATCCTGTTTTACAATATGCACTTGACAGGTTGTAATAGTGCTAATTGAAGAGACTAATTCACACTTGCTTCATTCTATTCAAAGGCAAAATCAGCAGCTTGTTTTGCTTTTGACCAGATGGTCCTGATGAACACCTACTGTGCACTTTAAGTGCTTTACTAGAATTACAAAGGCTGGGGGCTGCGTCCTACTCAAAATGATTTGAGAAGAGAAAAAAACCTCACTGCTCAATGGATTTGGTGCAACTAAATTAATTCTAGTGGACCCATTACACATTGAGCCCCCTTTTCAAAGTGCTGAGCCTCCTCGTTTGTTCTGTAGCAATGAGAAAGTGAAAGGCAGATTACTGCAAACAGAAATAAAAAAAAAAGTGCTGTGAAAAGGAGAAAAGAGGCCTTGAAGCCTTTTCATATCATTTGGGTTTTTCAAGTGCGTTATTTTTGGGGAGGGTGGATGTATGAAAAGCCAATTGGAGTTTTTTTTGTTTTAAAGTGCGCTATTTAAGTACTATGAATATAAAAGCAAGAGCAACAGTTGACTGAGTTTACTGTGGTAAAGCTTTGTGTCCAAGGATGAATCAAATTCATTATAGTCAATGCTTTGTATTTTCATATGAATGTAGGGTTAGTTTCACAAGACTGTGTCTGTTTAGGATAATTATAATTTAATATTTTCCTTTCATAAAGTTATCACTGTAGATATCTAAAATTTGCTGAAAGTGAGGTTTTTTCTTGAATACATTTAGAAGCACCCAGAGAGTTTAAAACTCCAAAGGAAGCTGTTTGATTTCCAAGGGAAAGCGAGGCATGTTCCAATAGCGTTGAAGCACAGATTATTATAACTAATTAGAAGTCACACATCTGTTAGCTTTCGATTTGTCAGCGCTTGTAGTTTTGTGTGTATGTTTATATCTCCCTTCTTCCTTTCTCTCGTTCTCTATTACACTCCATCCAAAAGGATAGTTGGATTTGAGAGAAACTCTCAAAGGATAAGGATCAATTTATTTGAATTTGAAAGTAATGAGGAGTCATTGTTATAATTTTGGTTATAGGTTTGGCTCCGTAAATGCTCAGTCATGTGAGTTGTCCTTATTTTAGAAGTAATCATGTTGAATTGAATGGCTTTGCTCATGTAATTTAAGGATGCTAAGGATTTTGGGGATCAAGACCTAATTTAAAACCCTGAATTTTTTAAAAACTGCAATTAAAACCATTGCTTGCTATTCTGATTTTGAATATTTGCTATGTTTTACTTTCAGGATGGAGAATTTTTATGCAAGGCTTCTACCATAATGCTAGCTATTAAAAAGGTGTTAGCATGAAATGACAAGAAAACCTAAGCAGCTTTATGAACATATTAATCAGCTATGTTCCTAGTTCCTGTGCTATTTAAAGTGGGAGAGCAGTACTCTGTAGCTAAACAGCATAGCACTGCTATCTGTAAAAATTATATTTAGTTGAATCATAAATGAAAAACAAAAGTTAACATTTTTTGCAATTAAAAAAATTAATTTACAGCTTATAAATGAAAGTGTACTAGAGCTTGGTTTAACCTTTCTATCCTATGTTAACTATAATATGATCATGTCTTTATTTCATGATATACACTTATATTAAAAAAAAGAATCATTACATTGCTGATTTGTTTTCAAACAATGGAATTTCTATTTGTGCAAATTATAGTAGGCACAGTGTTCTCTCATGTTTTCTCATCAAACAAACCAATTATACTTATAAATAGTGAGGTGCTAATGAACTGTTGTTCTGGAAAAGTTGTTTGTTTTTTTTTTTTTTTACTTGAGTAAGAAAGGAAACATTTCACAATTTTAGAGCGCTCGCTTGGTGAGAAAATATTTGAAAATATTGTACTTATGTAAATCATGTTGGTGCTATCACTTTTAAATACACAACAGAAGCTAATCTAAATCTCCCATCAGTTCATATGGAGCACAACTAGATTCTTGACATTGTAAATTGCTCACTTAATTGGGAACTGATAATTTACTTTTATTCATTGAGTTATAGAAGTTTTTTTCACTAAGAGTTTATATTTTGGTTTAAAATGTATTACTGCATTCATGTAATAGAAAGAGGAATTTTTTTTGAGAGTTGCAGTGATGAGAATTTTTAACACACGTTGTGGAGACATGACATCAAAATGGTCAACAGTATCTTAGCCGCAGCGTAATAATAGTGCTGCGCTACGTCGCTTTGTAATTACTATGCAAAGAAAATACTCACTTGCCATTTCAAATGTGAATTAATAATTTTTATCTGTCCAGTCCATAACATCTTAGTGAAACAGAGTGCTATCTCTCTAGTGAACCCATTTCTTACGATTTTTCAGTTATGTTCCTATGTCTGTGAGAAACATGAACTTGAAAAGTTATTATTTTGTTTTTGTACCAAGAATCATGGGCATAAATTGAAAAGCCTTGCACTCATTTAAAGGATAAAATGGCCTCATAATCACCCTCAAGAAATCCCTGTTACTGTTTTTAAAAAGGGTTATAGAAGCTCTCGGCAAACATTTGCAATAAGTGGCAAAATTTATGCCTTGCTTTGTAATAGTTGCGTGACCAGACAGGGGGGTATAGGATTGTTTTAAGGTTTTTACAGCTGCAGGCAAAAAGCATCTGTTCCTAGGAAAGCCTTCATTGTTTAATTTTGACATTGACTTTTCCATGCTGCTTGTACCAGTCTCTGGATTAGGTGCCACTAAGATAAAATTTGTTTTAAGTTGCTCCCAAATGCAGCTGTCACTATACACGGCCTTGTAGCTTAGGCAAAGTAGACATAATCAAAACAAGCATTTTTGTGCAAGGTCATCTTGGTAGCCTGAAAAAGCTCAGAGGAGGAATTTTGACAATATTGTATCTTGCAAGTAGCAAGGCTATTAGCTTTTGTGTTTGTTTAGTAATTCTTGTGGTGATCACTAACGTGTATGTCTGCCTCAGAAACAATGAATGAAAGGGATTTTTTTTAAACCGCACTGCTTTTTCTTTTACATATACTTTATATTCTATTGATTTTGATTGAGCAGTTACTGTGGTATTAAATTACATACAGCCTATGTGTGTGTTTGTATCTGTAGCTCTGCAGTGAAATGGAATGATTTACAAAAATCAGGGAAAACTGACATTTTTGAAAGAGCTTCCATTTCTTTCCTTCAAAGTTTCCAGTGAATTAAAAATGAAAGAGCACTTCATTTTATGTATCCCAGAGTTGTGTTAATTTCTACCCAGCTGGTCTAAAATGATTGATACAAAGCCAAATTTGTGACTGCCTGCATTACAAAGTCTGTAATTTGCTAATGAATTATGATAATAATCTTTCATCATACATGAAAGATTTAGACAAACAATTTACTAACTATATAGTTTGATCACAATTTTTGGGTTTGTACCAAGCCTTGAATCTACTTTATTTTTCCCTGCCTAGATTAGCATACCAAAGTGAACTTATTCTTCCCTTGTTTTGAGAGCAGTAATGCTGGAAGATACGCGGGGATGATGGTGGACAGCAGAAACAATATAAGCTTGTAGTGTAAAACTCCATATTTAATGTATATACATACCAAACCACCCAGTTTCCAACTCGAGAAGCGTCACAGTAGGCATGGCATGGGAAGTTGTTTGAGATTGCATGTACTGTTGTAGGGACAATAGTAAATAGAAGTAAATGAAAATACGGTAGAGATGTTTCTCAAGTTAAACTTCCTCTGGGTGTGGTAGAGGCAAACTATTTAAAGCAGAGCTAGATAATGGCATAGGAGCAAGCTAGGCTTAAAAAGAATGGAAGAGAAACCCAAATCCTCTAGAAGGGCAACTGCCACAAGATCCTGTCAACCTCAGTGAAGTTTGTGGTTACCTGCATATCATATCAGCAGTTGATTGTGAACACTCTAAGGACCTTCTGAGGACAATGTTCACAGTAGGACATGAGCACAGTATAAGCAGGTGTCTTCATATGTGAAATCTGCTCATTTTTGGTCATCTCAGGGAGTGGATCATCCACCTTCTGACCAAAGGTTACTTCGCAGTTCTGCAGAACTTCCTTCTGTGTTGGGTATTTTACTTTTCCAATAGTGATCAACGCAGGAAAAAGGAGAGCAGCTTTCTGTTCCATGCCTTTGACTTTTCTTGTTTTGCAAATAGATTCCATCATTTTTCTGCTCCTCTTGAGCTCAGTTTAGTGGATTTAAGTGGACATTATTTTGTTGTCCACCCTAGAAAAAACACCAGGCAAACAAAAAAACCACAAGACCTAGCACATATATCCAGTGCTGCCATTGACTTCAGTGGTTTCTGGCTTTACGTATTTCTCTTCAGACCATGAGTTACCTGAAACAGCTGGTTTCTCACCCCAAAGCCACAGACACATGACTGCCCAAAACAAAATCACATTGAGATTCCTGTGGCTACTATTATGTGAAGTATTCTTTGACTGGTAAAAAGGGAGAAGAAATAAAGAAACTGTGAGTAAAGGCAAGAAAGTAGGACAACCAGCAAGAAAATGCCATCCAGAGCACAGACTGGCAATGTGGCCTTGTGAAAAGATAAGGAAAGGAGCTTTGGGGTAGGTGCTGATGAACAAAGGCTTTTTATTTTTGTTTGTGTTGTTTGTTCTTATCATATTTAGGGAACTAGAACTTTGTGAATAACCAGGAATGTGTTAATGAATTACTTCTTACTGAATCAGGTTAAAAAGAAAAAGTCTTAATTTTGGTTAGAAGAGGCTATTGTTTAGTCAATCTTCCCAGCATAGAAGGTGCAGAACAGGGCTGTAAGGACTTGATCCATTTTAATTCATTGTGCTTTGGAAAAAAAAAAATATTATTGGAAAATATTTTTTTTTTCTTCTTTGTCTCCTTGAGTAATATACAGAAACTCAGAGACTGTGCCATATGCACATAGAATACTACTAATGTTGATTCTTTAGGGATGAAAGTTTTCAAATTAAGATAATATTAAGATAATAATAGACATTTTTGAGACATCATTTGTTTGTATATATTGCTTTGGAGTGGGGAGGGGGGGGATGTGAACAACAGATTCAGTGTACTGAAGACCCGAACTCTCACCACTCCTTTTCCTCCCTAGGAAAGTGGTTCTATCTAGTAGCTGTTACCTAGTATCTCTAAAATCTAGTAGTTCTTTTGGAAATTATTATGCTACTGTAATTTGAAAGTGTAGAACAATATCTCAAGATGTTCACAATATTGGAAACAGATAAGCAATAAAATAAGAAAGGGAAAAAGAGGTACAAAGAACAAGGATTTTTTTACTGTTTTTCTACAATTTGTCTATAGGGAAGAGAGAGCCTCTTCCTACAAGTCTGTACTTATAAAATTGCAGTAAGTCCAGCTGCCTGGTGTCACATGGCATAGCTGTACATATTTTACTCCAACCCCAACAAAGGGAAATGGAGAAAGGAATAATGAATCCAAGAACTGACATAATTTCAGTCATTTCATTCACAGCACCAGGGCAAAATGCAGCAGCCCAAGCACCTCTGCAATTTCTTCCGGAGAAACAGAAAGGCAAAGGTTTTATATCGGTTTTATATTGTTCTCAAATTTACTACCTACTAGGTAGGTGACAGGCTACCTCTTACTGAACTCAGCAGCTCTAAAAGAGTGACTCTTAGTTAAGAAACATTGTGAGCTATATTTGTGTCCCATTATTAGTTTCTATGTAATCATAAGCTGAATTTCACTTCAACACCTCCCCTCTGTGTCTTGCATGAACTCCTGTTTGTACTTAGCCACAAGAAGTTCCTCTTTTAAGACGAGAAGGACTTATTCCTGAATAATTCGAAGGTGGGGAGTGTAAGAAGTGCTTAGGTTAATCTGGGGAGTGTTTTGTGTGTTGGCAGTTTCACCTATAACTAACAATCTGTTTCACCCCCTCTGCTTAAAAGGTTTCGGCTCTTTTTTTTATTTTATGCATTGACGTTGGGCTCGCAGAGGAAAGGCTAGACTGCAGCTGAGAGCTATGGCCACAGGGCAGCCTGGGCTGGGTCTAAGACAAACAAAATGGAGAAGCTCTGATGTTCACAAAAAGCAGCAACAGACCAGTGGAAGAGAATACTTTTTTTGTAGTACAAAAAAGTAAAGTGAAACTTCTCTCCCTGTTGCAAAAGGTAAACTGTCAAGTCAGACAGGTCCACACTAATATTTTGAGTTTGGGTCTCATTAGGCCAATGAAAAATATGGCAATTCTCTTGAGCATTCTGTGAGGTCTGGGTGGGATGAAAGTTCTTTTTTGATGAACTAAGAGTAGTAGACTGAGATGAAGCTTGAATTGCCACAGAGATGTCTTTAAATCTCTTTAAATCTTCCCACAGAACACTAAGCTGTAGTCTACAGCTACGCCTATGATAGCATGCAGGACAGTGCAATAGGACGTCTGCATAGAAAACCAGTTGGTGGTGAGGATCTAACATCCACACTATCTATGTTTCTGGCATTCTACAAGTGACCAGTTCTAGTCTGGTCCTGTGGATTGAATGTTTCTTAGCAGTTGAAATTTAAAAATTGTGCATGTTCTGTTTTAGTTTGATCTTAATGGTATTCAGTTTGCATACTTTGAGACCGCTCCACAATGCAAGCTTAAGTACAGTAAGTTGGACAAGTGGGAGACTTAGGATGAGGAGTGTGTTTTTCAAGTGAAAAGGTAATTCCATCTTACAAGGACTGGATCTACATCAGTCCTTTGGTGCAAAACATTTTCAAACATTATACCATTGTGAAACCTTCTCCGTTTTAGGACTGTCATTTTTTAATAATTGTATAAGCAAAGGTGGTCAAATTCTTGAACGGGAACAAGTAAATGAAAGATTAAGTGAAAAGTGCACCTCCTGTGTGTTTTGACTCACTGCAGAGTAGTCATGCAAAGAATCAACATGAGCAGTAAGAGAAGCCTTTCAAATACCCAAAAAGGTATAGTTTTTCCTTTAGAGGAGTATGTTAGCATTGTATTTCATTATATTTCTTCCTTAAGATCAGTTTGAAGTGAGAAACAATAGAACTTGGAGATTAAATGTTTCTTCTAAAACATAAATGCAAATTGTTTGAGGTAGAGGATAATTTTAGCATGCAGTCTGAAATAAGCATCTGTCATCTCAAGACACTGGTATCAGAAGAGAACTACAAATCCAATTTCAGTTCTCATTTTGTGTGTCTTGCCTTATGTCAGTTTATAGGTTGGATCTAAGATCACTCAGTTTTAACTTACAAATTTGGCAATCACCCATCTATATTTTCTCCTCTGTAGGTCATTTTGCTTGGGTACTAAACCACATCTTTCTCTCCCCCTGCCCCCTCCCCCCCCCCTTCTTTTTGAGAATTTTTTTTCTTCTTTTCGTTTTTGTTAGTCCACATACCTCTTTTCTTTTCCACTGCTCTCTCGTTCCTGCTCTTTATCTTCTGGTTTATTGACTCTTGTGCAGTTTTTTAATGAAAAACTTTTAAGAATTTATTTATTGCTGTTTGTTTAAAAACAATCAAGAGAGTTTATCTGACTTAACTTTTCTAAATACAGTTTTCTTCTCACAGTGCAGAAAAGCATACTGTAAATCAGAAAATTTAAATTATTATGCTCTTTATACTTATTTTCTGCAATGTAGAGTGCTAAGTATGTTAAATTACACTTGAAAACTGTCCCCATGTGGAGGGAATTACTGAGTACAATGCTTGCATGTTAGCTTTTCAAACAGAGACTGAATTTTCACCGATTGTTATCTGAATATCAAATGGATTTTTTTTCTATCAACTAAGTTGTTATTCCTGGTGTTAACTTCCATAGTTCAATAAAATTACACTTTCCTAGGATTTAGAAAGAAGTGTTTTTTACATTTTTGGTGTCCTTTTGTTGGTGTATATTTTATACACTGAATTTGCATAACTATGAGTATCCTTGTGGTTCAGAGGAGGAGCTGTTAGTACGGATCTGTACAACAGTTGTTTTATTAACATCTTCACAGGGAAAAACCAGACAGAATAGCTGAATATGTAAATGAGCAGCTCGTGATGCTATAACTTGTCAAATAACCATTGATGCAGTATAGCTGAGCAAACTGTTTCAGTGTGTGCATATACAGTAGGTATTTCTCTCCAAATTAATATTTGCATTTGAAATACATGTGTAGTGCAAATACATGAGAAGTATATAACAATTAATAATATTTTGTGTTTGATGTTTACATATTATGTGCTCTGCATTTTAATTCTTAATGTTATCTGCTTCTTTAAGCATCTTGAATTAGTCTTCCAAATGTATTGATTCAAATGGATTTATTACTTAGTTATTAAGGTTTGATAGACATTTATATCCTTGAAACAGGTTGGGCTTGCTCAGTAGTTAGCTAGCATTTTTTGAGGTTGCCATTTTGTCCTTCAAAATCTCAGACCATTTTAAAACTCCTGTGTCATCTTTATGAATGTTTCTGTGTTGTAGTAATGAGAAAAACTTACAGAATAGGACACTGCTTTAATAGTGTTTTACAGCTTAGAACTGCTTTGTGCAAGAACACTACATAGGTTTAAAATAAAGGTGTACTTCTAATCTGATTTAGTTAAACTAACATGAACCGTAGTGTGAACGTTCTTATTTATCTTAAGGACAGCTTGTTCTACTTCAACATAAACAGAAGAGGAATTAGATGAAGTTAAAGCAAAGTAAGGCTTGTCCTTGGTGAGGTAAAAAGAATAATTTAAACCTGTATTAGTTAATACATGTCAAATAAATCATAGTAAACCCCTTGTATTTACAAAGCACTTAGTCATATGCGTGCATCTGGTAGAGGGCAAAACTTTGGTTTCTCTCAGGAGTCCCATCTTCACTATGCAAGCAAGTCGAAACTACAGTCTAAACTAAAACCAGCCGTACTGGTTGTAAAGTAATAAACTAACACCAAGTACCATAGTGCCAAATGTGGAACATGCAATAAACCTCGTAAGTGTGCCCTTCTGTCAGTGCTACCGTCTTAGTGTAACGAGCTTAAAGTTTTCCCTCTGAAGTGGCACGTGTTCAAGTGTATAAATAAGGACTTTGATTTGAGGACCTTTTATAGCCTCTCTCTATTTATGTAACAAAAACATACTACCTTTATAATAATATTGAGTAAAAACAGAGTGGCATGTTCTTCAAGGTATTTAGTGTCCTCTCCTGGATTTTTTTCCGTGATGACTTTCTTGATCAGCCAAAAGGAGTCCTTTGACTTTGGTTGGTTTCATAGACAAAAAAAATGCTTCTCAGGCTTTTTTGAAGCTCTTTCTCACTACTTGCATTCTTCTGTTCTCCCATTTGTGAACCATGGCTGAGTTACTGTAATGCAGTTGGAAGAAGGAAAGAAAGTCAGTTTTGTACTCTCTTTGACTGCTTGGCAATTGAAATGTAGTGTTAAATTAGAAATTACTAGGAAGTTTAGTGTTCATATCCATCATAAATAAAAACTTTTGATTTCTTTTCTAAACACTTTTAATTTCTGTAAATGTGTTATCCATCCATACTACTGTTAAAATGATGACTTGTTGGGTAATTTTTTTTAGCCCTTTGTCCAATTTAGTGATAAATGTCACTTATGGAATAAACGTGAAAATACTCTACCATATCGTGAGGTTCGTGGTGGTTTGGAGGAGTGCAGTGTTGCAGCAGTTGTTCTGGATCTTAGGGAATGGAGTCAGAGGTGTAGAGCGGTGTTTATGCAAAACAAAACTAGCTGTGTTCCCCAAATGCACTTTAAGATAGTTTATTTTGCTGGTTATTTTATAAAAAATGAAGACCTTGTAGCAGCATAAATTTAGGGCCAGTTCTGCCTTCCTGTCTGCCTGTGTAGATAGGATGTTGCTCCCGCAAAACTGTCGGTGACCTCTGGGAGTCGTGTCCTGCTGCCTTCCTCGTAGAGGGGTCCCCAGCACTTGAGGGTGGGAGAGGGAGGAGGAGAGGATGAGCTGTTCTCAGCAGCTGTTTGCCCTTAGCCTTCTGTTTTGGATCCTAGCTGGGAGTCAATGTCACTTTATAGCTGTATTTAACTCCCTGTCATCCTGCTCCCCTCTTCCTCCCCACGTGCTGCTTTGAAGGCAGCCCCCGGGGTCAGCAGCAGCCTGGCTTCTGCGGGAGCCTAGCTGCTGCTTGGAAAGGGAGCCTGAGAAGCAGTGTAGAAGCAGGAGCCAGGCAGACCTGTCAATGGCTTTTTTTCCCCCAAGTGTTAATTGTGGTCACAAAAGTTAAGTGTTTCTGTAAAATTAACATCTTGGTATTTTGTATTTATTTTCCACCATGTAGCTTCAATGTGAGGTTTACTCAGCAGACAAGTCAAAACAAGAATATTTTTTTCTAACTGCTGTTACAGCAAGTCTCAGCCTGGGATCTCAGAAAATCACAGTGTTCGTTCTGGTTAGCAGCTAATAGGAAACAATAAAGATTTAGGGTTCAGAATTTAATTGGCACTGATCTTGATGCAGGAAGAACAGCCACACAGTTTACTCTTGTGAAGCTTTATTGATTCTTTTTTAAAAGGAAAGCTCTGATGAAAGTAAAAAGAGGCATTTAATTTGCAAGTATTTCTACACAGTTTTTATTCTGAAATGTGATTTTCTATCCTTTTCTATCCCTGCACAGTAAACATGCCTTAAGATCTTCTGATTCAGAGACAGATACAGAAAAACAGAAGTGTAAGGTTGTCTACTGTTCAGTTTGTTCATTTGGATGATATTGGGGCGGGCTTACAGGTTAAATTTATGTCTTTCCCAAGGCTAATGTCAGATGTGCATTTGTATGTATTTTTAAGATAATGTGACATTAGTGTATCTTCAAAATCTCCATCCCAGATTCTAATCTTTCAGTGACCCATTTCCAAGGATCAGGTCTGGAATATTGCACTTGAAGAGGTGGGCATATAAACAGAAGCTTCCTGGTTTTCTGACATTACCTGTATACCAGAATCTAGAGATAGGATCTTTTTTGTAACTAAGGCAAATGATCTTTTGAATTTCAGTGTGTAACTGAGGCTATTTCTTCAAGTACAGATGGATCCCATGCTTTCAGAGTCTGCAACAAGGTCAAAAATATGCAGCAGAATGAGCTGCAGAGGCCTTTGAATGACTTCCTGCTCCCATGGCTTCCTTGCAAACCATGATAAAGATGGAGTCTTCATCCTTGGCACAGCCACCACAGATGGCCCTATATTCAATAGCTGGTATCTCAATCTCTACTTTCAAAACAGTTTTGAAGATTTTAGAAAGAAGCGACCCATTTCACCTCCAATCTGATATGTCCATTTTCTCCATAGCTTTGGTGATAGATTACACGTGTTTCTTTGGGTCTGGAATTACAATTTAAATTCCTGTCTCTGTGACACCATTACCAGCAGCTTTCTGCCATCCCTGCAACCTTTTTTCCTGCTGCTTTTCAGGAATTTGTTTTCACAAGACATCTGCAGGCAAGCCTTTTCTGGGTCTTCTAATCCACTGAGCTTTAATAACAGCCTCTTATTTCAAGGGCAGAGGATTTTAGAGAAACTATTTAAAATATCTAAAATGAATACAAGATGAGAATACTTATCTTTAAAATAGGGGGTCTGAGTGCCTTTGTTTTCACATTCATGTGGAGAGTTTTGATGTTACTGAGCAGGTTTCTCTACTTAAGGAGGTCAGTTAATCTGTTTCCTAACCTGCCAGATTCCTGTCTGTACATTGCAGCTCATTTCTTGCCCAAGAACTGTCTTTGACTGTGTGTCATGACTGCTATTCATGCATGTGTCACTTAGAGACACAAAGCTACAAAATAAATTCACCAAATTTATTGTCAGCAGTCATGCTATCCATGTGACGGGATACATGGCTTTCTGTCCCTTTCCTGATGACTGGCGGGTAAGTGGCAGCTCACTCGCCCAGGCAGGATCACAAGCTCTTTATAGAATGTTTTTCAGTTGTTGATTGTGTCTATGCAGAAGCCTCACATACCCAGTATCAAGCTGATGATCACACATTAACAAGGATGTTCAAAGACTTGACTCCTCTCTTAGAAAGCATCTGGTCTTTCAGAAAGGCCCAGTCCCTCTGGTTCATCTGTCTGAGTGCCCAAAGATGTGCCCAGATGATTTGGAACATTTCTGACAACTGGGAGACCTTGGAGGATGTCCTCAAAGCTTTCCAGGTTGTGGTTACTCAAGGCTGGTCTTTTAGTTCCAGAAAACAAAACCAAAAAAGTGTTAATGAATCTATTCCAGAACTTACATCTCTTTAGCGGGCCTCTTATATACATTCTTGATCCGTTGGATGTGCCTCTAATTAATTTTCTTCTAAATGTTCTCACATAGACCATAAAAGGGGTGATTATGATTTCACTGTCCCATTTGAAACAATTTTAGATCCAGGGCATACTCTCTCTGCAAGTGAATGACGATTAGCATGTCCCAGTCCTTTCTTCAGCTTTTCAGTTTGTTCTTGCTGGGCTGTAACAGATTTGTCTTCCCCCATTTCAAATCCGTGGTCCCATGATGTATGTGGATATTTTCAGGGTTAGAGGGTGCTTGCTTGTCTCCAGTTAATGGTTGTTCATCCTAATAGGTAGAAGCATTCCAGGAGTCTCACCAAGATATAGCCAAATGACCTGGTTTTGGTAGAAGTCTATGTCCTTGTGTCTCATGGAAGCTTACTTCCAAGGGATATTGGATTATTTCTTGGATCTTAGAGTGCAGAGCTCTCTGATATCTCTTAGCTACGCACTAAGTCTTTGTCATCTCAGCCCATTACCCATTAGTAGAAACAAGGAAGGTTACTGCTCAAAGCAGAACTTCTCTGTTGCTGTCCTTTCTGGTCAGAGGTTTCCTTTGCCATTGTTGCAGTGAGATAAAAATATTTTGAAGTGTGTGAAAAATAAAGACTCGGTGTAACTCTCTTGTTGTTATAACAGAATAATAAAAAAGACTGCGCAGGAGCAATTCATTACTCTTTTCCTTTCAAGCACTTAAAAAAAAAAACAAAGCTGAAAATATTTCTTTGGGAGATACTGAAATACCTCATTAGATCTTTCTTTTTATTGGCTCCTGAGGTGATAATTTTGTAACAGGAATGAAAGTGAGGACAAATTTTGCTTTGATTTATAGAAATGTGTTAATTTGAGCTGAATAGATCTTTTCTGATCTTACTATTTGTTATCTGTGAGTATTGTTTTGTAATACATACTTTCGAGTTTTATTTTAAAGTAATTCTGATGGGGGCTCTGTTAACTGTGCAACACTGGAGGTATTTTTGGGGAAGTGAGTAGCTGAGTTGTTAATAACCTGCAATTTTGGTAATTTTTTCCATTAAATGGAATAGTGTGCACTGCTTATTTAATAGTTATAGAGTTGCATGCCGAGCTAAGACTGAAAAACACAAAGAAAATAATATGTATGTTTAATTAAGTTAATCTTTATTCAAACCTTTCTGTTTCAGTGACATGATAAGTTTGCACAGTAGAATAGTGAAAATGGTCAGAAGAGCTTTGTGTTAGCTCTTTCTCTGAAGTGGTCATTAAATTTTCTGTTGTTGTTCTGCAGCATATGAATGGTAAGCTTTGTAAAGACTGGAATCTATGGAAGAGGTAACTCCCTGTAGTGTCTCAGTCAAACATTAATGAAATTGCACTTAGTTGTATATTCAAGAAATATTGACCCCTGCCTTCATGAAAGCGCTTTGTGATTTCAGCAGTGTGTGGTTCTGGGTTACAATTCTCTAAGACGGCCACCATTGAAGATACAGTGACTAAATTCTTGTTGCATTGAGAGAGACTCAGTTGCGCACTCCTCTTAGTAGAAAAAAATAATTTTCTTCTAAAATTTTGGAATTTTGAAGGGAAATGTGATTTTGGTATTGTGGACTACTTACACTTTTAAATTAACCAGCCCAATTCTGGAAGCTGGTCTAGTTCAGGAAGAATGCCTGAACTGCAAGCTGCAGAACTGGAGCCTTAGCATGTGTGGTTTTGTAACTACTAAGCAATCCAACTTCCTGAAAATTCTGCCTTACAAGTTAGTATGAATGACCTTAGCATTTTTTAGATTTTGACCATTTGTTGCTGTCTTGCACAGGTCCTAAGGGGTTTCTAGGTTATCTTCTCGGTCAAAACATTCTTTCTAGTAACAGTTTCATTGGAATAACCTGGAAATTAGTGGGGAGTGAGAATGAATAGGCACATCCTTCGTCTTGAGAAACTTAAAACAAAGTTCTGAAGTTTTGTCTTTTGATAAGGTTTCGCCCTTATGAAAAAATGCTTTTTTCTAGACAGCTTTTGTGACTCTTTTTTGGTCAGCTTTTCTGTCATAAATGCAGTTCAAGCATGTGAAGATGCTTTTGGCAGGCGTATGCCAGTATGCCTTTGATAAAAAGGTTAGGTACAGCAAAACAGGACTTCTTTTCTTCATAAAAGGGTTGTTACTTGTAAAGAAAACTTCCTCATTGGAAAGGCTTCCAGATAACTTTTCCCTCCAAATTGTTCTATATACCAGTTTCATAGAGTTCACATTTATTGGTTTTTCTTTTTCTAGTAACACTTTTCCTTCATCTTCCTGTGTCTGCATCTGCATAGAACTTGGACTTCAAGTTTTCTAGTATTGCTCTCAGCTTACTGTGTTTATTTTAACTGTCCCTAATATTTTTCTGTTATCTGATAACTTCTAATAGAGAACAGGACTTGAAAATAACACTTTATAGCCTACATATAGAAAAACATGGGTTTTGACAACTTGAACCTTACTAGTTTGCTTTCCCCTTCATCTTTTTGTATTCTACAAATATGTGCAACTCCTACCAGAGTTCAAGTGTTGACTTGTTTGGAGAAAGACTTAAAGAAATTAAATAAATAAGAGCCAAAGAGAATGTGGACTGGCGTTTTTGGTCAGGTTGCAGCTCTTTTCAACACTACTCTATTTTTTCAGGAACTACACATATTTAAACATATTTAAATATGCTAAAAATAATATTATTCATGAAACCAAACCAAAATTGTATGGCTTCTTTTGGTAAAGATAAAAATCTATATTCAGATTACACCTTTGCCCGATTCATTTGTTAACTCAGCAGAATTTAATCTCTGCTTTACTTGCTGTCTTCGCTTCTTTAACTTTTTAAAATCCTGATGAAGATCAATTTTCACCTTATCATGGAAGAGGAAGACAGGGGTATAGTTGACAAATACTTACAGATGTTAACGATAATGATTCTTGTCCCTTTTTCAGAAAACTCTTAATATATTTTCACCTGTACTGCCACTGCTGCTAAAGTGCAATCTGTGTCACAAAAAAGAAATGAAAGAGGCAGAGGTCTTCATATTTTTTATGTATTTTTAGTTCCTGCATTAAAAAAAAATCAGATTAGATTTGCTTTTGGGTTTTATCATCTTTTTTCTTCATTTTTTTTTCTTGTTTGTTTATTAGGAAACTTTCATATTGACTTGGAATGCAAATTAAGATTTAGGTCTTATAAGATGTGACAATAAACTCTGAAAGCTTTAAAATTGTTTCCAATAAAATTGTGTTTGGGACACAAGTACAGGGAAACAGTGCTTTAAAACAGTCTACTTTATATTTCCTTCTATACAATACAGAATTAAAATTATACAGATTTTTGTACATGTTAACTATGTACTAAGTGAGAGATTTTTCTCTATCTTATTAAGTAAATGAGGGGCTTTTTTTGGTGGAAGATTCCATAGTTAAAGACGTAAACCAGCAATTTCTTGCTTCTATAGCACAACATAGTTCAGAGCTGAGATTAGAGAAACCCTGTAGAGTGGCTAATACTCGAGGGCATCCCCAACTAGAAAAGTATGTGAATTTAGGCATGGGAGGAAGGAAGGATCTGCTTTAAATTTAGTGTAGGGTCACTGAGTCTTAATGATAGATTAAACAAGGGAGGTGGAATAATGAATAGGGGTATGCAATGTGTAGCACTAATACCAGAAGTCCATGGTTTTCACTGGTTATTTAATGTCTTTTCCCATATGTTTCTGAATAGAGCAGGTTATGGCAGGGATGAGCTAAGGAATAGCTTTGTTAGTGAATTGTTAAATACACTGAATTCTCTTTTTAAAAATGTATATGTATATAGGAGAGCTGGTTGTTAATAGTATAATCAAGCACCTTATATGCATATATCTTAAACGTAGCAAAATTAGTAAATATATTTTTAATTGATGTGTGTATGTTGACATTCTTAAAATATACCATGAAGATGCATAATTTTCTTTTACCAAGTGTAACTAACAGCCATTCCTTGGTTAAAGCAGAAGTGAATTTCACATTCTTTCTGAATACTGTTGATGTAAAGAAAAACCCCAAAAGAAGCGGTGATTTGGTAGACATGCAAATGAAATGGAGGAACTACCAAGAAATGTTTTTGTTAGTAGAAAGTTGACTAACAGCTCAGTAAACCTTGTTTTATAATTTATTTTAACTTGAATTTAAAATAAGGTTAATAGAATATTTATTAAAACTCAACCACATAAAGTAATGTATTAAATTCATACTTACAGTGACTGAGAAAGATATCACAGTTTACTTGATATGAGTAACTCATATCAACTGAGTGTTGAGTTAATACCGAGTTCTCCAACTACCTGATACCAACAACCTAGGGGAACCAAGCAAGTCAACTGTTGACTTATTGATGGGTTTCTGGGCAACCCGTATTCTCTTTTGTGGGGTGAAGACACCAGCAAGTCTTTAGTTAGAGAATGTACGTTGCATGTCATTTTTCCTTTGGGTTACAAATGTGATTGCAAGCTACACTGGAAGATGCAGTGCAGATCACACTAAAAGCTTCGTCCTGTTGTTGCAACAGTAGATATTTTCATATATGTGGCTCATCTTCCTTTTTAGATGCATCTTGTTGGCTGGCACTGGGAATATAAGGGCTGCAGAGAGAGCCTACCCATCTCTCTTCTCTAAGCAGCAGGCTTGCTGTGATCTCTAAGCATAAGAGCAGTGGGAAGAAATAGGTAAAACATTGAAGTTAGAGGAGCATTAGAGAATTTTTCTGCCTGAAATTACTGCACAACTCTGCACAATTGTACTTTGCTTCACAAGATTAATAAATTGAAGTACTTTTTCACATAATGTCTAAGTTGCAAATATTTTTTAATATTGACCATTAAAGAAAAATGCAATAGATCTTTTTATGGTCTCTAGTAGCAATAAAACATGACCTCTCATAAAAGAGTATTTTATCAATTGTCTTGAAATAAAACAAGTAAAAAACCATGACAAAATACTGATTTTGTGATATTCCATTTCTTAAACTAAAATTGGTAGGCTTAAGGATTGGCTGTGAAGCACATGTGGTTTATGCATTTTCTGAGACTTTGAAACAATCAGTTTTTATTCTGAACCATGTTTGGGTAGGAATGGAGGGAGATACTGTTCATCAGTTAAATGTGTTAAGGAGCATATGTCTTCATATCATAATCTGAGATTTGCGAGGGGCAGTAGGGTTCAGTCTGTCATTGGACCAAAGCAAATAGAAATTTGGAAGAGGGAAAGGTGGGGGTTTTTAATATGAATACAAATGTTGCTCTTTACTATAATTAAATGCATTTAGAATGGGAAATCTCACTCCAATTCATCTCCTTATTAGTTCCTAAAATGACCATCTATTTTACCATCTATTGATATGACTGATTACTTTTGAGACTCATGGAAATGCACAAGTAGGGAAGCGATGAAAGACCAATATATGCATTTATCACGCTTAGGCTGTTGCAAAATAATTTCTTGTGAAACGAAGATGAGGGTGTTTGTCTTCAAATAAAATTGTCTACATTTTCTTTGTTGGGACAGTGTAATACAGGCTTTTTGCTGAAGAGTCCACACACTAATTCCTGACAAAGAAAGAGGAACAAATTGAAAGAGAGGAGCTGCAAAAATAATACTTGTTTATGCAGTAGTCTGAATATATGCACGTGTGATACGGACAAGCTGGGGTCAAGCCTGCGTAACTGGTGTGCAGATTTTTTCTTGCTTCCTAACCTTTGTTCATGTTTTACCATTACCCTGTAGTGGTGGTAGCTTCTGGCTCTGATAGGTCTGAGAAAAGTTGGGATGCACAGAAAGTGTATTTAGTAGTTTAAATCGTGTTTTCATAGCACTTTTAAATAACTTGGATCAAAGTTACTGCTCTTGTGCTCCTGGTCATATCCTTAACTTCATGATCAGTAAGTATCAAGGTGTATTTTTCTCTAAGTTATTGATTTAATCACTGAGATAATTTATTAGGATTATCTATTAAGTCTGCTAGGTATGGAATCCATATGAAATCACTTGTTCCTTGACTCCCGATAATCTCTTTCATCAGGTTAGCCCAGATAAAACTGTTACCCTGGTGCAGTCTTCTGTTGCATTTTAGTAGACCAGCTCTTTCAACTAATGGTTTTCATATGGCTTTTTTTAGCTCATCGAACTATCTTAATAATTATGCTTTTCTAATTCATGGTGTTTTTCTTATCAGTCTTTCATGGCTTCTTCCTAGAGACACCCTAATTCAGGTTGTATATTCTTTATTATATCTGTCTAGCTTCAGCTCTGTTACAGCCTTGTACACTGCTGCAGCAGAGTCCAATATAACTCTCTGGACTTCATGTAATTTTCCTACCATGCTTTGTAAAGCACTCTGAAATCTTCTGGAAGGTGGTAAATAGAAGTAACATTTTCTATAGTGAAACTAAGGTGTAATTTTTCCTGCCAGATGCAGGATCTTGCAAGAGTATTGGCCTCCAGAGTTTGTCTCACTCTTTTTA
Organism: Gorsachius magnificus; assembly: GCA_034008185.1. Lineage (NCBI taxonomy): Eukaryota > Metazoa > Chordata > Aves > Pelecaniformes > Ardeidae > Gorsachius > Gorsachius magnificus. The sequence goes on from CM067085.1 coordinate 64,066,304, forward strand.
AAGGGGTCTTAACATGTTAATTTTTAATGGAAATAAAATACCTGATGTTTGGCAATTTATCAACATTTTAGGACATAAAAGCAGCTGGAATTGGGACATTAGCAATAACAATCTGTTTTGGTAATTATCCTGTTTTTTACAGCAAAAAAATATCGTTCCTTGGGGGAATGGTATTAGAAACTGTATATTGCAATTGAGTGCTTTGCCAAAAGAGTAGTTGCCTCCTGATAGTGATCTGGTAATAGATGACTTAGTAGCAGTTGCCTGTTGTCTTTCATAATGTGCATAAAGTTTAGTTAAAAGTTTCCACAGAGCAGTGCTTTTTCATTCAGGTTACTAATAAGATATTTTCTCAAATGACCATTACTACTAAATGGAAGAACAAACTAGGACTTCAAAATGTATCTTTTCTGTGTCAGTGCACTATATGTAGAACAAACAAAAAAAAAACCTTCAAGTATTATCATCAGTTTCATTTTGTTAGTAGAAGTCTTAAAGGCGTTTTCAAATAAATTCGTAAAATTGTTTTGCCAGTAAGTCTTTGTTGTTTGATCTCTTTTAACCCTAATCACATCTTCCTTTCAATCTCTAATGTCACAGCTAGCTCACACTCTAACTCTTTCATACCCTATTTCAACATCATGCTTGTGTACTGCTAAAATGATTTATTTTTCTGTTTTTGTTTTTTTTTTAAATACTCGTGTCTCTTGCCTCAATTTCTTAAGAATGTGTTTTACCTTCTTCTTCTGTAGGAATTTGTTTCTTCTTTTAACCTTCTATGAAAAAATTCAAAGGGTCATGTGGTTTTAAGTTCAGAGGGGATTATCACAATTAGGTCTCCTAGGCACTACAAGCAATGAATAATAATAATTATGTAGGCTGAACCTTTGCGCAGTGCAGGCCATATAGCAGCAATCAGAAACTTCTGCATCACATTAGAAGATTGTAACTTGCATTTAGCAATAACGCTTTTCTAGAACGATAGCTAATTTTAGGTATTTAAAGATGGAGATCAGCAAAGAGATTGCTTTATTCCACAGAATTAAAACATGCATGTATGCTGGCAGAAAACTGAGCCACTGAGAAGTAAAACAACATTTTAAAGACAGTGAAACAGTTGTGTATAGAATTTGAATATAGTGAATAATATAATATAATATAGCAAATATATTTAACATTCGCCATTTGCTGCAGCCTAGGAAAAGGCCAGATCCAAAGCAGTGGCAAAAGGTTGTGTCTGGTAGATTGAAGAGAGCTCAGATTAATTCTCGAACCACAAACCTGGTCTGGGCAGGAGGCTGAGGTTGGGAAAATATCTTGCTAAATCTTTGAGGGAACATCTCATGTGCTTGGAACACTTTCAAATTATACTGTAGGTATAGATATATATTGCATGAAGCAATCAGAAGTTCACTTGGCAAAAGATTCAATAAAGTTTAGTTGAAGCCTTGCTTTTATTTTCTGTTTCAAAATTGGCAGGTTTTAACCACAAAAATACACTAGTATTACCCTGTGGACTGTTTTATTGTAGGTTGTGGTGTTAAGATAATAACTTGGCACAGACCCATTAAAAAACGTCAAATGACATCCAAGAAGGGTTGGTTTAAAGTATGAGGCCCAGCAAATGAAATAAAGGATAATGAAGTATTAATAATTGTAAAATCTATGAAAGTAATTTATCCACAATGTTATTTCCATTGCTGAAAGGAAACCAATTCTTTACAAGTATTTAGAAAATGTAATGAATTTTAAAAAATTTAAAATTTTAAAATTCCTAAACTGGATGGACTTCTGGTAACAACTTCTAGTTAAGAAAAATTTCTAAATTATTTGAGTGTTACAGCTCAGAAATATAGTTGCTCAATGAGGCTATAAAGTAGGCAGTGTCTCTGAAGGTGTCTTTCAACTGTAGAACAAGTAGACAGAACAGAGCCAACTAGCTTAGGAAAAAACCAGTTTAGGGCATTTCAAGTTTGCCAGTAGTATTTACTTATAGTAATTACTATAAGTAATTAGGACTATCTGCAGTCCTCAAGAATTTGCATCAGTAACGTGAAATTAACATTTTTGTTTTGCATTTTGTTTGATGACTCACTGTGATAGATAAAATCTGGGGGAATGAGGCTATAAGTGCTTAGTTGGGGAGTAAAGGATCCATATGCCTTTCTGGAAGTGGTATTGGTGAATCTGTCCCTGTATCTAGTATCTTATTTTCCTAAATGAGATGGTTTTTACTAAAACATTATGACAAACCATCTCTCTTAAGTTTTTCTGTTTATGGATTCTTTCTCCTGAAAATTTTCCTCCCTCCCCCATTTTAAAATACATAATAGCAAAATAATACATTAACTTTGCATTTACTTATTCAGCCACTTAATCTTTCTTAGTAGTTACCGGTTTCTCCTTGCCTCATCACTCAAATTGGAAATAGCATGGATTATTTATGTTAAAGTATTCATTTACACCCTAGATACATGAAGTTCTTACTCCACTTTTCCAACAATGAGGCAAAATTCATGTACTTCAGTCTCTTTTCTAGATATTCAAATTAAAGAAATGGAAACATCAAAAAATGTATTTGCTGGTTTTTGTTTAGTGTTTAATGTGGCTTAATCTTCTTTGTTTGAACTCTTATCTGCAAAATGTCACAAAAATCACGCATTATTTTCCAGACCTAAGCTAATTTGAATGGTTACATAATGAATTCAACAAGCTTTCTAATGAAGATATTGGTACAGTATTGGCTGAGTACTATAGTACAGTACAACCCATTTTTAACAGTAGTTTAAACTGGATTTATTTTGGGTTGAACACTGTTCCATACACTCTAAAGTGAAAGTTGGATGTGTTAATGGCTTTTTTGTATGTGAAATTTGTTTAATTGCAGGAAAGTGGTACACAGAAACTTAGCAGAAAATTTTCTACTGATTTTTTTTTTGTGTGTGTGTGTGTTGTAACTTGCTGATGAGTTCTGCTGTGTATGTGGCTGATGTACAATGGGTATTCAGGTTCTCTTAGGGTTCTTTAGGAAGATTTTGAAATTGTGTATTGTTTTTAATTTGAAAATGAAATTGTCCTAATTAGAGGGAAGAATACTACTTTCAGGAGGTATACAAGTTTCGGTGCTTTTAATTCGTTTCAGTTTTACTTGTCATGATAGAATAAACAAGTAATATATTTCAGACATTGAATTAAAACCAATTATGTTAGAATTTAAAGCATTTTATTCTGCATTAAACAAGAAAAGAGGTTTGAAAGATTTAGCCTACTAAAGGGGAAAACTTAATAAATGCAGACCAGAGTCTTTTCAGAGGAATTAAAAGCAACAATAGTAATTTAAATGGAGAGCTGTGAAATAAAAAATTCATTAGAGAATGTATTTTAATAAAACACACATTTGAGTTCTTGTGTTTTCCATAAAAGTGCTGAATCACAACTGACTTCTGGCTGGCAGGCTTGGGCAGGAGAAGAGTTCTTTTGCATTCAGTATAGATTTAAAATATTTAGGTTGGAAGTGTATTTTTTTTCCTTTAGATTGCAACAGAGTGAATTGAGTATAAGTGCAAATGTGAATAGTTATTTTACATAGGGAATCTTCCTTGGAGAGTTTCAGTGCTATGAAATTCTTGAGAAGCAGATGCCGATATTTAAAAATGGTCCAATTCTGACATCTTAATTCACTGATTGAAAGCATTCCATAATTTACATTTCAGTCAGCTGCTAGAAGGAGAGGCCGGTTGTCATTTGATGTCTTTAGATTTGCATCTATGTTTCTAAAGTAAAGGCTACACTAAAATTAAAATTTGCAGATCTAAATAACCTTTGTTCTTTATGTTTTAATATAGTTATATATATAGTTATTATATTGTATATTGGAGAGCCAAAAAGGCAAACGAAATTGTCAGTAGAGCAGACTTATACTATTTCCCTCAGATGAATCTTGCATAAAGTGACCTGAGAGTTCTGGTTTGGGTGCTAATGATAGTTGTGGTTCATGCAGTACGTTACTTGCTCTATATGAATACATCCTACTTGTGGGTTGCTGGCTAAAAATTACTGCACATATAACTTTATAAAGTTAAGAAATTCAGTTTCTCATTGGCTGCTGATGGCCTTTTCCTGATAAAATGCAAACCACTTTTTTTCTGCTATGGGAAAATTTTAAAGATGGATCACTTATTTTTATTTTTCATCTTCTCTCCTAACTTCTTCAGTTTCTGTCCTGTGTCTTTACTATTACTGTGGGCCAAATCTATTGCAATAGGTTGTGGCAGAGATGCTGATTCAGAAATTCTTTCTCTCTAGTTTTTACGTCTCTGTGTATTTTTCATAGTTCATGTTAGTCCATAGTTAACTGAAATCACCCTTTTATCTGACCCATCTTTTTGTTCATAACTATTGAAAACATCATTATCCTTTCAAATTCACCACTTAATCACCTTTGACACTTCCCTATGCTTAGAAACTTGGTAGATTGTCCCTGCTTCCCATGTATTATTGTCAGATTCCCAATGCTCTTTGCGATCTCTCAGTGGAATTTTGTCTGGCAGAGGTGTTAAAGGCTTTCCTCTTGAAGACTATCGCTTTAGCTGGTTTTGCCTCCTTTTCTTTCCATCTTTCCTCACCAAAATGATTTTTTGGCATTTCTTTCTGTCATTGCCCCATCCATATCGTTGCTGTCCCCTGAAGATTTTGCTTACTTGTCTGGACTTCTCTGTTACAATGTCAAAGTCAAGACTCTTGCTTTACTATCAGTGCCCCATGCAACCTTGCTCTGTCTGCATCTGATCTCATTTCCCCCCCCAATTCCACATTCCTCACGTCCTCTGACTTTATCCCTCTTTCTGCCTTTCTGCACTCATTTTTGCACTGTCTTTCATGCTGCCTATGTGCCTGGAACAGTCTTTAGCATCTCAGCCAATTTACAGCTTTGCATAAATTATATTTAATAATAAGACTAACAAAAGTTCATTATCTACATTATTTCAATTAACTTTGTACCTGCACAAGTGGAAAACAGCCTGAGGGAAAGTACTGTTAAACTTTGTTGTGATTTGTTATGATTCAAAGATACAGATTCAGGCACGACAGTTCTTTGATGATTCAGCATAAATTTAATTTTTTTAACAATTTGGTAGGTGTTAGATTATTTTTTTTTCCACAGTAAATTTCAGATTTTTCTAATTCAGAGGTAAGAAAATAGCTACTTATTCCTGCTAAGTGAAATCACCAGAAGGTCATCACCATCACACTACCTGGTACAGGCTTCTTGCCCTGTGATACATTTTACTTTGTTTTATCCTTACTAATAAGGATATGGAAGGACTTTGAATGTCGAATTAACTTCGTATCTACAAACAAAGTGTATCTCTTGTGTTTAACCTTCCTTTTAAAGCAACATACTCATCTGCCTCTATCTGGGAAGTTTTCTCAGGGTGTTGGCTACTTTGGCATACAGGTTTTCTTAAAATATTAAAAGGTGTTTAATATTTTAACTCCCTTCTAACACCAATGAAAATGAGCTGAAGGTAAAACTTCGTGTGCCTCTCCAGCATCAGTGTAGAGCTGCAAGGCAGGGCATTCTGCAGGAATTATTTTCCAAGTAAAATTGCATCTGAAATATATGGGGTATTTTTTTTTTTTTTTTTTGGTTTAAATGGTTGCATTGATACTGTTCACAGCTGAGTTGTGGAACCAAATAGATGTGCCTTTAATTTGTTTTTAAATGATCTTGTATATTCTGGAGATTATAATCTGAAGGGTGGCTGCCATAGTAATGTGCGAGTCACCATGGCATCTGAACATTATGAAAAGAAATTCTGGGCTGCACAAAGACAATGCCACCAATTAGTATTTCAAACTGATCAAAGGTGGGGGACCAAAAAGTTTGCCAATAAATGTAGCTCAGTGATGGCACTAGAAATTAGAGTTTGCTTTACGCAACTTTATAGAGATTTCAGTCCTCCTGTCAATATCATGTGAATTTATAAATAAAAACCTTAAAACAGACTTCTTCTATTTACTATGCTAACTTTTTTCAGTTCCATGAAGAGTGTAGCCATAGGTTTTTATTTCACTGGCCCTAGTGAAGTAGTAGTTTATAGTTCTGCTTTATAAGAATCTTAGGACTTTTTTCTCCTTGCATAATTTAACTTCAAACTGAAATAAAGTCAGTTAATGAAGAAAAGGGGGTTTCTGTACCTGATTAGTAAATACTCCTAGTCTCTAAAACTCTTGCAGTCTGCTTTCTTAATACTATTCTAATTATCAAACAAAGCTAAAATTAAATCGTTATTTAAAAGCAAGCTTATTTTATCTTAAATAATTGATTGTGGCTTGCTGTTTGAAAGAGGACTACTTTGGCATGAATTCCAAATCCAGTTATGATCTTAACTCAAGCAGTTTGTTTAATCAAACATTACTCTAATAAGTCTTACACGGTCCCCTACCCGACCAGGCCTGTCTATAACAACTAGTTTATTCTGCGACGAGTTGCTCAACAGATGTCATTCTGGTAGAATAATGCAGCAGAATACTTGTGCGTTGGCTAAAATTACTTCAACTTTGATCACTTTTGTCCAGCACATCAGTCTGGCATTGTGCTTTATACCAACATAACACTTTACCCCGAGCATGCCTTTCAAGCTTAGAATAGCAGAGGAATGTTATTGAATTCAGTGCAGTTACAGATGAGTTAATGAAAGAAGGAAAATACTGTTTTTTTCATAATGCCCTTCTGTTGTACTTTGGAATTAAAAGGGAATTTGAGGAATGTGACTTCTGAGTTATTTATTTTATTTCTGAAGGCTTTTTGAAAACAATATTATGTAGTTTTATTGATCCCACATTTCTGTAAATAAGTTTCACTTATTATTTGAAAATAGCTTGTTTTAGAGTTTTACATTGTGAAAATAATATTATAAGACTCACAGGGACAGTTTATCTCTATTTAATGCAAGAAAAGTAAAATAGCAAGGACCGTATTCTTGTGATCACAGATCATGGTTGTTACATTTTGATGGGCTGTTGGGGGGTCAGTACGGAGTAATGACATCTCTTTACCTTGATACTACTGTGAAACAAATACTGCACAGCAGGCTACCTTCTTGTGAAGAAGCAGTGAAGAAAGGCTGTTTGTTTTGAACAGTAGGTATGAGATCATAGACCAAGTTCTATAGAGTTCAGTCTTCCACAGTTCCATTTTTCACAGGGGGGTGTGTGTGTATACATATGCATATACATATATATAAGAATATACCATATACATGTGTATTTGAACTGTATTTTAAAAGTTTTTAATATTTAAAGTATATTTGTATTTTTTAAAGCGTGGCGACATACTTAAATGCGAGGAAGCACTGGTATGAAGTATGCTTTATTTACTAATAAATGCTTCAGTATTCAGTGCCTAAAACAAAACAATAGTCTTGTTTTATTTTTTAAATTAAAATATAATTGTAATTTTTAAAAATTGAAACATAGTTACCAGATCAGTCTTCCTGCAAAAACACCTTAACAAAACCAATATTAAGATAAAGGTTATTGGATGGACATGTAGTTTACCAGTTTTACAAAAAAAGGAGAGGTAGTGTCATGATTCTGAAACATACAATGAATGTAAAGCTGGGCTGAAAATCCACCCCAAATATATGTTGTGATCCTGAAATGTCCAGATAAGGAACCCACATGGTGAAATGTAGACTCAAGGATTGGAAGTAATGTATCTTGCTGTTAGATAGTAATTTGAAGCCATTGTTTTCCACTCATCTGTGCAGAATATTTATATTCATAAAGCCTTAAACTAATAGTATGGAAATTATCATCTGCATATTCTGTATATTAAATCTACTGAGAAATGGTTCTTCACAGTTTTTACTAAAGAGCATTTTATTAGTACGAAATACTACTACCACCACTACTGCTACTACTAAAAGTAGTGAGAATGAGCAACAGTAATTGAATGGAGGATCTGAGAACTGGAAATACAGTAAGAGCACTGTACTTTGTGTCTGCTCTCTATATGCCCTGAATTTTCTCAGTCGTATTTATTTGTTGGCAAACTCATGCAGCATTGCCATGAAGTCTTTTGAAGAATGTTGCCCAAATCAACATTTGTGAGCAAGCGTATGTGTGGAAATCCCTGCCTCCTCCCTCACCTCCCTTGGGATATTTACAGTGATTAGAGCAATTCTTTTACCACTTAATGTCTGCGCATGTATCCTTCAGCCATGTATTAATGTGCTTGAACTATGTGCAAAATTTAAAAGAAAGGATCTATGCAGCCTTTCTCTCTAAAGATGAGAAAAAGAGGTTTTGTGCTACTTCATTATGCAAACACATTTTTAGGCGAGTATCTACTGCCAGATGATGCATATACATTCTGTACTAAAAATAAATGCCAAATTTTGAGGGGACATACGCACATTCCATATGTTTATATTACCATATTGCCTTACCATGTATTCAAAACTCAACTGTGCTTCTGTGATGAAGCTATGGCAAGTACTGATAAATAGTTAGGGTCAAATATAAAATGTCTATATAGTAGATCACTTTGTTTTCTTGTATTATGTCCTTAAGAATGGTAATTTAGAACCATTTCCTGAATAGGAAAACTTTAAATATATGGATTATGTTAGTATTTGTCACTTTGACAAATGTCAGCTTTCTTCCTGTTTTTTTTTTTAATAATTTTTCTGTTCAGTTAGAGGAAGTTGTTAGGTTGGGGTAAGTGCGCTAGACTGCAAGCTAGGTAAAATGTGCCAGCTTTTTTATCTGTGTTAGTGGTTTTGAGGAAGGAGTGATGTAACTCTTGTATTTTGCAGCATTCTTCCTGTATTTGAAATTTTCAACTCTTTCTTCTTTTCCCCTTCTTTTCCTTCTGGCAACCATCATGTGAGGTTGTTAATGATAGGGACTTGTATTTCAACAGGATAAGAAAAGAGTTGATGTAAAAATTAGTTTATTTGTGTTTGGTTAATAAATGTTTGAAATGGGCTGATTTCATTGGAAATGTGCTTATTAATTTATATTTTCATGTTTAATACTATCACTTTTTTTATCCCCTTTCAGAAACTTATGCAAAAAGAGTTGTTTTTCTTATTGTATTGTAAAATTTTCAAGTGAAAACAGAGTATGTTAACTAGCAAAAACTGTAACAGATTTTTTGTTATTACCTTCTGCTTCCCTTCAGTTTGATCATTACTTTGTAATACTTTTTACTGGGAAAATTAATGTTATGAATTTTTTTAAACATTTATGATGCTTCAGTAATTATGTATCATTACAAATGATACTTTATAGATTTTTTTTTTTAACGTAGTTTTTTCAGTTGCTTTTGGCAGCAGTGAAATTCAGCAGTACTGTGCGTAAACCTGTGGAACAGATCTGTATCTTCAAGTGTTGGAGGAACCTGTTTTACAATAAGTAATTGGAAAAAAAACCAAAATAAAAAGCTTGGGATTATGATGAAAAGAATGTAGTTTGCCTGTATGCTTTTGTTAGTACAGATTCTGAATGTTTTTGGTTTTTGGTTTTTGTTTGTTTTTGACTAGGTAAAGCGGAATGTGTATGACCTAACTAGTATTCCTGTCCGTCACCAGTTATGGGAAGGCTGGCCTCCTTCTGCCACAGACGACTCGGTAAGTAGCTTTGGTCCTCCTTTCATTTCTTCCTACACATTGGTGATTTTACGTGGATTTTTGATCAGAATCACCCAATAGGTTTTAGTGTCCCGTATGCAGTAACCTATCATTCCACGTCAGAGCTTTATCTTGAAAGATACAAATACTAAATTGTTGGCTTACTAAAGCACGTTTCCATGGAAATTATTCATGTCTATCAAATTCAGTGCATGTTCTAGACTAGGAGTACATGTGTTCCTAGATTGAAGTAGAGCTGCACAACATTGTGGAAGTTGAGGAGGTCTATTGCAGTCATGGAACTTCAGGGAAAAAATCCTGGTTTTCACATGTATTCTGAGTGCATATCCAGATACTTTCCTCAGCTGAGTCCATCAGATCACTGGTATTCTTAAGCCTGTGTCTGGCTTTAATCAGGCGGTGTTCCTGTTGAAATTGTTGGAGGGCTTCACTTGCTTTTAAAATATCAACTTTGGTTCTTGCTGGACCAGTAAGAATTTATGGACATTTGCAAGATTACATTTTGCAATGGTAAATAATATGTATACAATACAATATGCATTGAATTTTCAAACTTGTTTTGGAGGTTTTAGAGTTACCATTATTTAGAAATGGAAGGAAATCTTAGTTGAGATCAGTGACGGAATCAGCTAACTCTGAATTCCCTACATATTCATGAAACTGTGGGACTTAACTGCAGAATTCCATTAAATATTAGACTTGCTTCCTTGCATGGTTGTCCCTACAGTGTGTTTTACAGCATGTCTTTCAATTTTGCTCAGATGATTTTCTTCTGGTAGTATGTTCCCAATGCCAGCTAGTGAGATCTGCCTTTATTTAAAAAAAAAAAAAAGCCTAAAAGGCTGAACTAATTATGTAGTTATATAGCCATGTTGTATATAGATTTTGTGTCCTGAGAAAAATGTAGAAAAAAATAATCTCTATTTTTATAAAATCATTCTTTTTAACTAGAGGTTGATCCTGAGTATTCTACAAAGTGAAAATGGAATTGGGATTTGCTTTCTCTATGTATTAGCATTACCTTCAATGCATTACTTTCCTGTCTATTTCTACTCTCTTCTTGTAAAGAGAGAATTGCTGTTTGTATGATAAGACTGCTGCTTTTTTGCTCTGGGTAAAGGATTTATGCCAATCAAAAAAAAAAATAAAAAAAAATCAAAACCTGTCTGAATTTCTAATATTTCTAATATACTTATAAAATATGTCTGTGGTAGTGTTTGCAGAAACAGTAGTTAAATTTGAGAGAGGTGGGTAAATCTATGTCCATGTATTCAAGAGCATATCTGAGACGATAGATGTGAGATCTGAAATAACAGCATGGTGTCATGTGGTAATTACAGTCTTTGAAATGTGGATCCATTTTAACATTTTATTAGTTTACATTAGCCCAAAAAAGAATTGGAAACTCAACACTTCTAATCTGTTTTCCCACAGCTGTTAGGTTTTCCCGTATTTTTTTTCCCCCCCTTTCTTTTGAATAGGATACCTCACATATGTAAAACTCATAAATCTGTTTTAAGTCTGTTTTTACAAGTGACATTGTTGCAGGTGAATTTTTCCCCTTTTCATCTTTAATGAAATTGGTGAATGTTGAGTCATCTGCTCCAAAGCAGGAGAGTCCTCAAAGCTCACTACTCGAGTTTGGTGCAGCTGAGACTTGTCAGCTGTGTAAACAGATTTGAATGTGTTACCAACAAAAATATAATTAATTTCTGTCTAAAATTAGAGGCCATAGCTTACTATTTATAAAGATTTAATGTTAGCAGTGACTATTTATGGTTCTGTGAACTGAATGTTTTTTCCTTTGTAAATTAGAAATATTCAGTAATAATTACCTTAGTAATTAGTCATGATGTCTTTAGTTCGGAGGCAAATTTTTAAAATCACTTTTTCTGTTGTGAGTTTTTCACTCGCTGTATTGTATAGTACTCCGTTGCAATTAAGGAGTTAAAGGCTTGATTAAAATACTTTTTCATTTACATGTTATGCAGCATAAGAAATACTTTGTAATACCACAGGAGGTTTTTCAGTGCAGTTCTCGTTAACCTTTGGCTTAGCAAACAGGACAACTAAATAGACTTCGCATAATTGGATTCCTGTATCATCTTGAGTCTCTTATGAACCTGACAGACTACAGTCTTCTGACATTATCAAGAAATTTAGTGGAGTCAATAGTCATTTAAAACACTGTTGCTTCATCTCCCTTCAGAGTTAAGATATGTTCTCTGCTTGTACTATCTAATGAAATATGGGATACTGTATGAATTGTCAATAACTCTTTCAGATCCTTTTGCACGCTTTCACCAGGGAAATGGGTATCAAAACCTCTACAGGCAGGAGAATGTTTTCATGCTGTGACAGTTTGATTGGGAAACAAGGCATACGTAGTCCGTGGAAATCGCATGTTCACCATTTGGCAAGGACATATTTTTAGCTTTTATTGTGCCTGAATAATTTTAACACCACGAATTATATCTGTTTTGCTCATTAAAGTTCAAACAAAGTAAATGTATGATTTTTAAATCATTCTTTTTTTTAACAAGTTTATTTAAGTAAAACTTTAATTATATTAAAACCTCATTTATCTGGTTTGGGGTATATATCATCAACTAATATAATGAAGTCTTGAAAATTATCCTAGAAAATTGAAAAATAAGTATAGTTTGATTTAAATAGATTCACAGCTTGTTCTTAAGATATCATAACAACCTTAACATTACTGAGCCTGTAAAATGAAAATGAAGCCAGAATAATTTACTAAAATTTCTGAAATGTATTCCATTTCTCTTTGCTGTATTGACTGAACTTCTAAACTTCCACTGGTAATTACCGCTATTGCCAAGTGGAATGAGAAACCTTCAAATATGTATGTGTAGGAAGGAAAAAAACCCTCATACCCAAAAAACCCCACTCCAAACCCCCCTGAGATCAGTCATAGCTGGCATTTTAGTTACAGTTTTTACATGGAAACATTGTGATTTTAATTATATGGGAACAGATGACTTCTTGGATATTAGCTTTACATATGTATATTTGAGGTAAAACTTTTTTCCCCCTTGAGGTCACTGGTGTTTGCTTTATTTCATCAGGATGAGGTTTTGTCCCTGATGTTTCTGTTCATTTTGGTAGCATAGAACAGCAACAGCCAATACGGGAAGGAGGAGAGAGGTTGCTTTTGTGCTGCTTTTGTTCCCAGTATTTAAGCTAAAACTTTTTTCTTCATTAGTTCATTGTTTTAAGTCATTTCAGTGTAGCAATGAGAAATGCCTGCTTCTTCATAAGTAATGACAGTGAGCTTGTCAAAATGGAATATATTTCTGTGTGAAATTTAGAATGAGGTTTGGAGGGGTAAAGGGGAGAGAGACAAAGACTGAGGATGAAGCGCCCAGTGTTGTAACTGTGCCCTCACATGCAGATCCCATACAGAGGCACTCGGCATCTGTCCTTCTACCTACTGCCGGTAACACTTCGTTTCCCTAAACAGCATGGTTGGTCAAGACCTCGTATCCTCCTTTCAAGATGAGTAACTGTACTACTTTACTGTATAGATAAGCCAGTGGATATTAGTTTAGGCAGAAGTAGATCTACAACTGCAAGTTATTTGGCTGTGCTACTGAAGAGTCACATTTCAGATGTGGCACGTGTGTAGCCACTAACGTATTGAGGCTCTGCATCATCCCCTGTGAACAAGACCACCTTCAGTTCTGTGACAGCTGTAGCAGATGTGATTGACGTTCCTTAGCTGAATTAATAAAAACTTCTAGGTTATAATCAGAATTCTCAAACACTTACATATGGTCTAATTAGCACTGCTGTTACATTTAGAATCATAGGATCACAGAATGTTTTGGGTTGGAAGGGACCCCTAGAGGTCATCTAGTCCAACCCCCCTGCAGTGAGCAGGGACACCGCTAACTAGATCAGGTTGCTCAGAGTCCCGTCCAACCTGGCCTTGAATGCTTCCAGGGATGGGGCCTCCACTACCTCTCTGGGCAACCTGTTCCAGTGTTTCACCACCCTCATTAGCTATTAGCTATTATATTGCTAAGTACTAAGCACAGTCTGCACAGGTAGAAATTAAGAAAGCCAATAACTAGTGTTCTGGTACAAAGTCAAACCATTTATGACACTTTTTGGCTGATCTCCAGATTTTTGAAGAGGTTGAGTATTAAGCATCTGAGTAATTAGTCTTTGGGAGTATATATTTCTTTCCCTTTCCGGGTCTTACAAAGGCTTTCTGAACAGAAAGTTCATTACCGCATGCTGTCATTGTGATATGAAAACAAGTTGTGAGGATTATGTATACTGGCCGTTTGATTGTAATGGATGCCATGTCTGCATTTATTGGATTGTTTAGAATTTTTGCCCTGGAATTGAAATGACTAAAGAATGAATAGTCCTGACAGAGAAAGTGTCTATTAATCGGAAGCGTAAAATTGACTATATTTAAATTGAAATACATACATCATTAGGGAATACTCAACTATTTTTTTTCTGTGTAAGAGTAATGTAATTATAATTTGGATTGTCTGTAATGTTAATTACTTTGTATGTTACTTTCCTTCTATGATTCTCATCAGTTGCTTGTAGTAGAGTGGATCTGGCAGGATCCTTTTAATTTAGATGCTTAGAAGAA